>CAUYUJ010002359.1:110187-181285 GCA_963575745.1 Prorocentrum cordatum
CGGCGCCCTTGGCGCACGAACATCTTAAAGCAGAACCTGCGCGGCCTCCCACCCTAGAGCTTTTCCTGAGCTCCCCTCCTCCGTCGTCATCTCCATCCTGGTGCCGCCGATGCTCTGACAGCTCCCTTCCTCCTCCTCCTCCTCCTCCTCCTCCCTCATCCTCCTCCTCATCATCATCATCCTCATCATCCTCATCATCCTCATCATCCTCATCATCCTCATCATCATCATCATCATCATTGTCATCATCACCATCATCATCATCATCATCATCATCATCATCATCACAATCGTCATTATCATGAAAATCATCATCAGCAGCAGCATCCTCCTCCTCCTCCTCATCATGACTCTTCGGGTGCGCCGAAGAGGGAAGCCACGTCAGCAAGAAGGGGGGTCGCGCATGTTCGGCCCGAGGCACATGCGCGAACGAGTGGTGGTGGGTGGCCAGTAGCACATGTCAAAAGAAGTAGACGACGACAGAAGGGCAAGAACATCCAGGAGACTTGCCTGGGGGGGGGCATGACACCCACACACACACACACACACACCCCTGCAGTCGGCACACATCATGACAAACATGGCCAGCATTGCATCTTGGGGCACCTTCTTCGGCGATCTGTGAAGGTCTCAAAGGTGTCCCCAGAGCTGCTGTCCCTGGGGCCACAGGGCGATAAGTGTTTTCGTGGGGCACACGCTGGCAGGCCGACTTCTTATCTGATGCGCCTGCTGCAATCCTCACCCTCCTCCTGAACGCTGCCGAATCTCGCCCAAGCTTTGCCAGAGTTGGCCGGGACGACCAGTGCAGATCGCGCCGTCTTTTTGTTGTTTCTCTCTCTCTCTCTTTCTCTCTCTTTCCCCAAATGTTATACATACATATATATATGTATATCTCTTTCTGTCTCTCTCTTTCTCTTGTTTCTCTCTCACGAGGACGACGACGACGACGACGAGGAAGATATCACCCTGGGCCAAAATGTCTACGGAGGGGGAAGTCTCGACGACGACGAAGACGACGACGTCGAAGACGGCGACGACGACGACGACGACGACGACGGCGGCAAAACTATAAATTCCTGGAGGTCCGCGCAGATTGACTACCGACCAGACCACCCCAACCCAACCCGAAAACCCGAAGTTCGGGTTGGGGGGGGGGTACGGGTTCCATATGTATTTTTCCAATGTTCCCCGACCCCCCCCCACTGGAAATGGAGGGCAAATCGGGGCCTTCGGGCTGGGCTGGGGTGGGTTGGTGGGTGGTGACAGATGGCTTGGATCTGCGCGGGCCCCCCTTCCCGGCGAGCGGGGCGCGCCAGGGGGCGGCGCCGCGGGGCGCCGCCGGGGCGGCCCAGCGCCGAGCCGCGAAGCGCGCACGGATCTCCGAACACGTCTGATTATGTTTGTGGACACTCCAACAACCCGATCATTACATTACATATGTTCTGAAAATGTTTAGAACATGCTCCAAACATGTTTCAAACATGTTGCTTAACATACTCAGAACATATTCCCTACTCTGCCTAGAAGGGTTCTTACCCTGTTTGCTTAAAGGGCCGGGCAATGGGACTCGCCCCGGGCGGTTCCCCCGGCATCCGCCCCGCGGTTCCCCCAGTTACGTCCCCTTAGCTTAGCGTTGCTTATCTCATCTTAGCTTAGCTTATTCCAGCTTAGCTTAGCTTAGCTTCATATTAGCTCAGGTTTATCTTAGCTTAGCTTACCTTCATCTTAGCTTCGCTGAGCTTTAGCATAGCAGAGCACAGCAGAGCATTGCATAACGTAGCATAGCGTAGCATAGCGCAGCACAGCATATCGTAGCATAGCCCAGCATAGCATAGCATAGCAAAGCATAGCGCAGCACAGCACAGCACAGCACAGCAAAACATAGCATAGCGTAGCGCAACATAGCATGGCATGGCATGGCATGGCATAGCAACTAATGCTGCTTTCCTAGGGGCTCCAACTTCTACGTAGGGTCGCACTGGGGTAGTTTGAAACATCTTCTAGACATCTGGAACGTATTTGGCAGCACGCTTCTTCTCCATTAGTCGACTACCACAAGTTTATGTCGTTCTTTCTTCTTCGCCTGGCGGGCGGTTTCGCCCCCGCTGGCTGGGACGACCACTGCAGATCGCGACGCGATGCTTCCAAAACGATGCCGAGGCTGGGACAGAATCGGGCCAGGATGAGCCAAGGATCCCTGACATCCGGCGGCTCTGGAGGATGTATCCATCACCGCGGCCGTTCCAAAGCATTCTCCGCCTCTCCGACTCTCCGCTCTCCGGAACGCTCAAACTGGTGCTACAACCCTCCGCAAAATCACAAACGCGCGATTTCTTCCGCGACATGGCGGCGCGCCTGGACACCCCTTTCCAACGCTCGCGCCGAACCTGGCGACATGGTTATGCTTCACTTCCGACCCCGCGGGCCGCGCTGCGCGCATCGCTGAACGTTGGCATTGGGGGGGCGAGGGAGGTTGGACAACCATGCGCGATTGGTTCCGCGGAGGGTTCACACCCTCTGGTCAACATGTGCAACGTTTGCACGTCGTGCTGGAGAGTCGTTCGGGGGACGCCCCTGGATGAAATGCTTCTCATACCGGGCCCGCCTCTCACGGTCCTGGGAGCCGCGAGGGTGACGAAGACAACCAAATAGAGGATCGCAAAACTGCAGACTGCTTTTCGAGAGCAAGTGTCGCCCCGCCAGATGCTCTCTCCTCCCGAGGAGGAGCAGGAGGAGGAGGAGGAGGAACAGGAGGAGGAGGAGGAGGGGGAGGAGGAGGAGGAGGAGGAGGAGGAGGAGGAGGAGGACCAAGACCAAGGAACGCAGGGTACCAATCATAGTCAGATAGACGGGGGCACAACATTGGGGTTGCCTTAGGCCGAAAATGGTACCTATGTGGGGCAGAGCTCCCAAGCAAATCTAAAGACACTCTGGGGGGGCCCCTGCTGGGAGGAGTCACCCCCGCTGGCCCCGAAGGCGGGCCCCTATCGCGCGGATGTCCACGCAGGGGCTGCCTGCGGGCACCAGCCATTCACTACACTCGCTGTCTCGAATTCTTGACCCCCTGGAGGGGAAGGAGGAGGAGGAGGAGGAGGAGGAGGAGGAGGGGGAGGAGGAGGACGAGAGGGGGGGGAGGAGGAGTGAGGAGGAGGAGGAGGAGGAGGAGGAGGGGAGGAAGGAGGAGGAGGAGGAGGAGGAGGAGGAGGAGGAGGAGGAGGAGGAGGAGGAGGAGGAGGAAGAGGAGGAGGAAGGAGGGAGGAGGAGGAGGGGGAGGAGGAGGAGGAAGGAGGAGGAGGAGAGGGGGGGGGGGGTGGGATGCGGGGGGGGGGGTAGTCTCCTCCCGCCGCCCCGCTCTCGGGCGATCGCAAACATGCATCACGGGGGCTTGGATTGGCGACGGCTCCCGCTTTTCCGTGGGAAAGCTCGGATCTCCGCCGCCGAACGAAGCGGCACCGGCTGCATTTTGGGGAGGAGGAGGAGGAGGAAGAGGAGGAGGAGGAGGAGGAGGAGGAGGAGGAGGAGGAGGAGGAGGAGGAGGAGGAGGAGGGACGAGGAGGATAACGAGGAGCTGGAGGGTCCTCGGAGGGCCCCTCTCCCGATCCATGGATTCGGCGACCGCGCGCCAAGTCCATGGATCGCTGATCCACGTCTGCGCGCGCGCCCAAACGCTCGGCCGATCCTGGTGCTCGTCTCCTCCGTGCCCGAGATGATACCCGTCCCCAGCTTCAAAGTCGAGCTGCCCAGGGGGAAGCCCACGGACACGACACCTGCGCGGCAGGGGGGGCGAAGTTGGGCGCTCGTTCTGGAACCCTCCTGGCCCCAAATATCCCGAGGGGCTTGTCGACTCTTCGCCAGTCGACCTGCGGGGATCGAGCCAGATAAACCCAGGCAAATGCAGATGCGTCGAGATACATCCAGGTAAGTCCATGCAAATCGAGATGCATCCGGATAAGTCCAGATATATCCAGATCTCTCCCAGGAAAGTTGGGGCAGTTCGCGGCCGCTCCAGCGCGAGCCGAAGGACGGCAGCAGGTTTCAAGCCTTGACGAGAATAGGCGATGAGTGGGCGACTGGGGGTCGATGCCTCCCCCCCCCCCCCTGAGCCTGTCACCCCCACCGTGACATTGCCCCCTGGGATGGAGGGGCGTCCTCCTCGACAAGGGGTGCGCTCGAGCAGCCCCCCTGGGGGCGTGCCTCCCCGAGGTGCCGATCCTTTCTGAGCGGCCGGGTGTTTCTTGGGGGGAAGCTCGGGGACTGTCGGGTCGGGCGAAAGGGGGGGATCGCGAAGGGCGGGGTTTGAGAATCAGCTCACGTAGCTGATTTTCCCGGCGCCTCCCGGCGCCGGAGGCGGCTATGTATCGAGGCATGGGCCCCTCGGCGAAGCCGAAACCAGCCGCATGCAGCACATTTCGTAACCCTCCCTTTCCCAATCCCCCCCTTTCGCCCGCCCCGAGATTGGGAGGAAGAAGTCTCAGATGCTTCCTCTGAGGACCATCACTGGAGCCACTCGCTCCACTCGGGCGTCGATGCTGCGTGGAACGTCGGTCGACCGGAGTCGAACAAGGATCGAACAGATCGGACAGGTGGGCCCCAGATCGGTCTCAAGCAACTGACATCTGACCGTCGGGGTCCCTGGCCCCGAGGGTCCCAAGCCTTTCCCTCCATGTGGGAGGCCCCGAGGCCCCCTGGGCCTCGTCGGGGGTGCTCTGGGAGGGCCGGACAGGCGTCCCCGGGAATCCTAAGGGGGGCACCTCTGGGCCAAAGACCACCCAAACAGGGCTCAACCTAAACGGTGTTTTTCGTTTTCCCTTTGTTTTTTCGTTTTCCCTCGCTTTGTCTTCCATCCGCCTCTTACCGCAACACGAAGTCGAAGCGGACACGGCCCACGAAAGCGCCCCCCAAAAAACCGCTTCGGGCCAGCCCTGCCACCAGAACTCCGACACCCAACCGCGGGACAACCCCGCGGGCACCCGCGAGCCGCACGGCAGAGCCTCTGGCTCGACCTGGCCCTGCCTCGGCCGACACGTCAGCGCCCACGTCCGGCTCCGCCTCGGCCCGACCGGCATGATGCGGAAGCGTAGTTGGCTCCCTAACTTGGGTCACGTCGCTGTCAGTCCCCCGTCCCCAAACCCCACTCCATCAGGAACGACGCATCCGAATCAGCAAGACGGCCAACGCAGAGGCGACGGACCTCATCATTGAGCTGACAGTGCGGCCGATGCAAGAGAGGAGGGCACCGCTCCGAGTCGGGAGTATTGCCGCTGCTGAGGCAAGAACACAACCTCGTCTCGATCAGATCCCTGGTCATGAATGGGAGACCACACTCATCAAGGGCTCCCAACTTCGTGCTTCGCGCTGCGCGAAGCGCGAATAACTTCGAGTTTTCGCCCCGCCCCCCAGGGGCGAAGAGGAGCATGAGGAGGAATCGGAGCCGAACCGCGAAGCGCGAACAACTTCGCGCCCTCGAGGGCGCCCTTGCTCATGAGGGCAGGGCTGCTGCCGACTGGCGAGAGCATCGCTCCGAGCAGGGCACACGGCCAGCACGGCAGCGCGAGCACCACTTCTCGAATCCGGAGCGTGGCCGCCGGGCTGGGGGCGAGACCACTGACGAGGCACACGTCGACACCACATCCCCGCCTTTGCGATCTGCTTCGGAGGGGCCAACGACTTTGAGCCCATCTCGGGGACATGAGTTGGGGGGCGCCCGCTCTCGATCAGGGGGGGATCTGGGGTGTATCCCCGAGTCTCCCTCCTGCTTGGAACGGCCTGACCTTTCGGGAAGAACATCTGGGATCACTCGGAGGCGGCCGGGGGGTCCGAACTGGATGGGGCCCGAGAAGATCAGCCAGAATGAGCAACACGAGAAAATCGCGGGCAGATCCCCTCAAAATCTGCCCCCGGACTCTTTCTGGTGCTCACCTGGCGAAACATTCTTTCCACCCCGGATCGGTTTCTGACGGCCGCAGGGCCCTGCAACGGCCCCTGCAGGTAGACATGGGGGCGCCCGACTTCGCGCTTCGCGCTGCGCGAAGCGCGAATAACCTCGGGTTGTCGCCCCGCCCCCCAGGGGCGAAGAGGAGGATGAGGAATCGGAGCCGAACCGCGAAGCGCGAACAGTTTCGCGCCCTCGAGGTCGCGCCTTCAGCATAAGGAAAACAACCTTCTCGAACCCAAAACCTCAAAGCTCAACCCCTCCCCCTTCTGCTGGCTGGGGCGGCTGCTGGGCCACATCCCGTGCTGACTCACGTGCTGACTCAAGCGAGACATCGCCTGCGGACCGCCACTCCGAACTGCAACTGGATAAGATCGGCGCCCACCCGCGGCATGGAACACCTGGGATCCGAGGCGTCCTGAATGAGGTCCGAATGAATGGGGTCGGAGAATTGCCGATGTATCGCCGGTGCATCGGCGATGCAACAGCGACGTCGGCGTGGAGCAAATGTCGCTCCACACCGAGCCGCGTCGCCAATACGTCGCCGATGCATCGGCAATGTCGAGCGATCCCCCGACCACATCTTTTCCGACCCCGCCTGGGAGTCCTAGCTGCGATGTCCTGCTGCAGCCACAGGGGGACGCTAAGCTTATGTCGGGCATGTCCTCCATCAGGCGAATTTGAAACAAAATTCTAGAAGAAGTGTATATATATGTATACACAGACGTATTCCTCTTCCTATATGTTTGCGAGCCCGGGCGGGGGGGGCCCCCTCCCCCCCCCCAAAAAAAAAACGGACTCCCGGGATCTGGGGCTTTGGGACCTTCCGGACGGGCCTCGAAGCGGCCCCCTGGGCCTCGCAAGGCGTCTCGCCAAGCACCCGAAGACGGCCCCAGACGGGTTCCAAGCGTTCCGGCGCGCTCCCGAAACGACCCCAGAGAGCCCCAATACGGTCCACGACGACGCCCACGAAGCCGTCATATCCCTAAAGATCGCTCCGACACGTCCCAAGAGGCCTCCAAGAGCACTCCCAAAAAGGACCCAAGAGGCAAACATTTGTGATTTTCCTTTGGTTTTTGGTGAACTTTGGGGTTATCCTCTTTTCGGCTTCCCGACGCTCCAGGACGGCGGTCTTCTGGGCGTCCGAAGCCGCCTGGGAGGCTCCAAAATCGCCCCAGAACTATCCGAAAAGGCTGACAGGCAGTCCAAGACAACCCCAAAACGGCACAACAGGGGTCCAAGATGGCCCTAAGAGAGCCCCATGGCGGCCCAAGATGGCCCGAAGACACCCTCTGAAGCATTCCAAATAGTGACCCAGTCATTCAGGGAAACCGCGGTTGGAGGCAGGGTGGCCCGAGGAAGCCCCCAGAGGTTCCAAGAACCCGCCCAGGAGGCCTCCAGAAGGCCTTCAGAAAGCCTGAACAACTTTTGTTGTGAGGCCCCCAGAGGCTCTCCAAGGAGGAGCCTCCGCAAAAAAATAATTGAGGAAAATGGGGAGAATGCGCAGGGTATGGCGAGAATGAAGAAACAGAAACATGGAATACAAATAACGAATAACATTATGATAACGACGATGCCGGACAAGACAACAAAGAGTTATCGCTATATTTCCGGCTTGACCCTCCTGCCATTTCGCCTGAATGCCAAACTTTAAGGACCAAGGTGTATGGCGCGAAGCGCCAATGCAGTCTTGTGTATATATATATACACAACTGTATATGTATGTGCTTTTCGCTGGTACGAGCAACTTGTAAACAAAAAAACATTGGATATACTCCGCAGGAGCCTCGGGCACAACAGCCACGATCCCTGCTGGAAGATTGCCTTGTTGTTGTGGTTTCCCCCCTTCGTGTTTCGGCGCACGTGAAATACACAGCGCCCTGCGCGCCAGACAAAAGGAGCGCCTCTTCAACGCCGCGTAAACCATGGCCACATACCTTTCGCTACAAGAGAAGCCTGGATAAACATTCAACGGCTTCGCATTCGCGTGAGAGCAAACCGATCCTGCTGCGCGCTCAACCGACTCCATGCAATTCGTTTCAACTGGGCCCGCCTCGAAGACAAGCGACGGACGCAGCATGTGCCCTGAGGGCGCGCGAGGGGGGCCACCAGAAAACAGCCAATCCAAACGTGTAGACGATCCGAGGCCACCCGCTGATCGCAACGCGCGCAGATGGAAAACGGGAAGCACCGCAAAATGAAAAGATCACGGTCTGGGGAGCGGGCGGAACGCCGCGAGCTCTTCCTTTTTTATCGATCGGTCGATCGACCAATCTTCCGATCGACCGGTCCTCCTCCCCCACGTCCTCCTCCCCCCCCACGCGCACGTGCTTGTCCATAAAAGCGAAGGAAGGTGCACGGGAAAACTGGATTCAACAATGGATGCAAAAGTCTAAATGTTTCTTCCGTCTGGAAACTGCTGCGTAACGCGGGTCGCGCGCATCACATGTTTGACGCGCGCGCGCGTTGGGAACCAGTCCCCCAGCGGGATTGAGCACGCTGAGTGAAGCCGCGACGTTGCTATGGCGCGGAACCGCGCGCGCTCGGCAACATTGCGGCACGCTGTTCAGCACACGATAGTACCGCATCAGCATTGCGCGTCGTGCGTTTGGTAACACTGACCCGCTAGCGAACCCACTACATCATACGCCGCAGCGGCGCGATTTCGGGCGAAAAGGGGGGAGGACATTGCTACGAGGTTTTCGCGCTCTCGAGGAGCGGTCACGGGACCTGCCTCAAGGCAGTGCTGTCTAGAAAAGAAGCGGGGGCATCCCCTGGATGACCTGGAAGTGTCGGAGCTGCGTCCTGGGGTGTTTTGATGTCTCGCAAATGGTCGGCGAGCGTCTCGTGGGGTGTCTTGAAATCTCAGAGATCGCCGCGGGGGCATATCTCCAGTGACGTTAAATTTCCCACACGGCAAAAAGGGGGCATCTTTGGAATATTGTTTCAATTCGCAAATTGCAATGGTGCGTCCGTGGGGCATTGTGAAAACTCGCAGATGGCAGCGGGCTATCTGGATCTCTTTGGAGCAGCATGAAATTCGGCAAATGGCGCTGGAGCATATTCGGGCAAGATGTCTGGATAGTTCCAGGACGTGTTTGGAATAGTTCTCAGACGTGTGAAGGGGTCACTGCTGGAGTATTTTAACATTTGAAATATGCGGGGGGGATTTTGTGAATGTTTGACATCTGCGGGGCGCATTGTTGGAGTATGTTGTGCGCGCGCACTGCACTTGAAATCCTCCAGCTCAGCATTTTGCGTCGTCGGCGGGCGCGCGACATCCTGCGCTGGAGTATTTGATTAACTCGCGGGGCATGTCGGATACTCACTTCGAGTGTCCGAAGCACGCCGCTGCTAAAACGCGATAGCGCACGCTTCCGCCACGAACTGCAGCGAAACAAATGGTGGTGGCGCCACGCGGCGAAGCACGTTTTCCAACCGCGTGCATCGTACGTTCGCCTAGCCAATATCCCGCACATTATTTCCATACTATTTTTGGAGTGCTGTGAACATGACGAGAGACGAGACGAGACGAGACGCGCGTGTCCGCCGGCAGGCGGGCCCCTTAGGAGCGGCGCGGGCGGGCCGGGGCCCTGTCAGATGTGCGCGTGCGCAAGGTAATCCTTCTCCCAAGTGTTCCACAATGTCCGGTCTCCAGCAACATCCAACCACGACGTGGTATTGTCCCCAGTACTTGTCTTGTACATTTGTAACTTTCATCCTGTAGAGGGACATGCCCGGCTTAACGCTGAGCCCCCACCTCCATTCCATCGGCAAACTAAAGCGGCACATATTGACAATGTTCGGCCCCTGGGGTGCCCCTCGCCAAGCCTTGGAACCGTTAGTAAAACCACTCGGGTTGGATAGCCAGTCCCGGGGAAGAGGTCTAGACCTCTGGGGGGTCGACGCTGTGAACAAACCGCAACGTCGGAAATCCGGGACTGAGGAGCAGAACCGTTCTCCCTCTCCACGACCACAATGACGACACCGTGGTGAATGATGCGACCACGGAAGTCGCAACAGCCCAAAGTCGGCATGGAAAAACCTGACGCAGGCCCGTTCTCGCCCCTTTCCTCCCAAGCGAGACGAAGACGCCAACGAGGAGGAACCACGGGTGGGGAACGGGAGAACGAAAGACGAGGAGAACGGCTTGAGAACATCAGATGGCGAGCACAAGGAACTCCAAATAAGCAACTGGGGAAACCCAAAGGAGGAGGAGGAGGAGGAGGAGGAGGAGGAGGAGGAGGAGGAGGAGGAGAAGAAAGGCACCGATTTCGCCACTCCCCGGACCTCTCCCAGGGCGCGGTCGGACCAGGATTTCGAGGCGAACCCAGCGGTGGCGACGAGGGCCTCCCAGGAGGCCCCCCAAAGGGGAAAACGAGGGGAGGGTAGAGGTCTGGGCACCTCTTCCTCCTCCGAGGAACGGCCTCGCATCCAGCGGTGGCGACGCGGGCCTCCCAAGAGGCCCCCGAAAAGGGGAAAACGTCCCTGGGCAGAGCGCAAGGAGCGCCCAAGGAGAGGCACGGAGCCCTGCGCGGGGCCCCCAAGAGGCGCGCCCCCGGGCGCTCGAGGAGGGGCGCAAGGTTAGGAGGCAACTACTGGGAGGTCTTCGTCGGAAGGATTCAAGGAGGACTAAGCCCCGATGGTGCGCTGTTGCGCCAACTTGGGCTTCGCATGAAGCAGGATTGAGCCAGATTCAGCGGGATTCAGCGGGACTGAGCGGGAGTGAGCCGGATTCTGGACCAGGGCTGAATCAGAATTTGACCTCCCGGGAGTTACATCCGAAGCAAAGGGAGCTACCGGGGAGGGGCCCCTGGAGCCACGGGCCCCGTCCGAGCCCGAGCAGGTCCGCGTGCTCCCTTCGGCGTCTCACGGGCTGCACCTCCACCCACCTGCCATTCTCGCGAAGGGGCCCAGGAGCACACAAAGGAGTAGGCACAGATGTCCCAGGCTTCCCCCCTGTTGTTCCACATGCTCTGGGTGTTCGTCGTCCCCCCCACTGCCCATGTTTTCCCATATTTCCCTGGGAGTCGACGATTCATTTTAAGTCGGGCCTGTCACCCTACAAGGGGATTTTCGACGAAGAAATAACAATACCCACAAAATAATTAAAAAATGCTCCAAAAATAGTCTGGGGACTGTTTTTTGAGTATGGTTGACCTTTCTGGAATATGCGTGGGGTATCTTTATTGTTTCGTCGAAAATCCCCCTGTAGGGGGACACGCCCGACATAAGATTAATCGTGCCTGGGATGTTCCCCTCCGGATTCTGGCGAGACGCTGGAGCCACCGCCGACCACCCCCGCGAGAGAGAGGGGGGGCGGCCAAGCCGCGGGAGCCGCGCGAGCAGTCGGGAAGCGAGAGAAACCCCCACATCCTCTGGGTGTGTTCGTCGTCCCCCCCACTTCCCATGTTTTCCCATATCTCCCTAGGAGTCGACAATTAATCGTATCTGGGATGTTCCCCTCCGGATTCTGGCGAGACGCTGGAGCCACCGCCGACCACCCCCGCGAGAGAGAGGGGGGGCGGCCAAGCCGCGGGGAGCCGCGCGAGCGCACCCGGGAGGCGAGAGAACCCCCCACGCGCGGAGGAGGGGCGGGCACTCCCTCTGCTCACCAGCGGTGCGGCTATGTTCGAGTCGCGATGTCTGAGCACACGCAGAAGTCAAGAGAAATCCCAGGGCTCCCCACATACATATCTATATATATATGTATATATATATGTATATATATATATATATATATACATATCCCACATCTTCTGGGTGTTCGTCTTCCCCCCTCACTTCCCATGTGTGTCCAAGCTTTCCTGGAGATCGACGATGCATTGTGTCCGTGTGGTGCTTCCTCCCTTGGCTGCTTGAGGCGCGACAACGGAGGCGCCGCGTGGATCGTGCAGCCTTCAACGGCCGCGGCTTCTTCCCGCGCAGATCGCTCGAGCTCGGACGATTCGGGGCCGCAGTCGGCGTGGAATCTTTGAAGGGGCCCTAGGACACACAAATAAATACACACAAATAAAAATATCCCCCATAGTTTCCCATATTTTCTGGGTTTTTGTCTTCCCCCACACTTCCCATAGTTTCCTATATTTTCTGGGGAATCGTCGATTAATTTTGTCTGTGTGTGTTTGTCTCTCCTGAATCTTGACCGCCCGCGATGGATCCGGCGCCGCGTCAACGCGGCGCGAAATTACCGTATCCACCATCTAAGATCGAAACCAGCACCGCTCGAGGAAACTCTGTCATTCAACATGTCCGCTGTGGAACGGGTGTTCCGACTGGCATGACCAACGAGGCTGCTGCTAACATTGAACTGACATGGAGTCGGAAGAGCAGAACAAGCCGAGTCGGGACCGAGCCCCATGTGCACGATGTCGCTCGAGTTCAGCCGGATGTCAAATGGCCTGCCCGATTCTTGCGCGCTGCGTCAGCGAAGATAAGTCAGAACCCTAGCAGTGGTACCACTAGAGGCCTCCTAGATGGGGTCGGACGATCGCGCCACATCGGCGATGCATCGGCGATGCACCGGCGACGCCAGCGCCGCGAAGATGCATCGCATCGCATCGCCGATGCATCGGTGATGCTTCCGTGATGCGGCGCGATCCTCCGACACCACCTACTCCGATCCATCTAGGAGGCCCAGAACCACCGTCCCGCGGAAACCGCGCATCCTGGCCGACACAGAAATCAAGGGTAGCCTGGTGTTCCGGGCCAAGGGGGGAGTGCAATGGTGTAAATTCATGGCCCTCGAGTCCTTAGCCGCCACGTCCACCAGGAATACAAGCGAGAATTCATCGGGGGCCTTTCAAGGTTTCCGATTGCCCCAGGGCCTCTTGGCTTACTAGGAAACTGTGATGAAGATCTTGTTGAGAAGCTCTGGCACGCACTGAGTATCATGTCCCCCCCCTTTTCGGGCCTTTGCCGATTCCGCCCGAGCCTGTGACACCGACAGGAGGCCCCGAGATCAGCAGTTTAGACAAATCTGGATCGTTCAGTCATCGTTCAGTCGCTCCTAGCGCTTTCGCGCTTGCCGCCGCCCTCCGGTTCCGTTGCTTTGGACCGCCTGGGCTCTCATGGCCTGGCCTCCCTTCGCTGGGGAGGGCCGCGGATCGGCTGAATAAGAGTGCGTCGTAGTTCTTCGATTTGAGAGGCCCTTCAGATGACTCTTTAGAGTCGCGCGATGGACGTTCAAACAATCTGGATCTTCCAAATAGGAGAAAGCCACGCGGCGGATCGCGGTCGGCTGACCCCCCATCTGCAACGCGGATCTCCCCGTTCGGCTGCCGTGCGGCCGACGGCGGCAGCCACGCCGTGGAAGCAGCCACGTGGCTAGTGGTGGCTGGCTGTTGATGGGCGGATCTCCCCCGATACCATCAGATCTCCCAATCCTCCCTCTGGTGTTCGGTCGGGCATGTCCCCCTACAGGCGGATTCTGGAGGAACAACTAACGAGACCCTAGAAATGCCCCAACATGATCAAAACATGATAATCGGACTATCGTCCCCAGACATTTTTTTCACTATTTTTGAAGCTTCCTCCTGTGGAGGGACACGCCCGACGTAACTCTGGTGGCTGATGTTCGTCGTGCCCCTGCATGGCCCTCCCCCCCCCACGGCTGAAGGTCCGCCGAGGCCGCCCGCATCGGTGTCGATGGGCCCTCACTCGACGCGCCCGTGCTGAAACCTTCGCACGTCTGCGCTTGGCAACACACCTCCGGAAGGTGCACAGTGCCGTGATGACTGTTGCGGCAAAGGGTGACGGCCTGGAGGGTGAGTGGGGAGAGTGAGGACCTGGAGTATCCAAGCGTGCGTGCGTAGCACCCCGCAGGTGCGGATAAGAGTGGGGGGGCGGCGGGGTCGTCGACAGCCTGCGAGGCTCTGAGGGAGCCCGCCGCAGGCGCCGACCTGTTCAAAACTACACAACGAGCACGCCGCAGGTGCCGAATTTTTCTTAAAAGCACATGGGTGGGTCGCGGGTGGGTGGCGGGTCAATCGCGGGCAGGTCGCAGGGTGGGCCGCGGGTGTGTCGCGGGTGGGTCGCGGGCCGGGTCGCGGGTGGGACGACGACAACAAACAGCACACAACAAGCAACGAACAACAAGCAACTGACAGCAAACACCAAACAACAAACGACAATCAACACAAACATCACCAACAACACCAACAACAACAGCACACAACAACAACACCATCAACAACAACACTCATTTTAGACTGTTCGATCTTACCTGATCTGCCCGCGCGCAATTCGAAACGTACACCTCAACTCCTGGATGCCCGCCCCCGTCGTCTTCGATCGCACCCCCTTAGGGGTAAATCGTTCTTACTTGCTACGTGTATTTCGTGCAGACCCTAAGCGAGAGCGTGACTCCTGAGTGTCGAGGGCGCGGTGTTCGAATGAAGTGCCGGGAAGTCTCATGCGAGAGCTCGAGTCCTGTAAAATATTGCGAGGGCGTCCCGCGCGAGAGCGCGATTTGGGAATATATTGCGAGGAACTATCAGGCAAGAGGCGTTGTTGTTGTAGCTCGGGGGGCAACAACGCAATTTAATGGTCTTTCGCCTTCCCTTGTAAAAAACAGGGTGGCAGCCCCAGGAAACATTTCAATGCCAAAAAAAGGTTGCCGAAGGGGGATGAAACAAAAAAAACCTTCCGACATGATAATTCAACAACAACAACAACAAGTACAACCACAACAACACCAACAACAACCACAACAACCACAACAACGGTTCGCTCTTACCTGCCCTCTTCCCCTTTGACTGTGCCCCTTTAGATACCTGCCCTCTTCGCCTTCGATCGTCCCCCCTTGGAGTTGTATCTGTCTTACCTGCAGCGTGTATTTCGTACAGACCCTAAGGCAGGGGAAGGGAGGACGGAAAGACGGAAGGGGCAAGGGGCAGGCGGGTTGCTGCAGCGGGCGTTCTGCATGACTCGCGAGGACATCTCGAGCGATAGTGCGGTATCCAGACAAATCGCTAGGGGGAAATCCACAGCGACAGCGTGATTCCTGAATCTCGAGGGCGTTGTGTCTGAATACATGGCGGTGGGGTCCCACGCGAGACCGCGATTCCCGTGTAAACTCTGAGGACGTCCCGCGCGAGAGCGCGATTTGGAAATACGTTGTGAGGACGTATCAGGCGGGAGCCGTTGTTGCTGTTATTGTTGTTGTTGTTGTTGTAAACCGGGGGGTCAGGGGCACAATGCGGTGACACCTCTCCCTGCCGTGGAAAAAACAAGGTGCGAACACCAAGAAAGACTTTTGACTGAACAGTACAATGTATACCGGGAAGGGAGGGTGAACAATCATCATCTTTAAAGTCAAAATTCAACAACCAAACCAGCAACACCAACATCAACAACATAAGCATCATCATCAACAACAGCACCAACAATCATGTTAAGACTATTCGCCCTTTTCTGCTCGCGGGCCAGTCAACACGGATTTCCAACCCCTCGATACCAGCTTTCTTCGTCTTCGATCGTGCCCCCTTGGAGGTCCATACCGTTCTTACCTGCAACGTGTTCTTCGTGCAGCCCCTACGGCAGCGGAAGAGAGGATGGATGGAAGAAACGGACAAGGGAGAGGGAGGAGGACGGAGCACGAGAAAGAGTAGCAGGAGTGGGGCTAGGAGCAGAAAATACGTGGCAGAACCAGCCAGGCAGATCGGGCGGAAAGACCCTCACAGGCGGGTCGGGAAGGCGGCCGAGCAGGCGGGTGGCTGAAGCGTGCGTCCTGCAATAATCGCGAGGAAGTCTCGAGCGATAGCGCAATTTCTAAATAAGTCTTGGCGAGAGCGTGATTCCATGATTCCTGAGTGTCGAGAGCGCGGCGTTTGAATACATGGCGAGAAGGTCCCACGCGAGACCGCGATTCCTGCGTAAATCGTGAGGACGTCCCGCGCGAGAGCGCGATGTGGGAAACAACTGTGAAAGAGTATCAGGCGGGAGCCATTATTGTTGTAGTTCGGGGGCCAACGACGCAGCTTGGTGACCCCTCGCTTCCCCTTGTAGAAAACAGGGAGCGAGCCCCAGGAAAAAACATTCGAATTTGAAAATATGGAATGGTTATCGGAAAGAGGGGATCAGCCACACTTACTTCTTAGAGATGAGAGTCCAACAACAACACTAACAACAAAAAAACAATCCGCACCGCGGAATCACACTTTAGCCGCGCACTCAGGTGCAGTGGATGACTGTTCGGGCCCCTCACTCAGATGACACGCTACCTGGTATCATGACTGCCACTTCGTTTCCCCTTTGGATATGCCAGCTGATCAGCCTCTGTGCATGGGAGAGGGCAACGGATAACATGCAACCGCATGCACTCGAGTCATCGGAACTTGCCCTCGACACATCGCAAAACTCGATTATGGATCCGTGTTCCTCTCGCCCTCCCTCCCCCATCACTCTCTGCCTCACTCCCTCATCTACTTCTTCGCCCCCATCCGTTCCATCACCTCAGCTCCACCCTCTCTCTATCTCTCTAGCTCTCCTCCCCCTTCCCCTCGCTTTGACCTTCCCCTTGCCTCAGCCCTCACCTGGTTCATCATGTCCGTCTTGGACCAAAAAACAAACGACACCACCCCACCTACGGCACCAGGGGCCTCAGGGTATACCAGGACATCTGGCGTGGGTTTTTGCGTTGTGTACGCCACAGCGCCCGATGGGCATGAGCGCAGCGTGGAGGCCGTAGGTGGGGTGGTGTCGTTTGGTTTTCGGCCGACGTCTCCCACTCTCTCTCCCTCTCGCCCTCTCTCTCTCTCTCTCTCTCTCTCTCTTGGCGACCCAAAAGGGGGTCCAGCTGCAAGGGGGTAGTGCAATAGATTTGGGGCAATTGTATTGCAGACGTATTGCGCCGGAGAATTGTATCGCATTGCATTGCAACTGATGCATTCCACGCGAAAATTCAGCAATACGTTTGCGCCCTGGAATGTATTGCACGCCCCAAACGTATTGCAACCCACCAATCTATTACACCAAATCTAATGCACCACCCCCTTTGTCGCTGGACCCCCTTTTGGGTCAACCCGACTCTCTCTCTCTCTCTCTCTCTCGTCCTCTCCCGCGGAGGCCCTGCGGCAGGCACCCCCCAGGCGGGAGAGCGCTCCCGCAACCCGCACCTCTGGTCCGACGCCTGCCTCCCCGAGCCCCGGGGGGATAGCCAACGCCGCGCCGCTCTCTCGAGCCGCGGGCCCCGGACCTCTCGACCGCGCGTAAGTCGGGCCTGTCCCCCTCCAGGGGGATCCTGGGCGATATATATATATATATACACATACAAACATACATACATACATACATGCATGCATACATACATACAGACAGACAGACAGACAGACAGACAGAGAGACAGACATGCATACATCTATATGTACATATATCTATGTTTGCATAGATATACAAATATGTATACACATATATCTATCTACATACATATATACATACATATAAATATATACACACATATATATATATATATATGTAAACTCCCCAAAGGCTAAACAATAATCCGAAGATCGGCCCCAGACTATGTTTCTCATTTTTGTTGCATGCTCCTCCTGTAGAGGGACACGCCCGACTTCAGACCAAGGCCCCCCCCCCAGGGCCGTGGCTTCTCGTCCCGAGCCGCTCTGGGACCGTCCCGCGGCCGGGCCAGGGCCCCGAGAGGCCGCAAGCCAAGGAGTACTTCGAAGGAGAAAAAAAGGAGATCGACAAGGCGATGGTTTGATCGACAAGGAGATCGACAAGGAGATTACAAGGAATGCTTCGAAGGAGATTACAAGGAGATCGACAAGGAGATGGTTTGATCGACAAGGAGATCGAGCGGGAACCCAGGAACCCCGAACCCACCGAAATCGGCCCAGCACCACAATGATAACCAGGAGCCCGCGAACACGGAACCAGGAACCCGGGAACCCAGCCGGCCGCCAAAATCGGCGGGACACTTTCGCCAAATCCTTCAGTGCAAGCTCGGCGGTGGACAAACCACCCTTTAGTAAACCTCCCCTTAGTGAAAACGGCCTAGGACAGAAACCGACGGACCTGGACCCGCAAAAATGACAGCCGCGACGCCCTCTCGCGAACCGAAAACGGCCAATTCACTAATCGACGTGTCAGGGTGGGAGGTTTATCCACCCCCGACAAGCACCGATTGGGGAAAAACATTCCGTGAACATAAACCTTGGGCGCTCCGCGCGGGGTTCTCGGATCTGCGCCGGACCCCCCTTCCCAGTGCGCGGAGCGCGCCAGGGGCGGCGCCAGGGGCGCCGCCAGGGGGCCCCAAAGCAGATCCAAGAACTCCGCGCGGAGCTCCGGAAGCTTCTGCTTATGGCGATCTTCCGGATTCGAAGGGAATGCAGTAAGGGCTCGACCACAAGAAACCTTCCACAAGAGACCCGGCCCTCGAACCCCAGGACGTCCATTGATCTCTGGCGTGGGGACGTCACGCTTTCCATGGCAAAACAATCGAAGCCCAAGAAACCCAGGGCACCCTGGAGGCCAGCGCGGAGGATCCCATTCGGAGATATGCAGCACAAACCGGGGTGCCCGCGTGGATCAACAACACGAACGACAGGACCACGTGGAACTCGATGGCTGAGGGCTTCGCCGCATGGTTTTCCAAGAGCAGCCTCCAGGTATAATGCTTGTATTGTTGGTCGTTTCACCCGCTTCTGTTTCACTCTGGCTGCCGCTGTGCCCCAAGCGGGCCTCCACTGGCGACACAGCCTGGAAACTGGAAACGGGAAACACCCTGGAGGCCAGCATGGTGTTTCTCGGCATGGGCCCCACCCGTACGTGCGTCTCGAGTCCGGTTCGATGCGCCAAGACGCCTGGGAGGCTCGCCCCCTCCCCCCTCGGGGAGCCGCACGGAGGCGTTGTACGCGGACAGCGCGCTCAGGAACCTCTTGGGCTCCTGCGGCCAGGGGGGGCAGGGCACGCCTTCGAGCAGGGGATCGTCGACAGAATCGATGTAATGCGGGATGACGATGAAAAAATAAGAGAGAACGATAAAAAATAGTGTTCTGCTATTTCTGCATATTTTTCTGACTGGATGAGAACGATTTAAGAAAAATAATGTTCCAGCCCGCGGCCGGTTTTTCCTAATCGTCATCCCGGGCGCCGCCGCGTGAACACGACCCCAGGTCATTTATGAATCGTCATCCTCCATTACCCCAAACTTGATCTGTTCGTCAACCCCAAGAACAACGCGAGCATTCTTCAGGAGAGACAAACATGCATACCACTGCCACCAGCTTGGGAGGTGCCCGCTCCCTCCCCTCAAGCCGGTGGCACCTCCTTCCAGGCACTCTCTGGAGGCATGCCTGGAACCAGGTGCCACCAGCTCGAGAGGGTGGGACAGCCATCCCCCTGAATTCCACGAATGGCTCGACGGTCTACACACATTCTACGAATGACCCCACGCATGCATGACGAACGCGCAGGATGTTTATGTAGACCTACGAACAATCTAGACAGGACTCGGCGACGATGGCGATGGCGATGGCGATGGCGATGCGATGGCGATGGCGACGACGATGATCATCAAGTTGGTAGGAGGCAACTACTGGGAGGTTTTCGTCGGAAGGATTCAGGCAGATGAAGCCCCATTGGGAGGCTTTTACGAAAGAATGGGCCTCGGATTAAGCGGGATTGAGCCGGATGATGCGGGATTCAGCGGGATTAACCCAGATTAAGCGGCACTAAGCCGGATTAAGCCAGGCTTCGGACCAGGGCAACATCAGAATTGGACCTCCCAGGAGTTGCCTCCGAACAGTGGGGGGTCGAGAGTCCAATTTGGGGCACAGCGACTCTGCAGGCGATCCCCTGCCCGACGCCTGCGGCCGCGCCGCGCCGCAGGGCCTCGGGGATCTTCTGACCCGGGTCAATCCAGACCCGGGTCAGCAGGAAACCAAAAACTGCAATGCAGGAAAAAAAAACTGCAACGCAGGTCTTCGCAAACCCGGGTCAGCCAATATGTGCGGCCGCCTCGCGGCCACGAGCGGCTCCCAAACCCGGGTCAGCCAGAGGGGGTCTTCGCAGGATCCTGCAGGCTCTGGCGCCCTGGCTGACCCCCGTTTGCATTGACCCCCGTCTCGAGGCTCCCGAGGGCCCCCAGGAGGAATCCCCCCGGCCCCGACGGGGCTGGCGCGCGCCGCCTGGGCCCCCCGGGGAGACGGCCGGCAGCCGCGAGGCCCTCGGCAGCTCCCAAGGGGGGTGGCAGGAGGGATTTGGAGGAGGGGGAGGGGGAGGGAGAAAGAGGAGGAGGGGGAGGAGGGGGAGGGGGAGGAGGGGGAGGAGGAGAAGGAGGAGGAGGAGGAGGAAGACCTCCTCGCCCCCTCCTGCTAAGCTCTCCGGTGCTCCCTCCTTCTCCCTCTGCAGCTCACAAGGGGGGTGGCAGGAGGATCTGGCCATCGCTCGGACGTCCACTCCCTGTGCTTTTTTCGGTTTCGCAGCACAAACTAAGATGCAGCACAAAAATGCACCAACATTGCCGAAACACTCGCAAAACATGGTCCCCCGACTAGGTTATAAATGTTTGTGAATATCCCCCCTGAACGCTCTGGGAGCGTTCCCGAAGGCACTGGAACGGATGTGTCCTCGTCCCAGCCCCGTCCGAAGGATAGGGAAGAGGAGGCACAGGGGGAGGGCGATGAGGAGGGGGGGAGCGGAGAAGGGAGGAAGAGGAGGAGGAGGTGGGCGGAGGAGGAATGCCCCAGGTCTCCGGCGCCGCGCCTGTTCTTTCTCGCAACGTCGACCCCATGAGATCTGGATCACTTCCTCTGGACCCCCTGGACAGGCAACCTCTCGTCACCACTTTTACACATTGAGAGGAGGAGGAGGAGGAGGAGGAGGAGGAGGAGGAGGAGGAGGAGGAGGAATAGGAGGAGGAGGAGCAGGAGGACGAATAGGAGGAGGAGGACCGAGGCCCTCTGCATGCTTCTAAGACAGAGAGAGAGAGAGATAAGCCGCGGTCGCCCCCAGATCTGCAAGAGGGCCGCCCCGCGGACAAGCAAAAAGCCCACCCGCGGCCCGTCCTGGAGCCTGACCAAGGCGATGTCGAAATCCTCGCAGATGACCGGCACGTAGGCCTGGGGTTCGGCTCCAATCCGGACCACCCGGTGAAGAGGAGGAGGAGGAGGAGGAGGAGGAGGAGGAGGAGGAGGAGGAGGAGGAGGAGGGGGAGGAGGAGGAGGAGGAGGAGGAGGAGGAGGAGGAGGAGGAGGAGGAGGAGGAACAACGCAGAGGCCGCAGGCGGGGGCCGAGCGACAGGCGCCTCCCCCGACGCGCACCGAGGAGCCACCCGAGAACGACAGCGCGCAGCAAGAAAGCCACCCCCTGGCCATCGCTCGGACGGCCATTCCCTGTGTTTTTTTCAGTTTCGTGCGTGGTTTTTTCGCCAAATGATTTATCAAGGATGCTCCTCGATGGTCCTCGCCGTAGGAACAATGCACACGTCCGAGCGATGCCAAGCCCCTGCTGGCGCTGCGCCCGGCTCCCGACGCCGCGCGAGCCTTGCGGCCCCGAGGAAGGCTTCTCTCTCGGCTGCGGCCCGGCCCGCGGGCTAGATCGTGCAGACTGCGTGCCGTGGGGCCGAGCTCCCCCGAGATCTTCGGTGGCAGCTCGTGGGAGCCTCCCATACCATCTTGCCGGCTCTTGCGAATCGGTGCTGGTCGGCGCTGGCCGACGCGAATCGACGCCAAGCCGACGCTACACCGACGCGAGCCGACGCTAAACCGGCGGCATCTCATCGACCCTTGGGCGCTAGCCGACGCCAATCGACCCTAAAAGCGAAAGCACGAGGGTATACCTGAAGGGAAACTGGGACACACAAATAGAAAAATATCCCCCATATTTTCCAATATTTTCTGGGTGTTTGTCTTCCCCCCCACACTTCCCATATTTTCGCATTTTTTCTGGGAAGCGCCGATTAATTGTGTCCGTGTGTTTTTTTTTCCCCTCCTGAATACCAGGCTCCCATGATTTACTGCCGAAGAGATCCTGGCGTCGCACTTGTTGGTGGAATCGGGTGCTGCCGTAGCGTGTCGACCCCCGGGTCCCTCACACATATGGGTCCAGCTCGACGGGCACATCAGCAAGATGGGGTCCCTGGCTCGGGTCCCGTCCTGTTTGTTTCACGATGTCGCGATTGTCCCGCGTCGTCGGATCTCGGAGTCCATCGGGGGCCAAAGCCCGAAGCTTTCCCAGGAAGGGCGAGGCCTTCCCAGCTGAGAAAGCTGCACGTTCCACGGCAGCTGGAAGCCATCAAGCCAGGCCACAGCAACCGACACGGGACGCTGAGGGTGCCGCGACGCGCTGCGCGATTACCACTCTTGCGGAAACCGTCTGCAGGCCCGTCGAAATCTACCAAAACCTTCAACCTCAAACGCCCGCTCTGGCGCTGCCTCAGCGTCGAGGCGGCGCGGTCGCGGCGTGATGTCGCTGGGATTGGGCATGTCCCCTTACAGGGGGATGTTGGATGACAAATAAAAAATACTCAACAAATATTCAAACATGCACAAGAATACTCAAAAACTCGCCCCCCGACTATTATTTTCCTATCTTTGAGCGTTCCTCCTGTACATGGACAAGCCCGACTGAAGGCCAGAGAGGGAGTCAGGGACTCGCAGTGCCAGAAATGGAGCAGGGCAACTCGAGACACCGGCAGCTCAACGTCGGTCCCCCGACCCCTCCTAGGGCTAGATTGCTCCCATCGTACTTAAGGACCACATCCCATACATAATCTCGAGCACCTGGAGAGGTGTCGAACCAGTGTCGAAACAATATCGACATGGTGTCGAACGAGCGTCTCCCAGGGCCCGGCACGTGAGAACCTTCGAGTTTCGGTGCTGTCTTGGTGCTCGACATTCTTTCTGCTGCTCCGGGCTCAAGTACAGTCTGGCCCCTGCCGAAGCCCATTTTCTTCACAACCAAATAATAAATATGGAAGGAACGGCCGAGCCCTTTTTTAGGAAGCGTTCCCTCATCGCTGCCTCTCGTTTTGACAGAGACCTCCCCCCCCTGCCGAGACCACGACCCAAGATGCGAGGGAACGCCAGCAGACCCAAGGAACCACCGAGCCCCTTCCGAACCCGAACTGGACCTTCTTTCAGGAGCCGCCCTGTAGGCTGGAACATCATACAGTCAAAAACCCTGATAAGGACGCGCGGTAAGGACGCAAGACCCTTGGAAGCCGAAGTTGGGATTTTGGGGGCGGCGGACGACGAAAACCTCAAGGACGCGAGAGCAAGCAAGAGCAAGGACGCAAGGGTACCCTGAGCAAAGTCGCGCGTCCTTATTAGGGCTCTTGACTGCAATCCCAGGGCCCAGGCGCACCGATGTTCTGGAGCTGCGCCCAGCCGCGGCGGCGAGGGGGCCCCCAGAAGGCCGACGGCCGCCGCCTCAACCCGCCCTTCCCCCCCCCCTACAAAAGAAGAGCTTCCGGGGGGGGGGGGGGGGCAGGGAGGAGGGAGGAGGAGGGAGGAGGGAGGAGGGAGGGAGGAGGGAGGAGGGAGGAGGAGGGAGGAGGGGGGGAGGAGGGAGGAGGGGAGGACGGGGGAAGGGAGGAGGAGCAGGGAGGGGAGGGCGAGGAGGCCCTCCAGGCTGCACCTCCCTGCCCCCCCCCCCCCGACGGCCAGCGGCCCCCCGGGCGGCCACGCGGGCCCGTGCCCCTGGGCACCGCCCGGGCCCCCGGGAGCCCGCGCACCGCCCCCATCTCCTCCTCCCTCGGTGGGCTCGGGATGGTCTGCTCGGATCGGGAGCGTCCTACTCCCGCCGCCCTCCGCTGAGCTCCAGCAGAGGAAGGCGTTGCCAGCTCCTTCGACCCTCGAAAGGCGGACCACGCCCCCTCCGCATGCGCTCCGTGCAAGCTGGACGGGCCACGGGTTATGTTGTCCCCACCGTACTTATCGGGAGCGGCCAAGAGGGGGGTGGCCAAGAGGGGGGGGGGTGCAAATTATGACCGGCGGCACGTGCGCGGCCCAGCGGGGGGGCCAGGAACGGAATGACATAAGAAGAGGCGCTATGACATCTGGGGAAATATCATGGCCCACGCCATGATATCCACCCCCCCTAGTCATCACCCCCCTCTTTTCCGCCCCCGATCGGAGGTTGGGGGGGGGAAATCGACGTGAAAGGGAGACCCCCCCCCCCCTGCCGGGAAGTCGATTCCGGCTTCGGCTTCGGCTTCGTGTCGTGCGTGCCGTGCCGTGCGTGCGTGCGGGCGGGCGAGGCTGCGTGGGCGGGCGAGAGGACATTCTCCTGTGGCTGGGCCGCGGCCGGACCAAAAGTCCCGCCACCCTCGGTGGGCTCAGGGTGGTCTGATGCAGTCAACCAGTAGGAGCAACGACGCGCGATGAGGATGCCGAGGGCCTTGGACGCCCACTCCGAGGCCTTTCGAGCAGGGCGCGGCCGGCGGAGGATGTACGGAGGATGGACGGAGGAGACGAGGATGCAGGGGCACCCTTGGGAAGGCTGCCCATCCTACCATGGCTGACTGCATGAACCTGGCGGGAGGAGGGAGGCGGAGTCCAGGAGGAGGGAGGGAGGAGAAAGGAGGGAGGGAGGGAGGGAGGGGGGGAGAGAGGGAGGGAGGGAGGAAGGGAAGGAGGGAGGGAGGAAGAAAGGAAGAGAAGGAGGGAGGGAGGGAGGGAGGGAGGGAGGGAGGGAGGGAGGGAGGGAGGGAGGGAGAGAGGAGGAGCCTCCCCTCCCCTGCCTCCCCCTCCCCCTCGGAAACAGGGCAGGCCCCCGCGACGTGGGCCGGCGCCCGCGAGGCCGCGGCCGGCGCGGCGGCCTCTGGGTGACGCGCCCGACCGTCCCGGCATTCCTAAGAGGCCTACCACGAGATGTTCTTACTGGGATGGGCGGGAGGGTTGCTAAGAGCACAGGGGGGTTATCAGTGGACGCCAAAGGGGTTACACCTGACCTAATCTAGCTTTTAAGCGGGTTACACATGCCCCAAGTGGCTTGGGGGGGATAGCGATCCAGGCTAAGTGGGCTCCACCCACTTAGCGGAGTTGTCGAATCCCCCTAAACCACTTGGGGCATGTGTAACCCACTTATAAGCTAGGTTAGGCCAGGTGTAACCCCTTTGGCATCCACTGATGACCCCCCTATCCCCTGATCACCCCCCCGCCCATGCCAGTAGGACCCAAAAATGTTCGAGGAACACAAGCAATGTTCTTAGAACGTAGACCCGACGTGGTAAAACAAGGCAGTCCCGGCCAGAACTGTTCTAAGAGCATGTCGTGGAAACCACGGAAGAGGTTCTTCGAACATAGTTTGGTAGGCCTATAGGCGAGCCAAGACGCTTCGCCCCTGCTTGACATCGGGACGTACAACCGCCCTCCCCACCCAATTCAAGACCACGGCTGAACCAAAAAACACACAGCACCGAGACCTCAGGCTCCAGAGCCGGCCCCGACCCCGAAGCACAAAACTCGAGCTCGTGCTGACAAATTCAGGCGCCCCCTGCAGCCGCACCTTGGGCCCCCCAGGCATGCGCATCGACGGCAATGGCGATATCACAGGAGCGTTTTCTTATTCAGCGTTTCGAAATCGAGCGAAAGAGGGGGGTAGGGGTGGTCTGGCTCCGGACCTGTAGCGCGACTGTTTGGAGCACTGCTCCCATGGGGAACCTTGTGGGGAGCCGCCCACCTGCTTGAAACAGGCGCCCAATATAGCCAAGATCTACTCCATCGGGGGGGGGGAGGGGAGGGGTGCGAGGGCCCGTGCCGATCGGCAAAATGAGGAATACGAAAACCACCACGAGGGAGAATCTATTCGGACGGTCTCCGCTGGAATGCGAGGGAGAATCTATTCGAAAACCATCACGAGGGACGAATCTATTCTACGAGGAATACGAAAACCATCACAAGGAATACGAAAACCATCACAAGGAATACGAAAATCATCACGCTGGATCGGGTCTCCGCCACAAAACCCCTGGGGCGGGGCCGCTTCGCTGCCGCTCTCGTGCTGGGTATGGCGTGCGCCCAGCACGCTGTGCTAGGTGCGTCGGGTGGGCTCCCGAGGCAACACAGACCGAGGAGAGCCGGCCCCGCCCCGACCTCTCGAGCAACAGGCGCCGCCAGGCCGAGCCCTGCCACCCGACGCCGCAGCGCCGCTCTCGCACCCCTGGAGGTAGGATTACGTCGTGCATGTCCCCCTACAGGGGGATTTTCGACGAAAAATATATAAAAAATACCCCCAAAATACCCCAAAAAGGTCAACAACCATTCAAAACATAGTCCCCAGACTATTTTGGGATTATTTTTCGTGTATCTTTTATTTTTCGTCGAAAATCCCCCTGTAGGGGGACAGGCCCGACCTAAAGGTAGGGAAGGGGTATGGTATCAAGGGGTGTGGTGCTCATTGCACGTAAGGGGGACTCTGGCGATGCGATTGATCGCAGGTAGCATCGGCATTTCCACGATCGGCACCATACCCCTATATGCCACACCCCTTTCCGATCTCCAGATCACCCCGAGGCGCCCTCAGCGAGGCTGGCTGATGAGGGCGAGCCCAGGGCGTATACGTAGCCAGACGGTTCGGATAGCAGAAGGTGCACCGATACCGCTACTCCCCAGACCTGTCCTGGGGTGCGGTCCGACCAGGACTTTGAGGCGAGTTCAGCGGTGCCGACGAGGGCCTCCCAGGAGGCCCCCCAGGGGAAAACGGGGGAAGGGTAGCGGTATGGGTACCCTTTCCTCCTCTGAAGCGGGGCGTTCGCGCCGCTGCTGCATGCAGAGCCCCCCCCCCGCCGACCTGTCGGAGCCCTTGCCCTCCGAAGGGCTCCCGTGCTTCCCTCCTGTTTGGACACCCGAGATGGGTACGGAAAGAAGGGGTACGATGCCCAACAACAAATGTTGTCCCAAACCAACAGCGGCCGCTGTTGGGCAGGCGGCCTTCTGTCTCGAATGGACACAGGCCGCGGCGGCGTGGACAGCGAGTCCTGTTCAAAATGGACAGGAACTGCTGATGAGCATTGTACCCATTCTTTCCGAGCCCACCTCGTTCGTGCAGACGAAGGGCTCCCGTGCTTCCCTCCTGGAGCCCCAGGTCCGGCTGCCTGCGACAAGTGCCGCGCCCGGCAAGGCGGCGCAGTCGGGGGGGTCGCCCGTGCGGGGGGCTCGCGCCGGGCATCCCGCAAAAAGCGCGGCCGCGCCAGGCACCGCTCTGGCTGCCTGCAGGGCCCAGGACGGGTTGCGATAACAGGCCGTGCGGTGATCTCAAGAGACAGGGCTGGTTTCGACCTCGTTTTGCGCTAGAGGTGGACTGAAGACAAAACGGGGGAAAACAAGCACAACACGCACAAAACGAAAAGGAATAACACCGGTTAGGTTCAGCCCTGCCAAGAGACCTCACCGCACGGTCGTCTGGAACATCCTCGGAGGACCCATACCCTCCCCGTCGAATGTTTTGTCTCCGGGCCACCACTCGGGTCTCCCGCGGCTGCTCGGGATGATCTGGAACCCCCTGAACGCTCTCGGCAAGGCGCAGCTGCTAGAATGGGAGGGTGAAGTATATCCGGGAAGGCGTTTCTTTCTCTGGAGCAATGCAACAATTCACACGCCACACATTCATGGGGATCTGCACTATTCAAGGTGCCAGCGCGGGCAGGCTGTCTACGGCAGGGCGAGGTAGGACGAAGGCGAAACGCGCTGCACTGCGCACGGGATCCTACAGATACGTCGGGATAAGCAACGGGTCACGGCACCCCGCGTGAAGCGGCTCTGAAAAGACGGGCGGGCCCTGACAGCGCGGGCCGGAAAACCGCCCTCAAAGTATCCACCAATGAGGCGCGAAACTTGCCCCGGCGGATTGGTGTATATATGTTGGCCAAATGCTGCAGGGAAAACACACAAGAAAAATATACACAAATCGAAAACGCATTGGAAAATATCCGCCAACCACCCAAAAAACGCCAGAATCGACAGAGACTTTCGCCTGGAGGAGGGGGGGCAGGACCGCAGGCACCAATGCTGATACTAGTGGGGAAACAACACAGCAACTTGCGAGGATCGGAGAGGAGGGGGGGCCGACGACAGCGTCGCAGAAACACTCTGCACCAACGTCGCGACAGTGGAACACCATGCCACACCGCGCACCTGGGCTGCAACTCGGCCCCCCCTGTAAGCTCCCAAAAACCACAACGGTCAGCCGAATGCATCACCTGATATATTGTGTGCTCCGATAGAAAGCATCCCGAGAGAGGAGGACTGCCCAGAACCGAGACACCTATCTAAAACTGGCTCTAGAGCCTCGAACCTGGAGCCCCTGGGCCTGTTTGTTAGGAGTCCCCACTGACTCACCACGCGGTGCGGCCACCGCACCTCAAAGGCCCGAGCTGCGCGGGGGCCGGCCTGGAACTTCTCCTGCCCCAGGGCCGGCATCTGCACGTTGACGCGGTGTGCGTTGCGCACCTCCGCCGTCTGGACAACCCGCAAGAGAACGGCGACGGACGATCTGGGGCAGCTTTCGGCCTCTGGGAGGGCCCTCATGCGGCCTGGGGGCTCTCAGGAAGACTCGGGGTTGAAAATCTGGTCCTGGGGAAAAGGGTCCAGATCTCCGGCAGTCCACGCTGTAACAGAACAAGCGCACGACGTGGGAGTTCTGGGAAGCGTCGCAAGTTGAGCCCGCGCTCTCCCCACAGGCTCCCTCCTTGGTCCCCCTTTTTCCCTCAGCGAGGGTGGGGGGCGGGAGTTCAGCCGGACCGAGGCGGATAGGAGGAGGCGGATAGGAGGAGCAGGAGGAGGAGGAGCAGGAGGAGGAGCAGGAGGAGGAGGAGAGCCTCGTGCCCATCGCCAAGTCTTCGATTGGAGGCGCAGCGTGTCGGATCTCGTTCTGGAGTGCATGAGGCACCCTCGTGGTCCACGCGAAGGGGGGCCAGCGACTGAAGTCCAGAGCAGGCGCTCGAACGCGACGGCGCGCCCAGAGACGAAGGAGGAGGGGGTGGGTCTTCCCAGAAGGCTCGGGAGGCCTCCGGCCTGCTGAGAAGCGTTCTCGGCCGTCTCCGAAGCCACAGGCGGCTTCCCAGGAGGCTGGCGAGCTTCTCAGAAGCGCCGCCGCCTGGAAGCTTTCCCCCGGGGCCGTCGGCGACCCGAGGAGGGGTGGGCAAGGAGGGGGAGGAGGAGGAGGAGGAGGAGGAGGAGGAGGAGGAGGAGGAGGAGGAGGAGGAGGAGGAGGAGGAGGAGGAGGAGGAGGAGGAGGAGGAGGAGGAGGAGGAGGAGGAGGAGGAGGAGGAGGAGGAGGAGGAGGAGGAGGGGAAGGTGGAGGAGGAGGAGGAGGAGGAGGAGGAGGGAGGGAGGAGGAGGAGCAGGAGGAGGACGAGGAGGAGGAGGAGGAGGAGGAGGAAGTGAAGGAGGAGGGGGAGGAGGAGAGGAGGAGGCCGCCGCCTTCTGGGAGGGCGTGGTCCCTCTCGCCTCCCCCCTCCGCGCGCCGCCCAGAAGGGGCTAGCGCCTGAGGCCCAGGGAGCGGAGGCTCGAAGAGAGCGGCGCGACCGTGGCGGCGGTCGCGGCCTGCGGTGCTGCACGCAGGGTGCCGCGCGCGTCTCGAGTGAGGAGCGCCGCCTCTTGCCTACCTGCCCTCGCCTTCGAGGGCGCCCTCCTTGCCCGCCCCTGCTTTCGGTCTTGGGTAAGTAGGCCCCTCCCCCCCTTGCGTCCGCGCTCACGCCACCGTCCCACCACCCTGCACTCACGCTGATTCTTCGCGATCCCTCCTCTCGGGCCCCAACATGGCGCCCTGCCCCCTCCCGCCCCTCTTCCCTCTCTCCTCTTGCGGAGTGCGCGTGGCACGGTGGGTTTTGCGGGAGGTTCTAGGACCGCTGTGACACCCCTCGACGGACGGAGGACCAACACAGGGCAACGAGAAGGGATTGGTGGGAGGGCTAGGATGTCAAATATGGTGCGGGCGCACCAAGCTTGCCTTTTCCTCCTCGCCCCTCACCTCTCCCCTAGGTCGTCCTGCTGCTCTGTCTCTCCTCCTGCTCCCCCAGCTCCTTGCTCCTCCTCCTCCTCCTCCTCCTCCTCCTGCTCCTGCTCTTCCTCCTCCTCCTCTCCTCCTCCTCTCCTCCTCCTCCTCCTCCTCCTCCTCCCTCCTCCTCCTCCTCCTCTCCTCCTCCTCCTCCTCCTCTCTCCCTCCCTTCCTCCTGCTCCTCCGCATCCTCCTCCATCCGCATCCTCCTGCTCTGCCTCCTCTCCTCCTCCTTTCCTCCTCCCCCCTCCCCTCCCCCTCCCCTCCTCCTCCTCCTCCTCCTCCCTCCTCCTCCTCTCTTCCTTTCTACCTCCTCCTCCTCCTCCTCCTCCTCCTCCTCCTCTTTCTCGCCCGACGCACGCCTCCAGGCCGAGCTGCCCTCTGCACCGCCGGGTCCGTATGTCCTACCGACGATGCGCTGCCCAGCACGTGCAGACCTAGCGAGAGCACAAGCAGGCGTCTGTTGGCGGCGAGGCCAGGGGTGGGGGGGTGAAACCCCGCTCCCTCCTGGGTAACTGTTACGATCGTGCGCAAGGGGGGGGGGGCTGGACCCCCCCCACGTGCTGCTGCTGGCGCGCGTACTGTGGCGATCGCATCGCGCCCCCGCCCCGACGCGCCCCACTGCGCCCAAGCGTCACCAACCCCGCCCCCGACTCCCCCACTCCGCCCCACTACCCTTCGGTCGGGCATGTCCCCCTACAGGCGGATTTTGGGGCGAGAAATTGGAAACATCCCCCAACAATGCCCCGAAATACTCGCGACACGATCGACAAATCGTCCCCAGACTATTGTTTTGACTCTCTAGGGATGTTCCTCCTGTAGAGGGGCACGCCCGACTTAACACTGACCAGGGCCCCAAGCTCGGGGGCGGCCAAGAGGGGGGCGCCCAAGAGGGGGGGGCGCAAATCTCATGGCCGGCGGCATGTGCGTGGCCTAGGGGGGGGGCCAGGGACGCAATGAAGTACGAAGAGGCGCCATGAGATCTGGGGAAATACCATGGCCCGCGCCAGGAGATCCGCCCCTACCAGTCATCACCCCCCTCTCTGCCGCCCCCGAACTAACCAGGGCCCCAAGCCCCCCCCCCTCCTCCTCCTCCTCCTCCTCCTCCTCCTCCTCCTCCTTCTCCGCCCCAGGGAACGACCGTCCCTGGCCCGGCGGCGGGCCCAGAGGGGGGCGGACACGAACGACGGCAGGCCGTCTTCTCGCACGGGCGGCGCGGCAAGGAAGCCCTCCGGCCTCCCGAGGCGCCGCCTTGGTCTCGGGAGGCTGATCGACCTCCTGCCCTGACACGTCGATCAAAGAATTGGCCGTTTCGGTTCGCGAGAGGGCGTCGCGGCCGTTAGTTTTGCGGGTCCGGGTCCGTCGGTTTCGGTCCTAGGCCGTTTTCACTGAAAGGAGGTTTACTAAAGGGAGGTTTGTCCACCGCCGACTGTCTCCAGAGAAGGCTTAGCTTTAGGTCGGGCCTGTCCCCGTACAGCGGGATCTTGGACGAAGGATAAAAAAGTAGTCGAAACATGCTCCCAAAATGCAAACATGGTCAACAAAAGCGTCCCCCGACTATTTTGTTAAGACTATCGTTGAATATTCCCCCTGTGGAGAAACAGGCCCGACTTAAGCTTAGCTCGGGAGACTTCTTCAAGGCGCGAGGGCTTCTGATGAGCCCCGCCGCCTTTCGGGTCGGGCGAAAGGGGGGGATAGCAAAGGGGGGGTTTGAGAATCAGCTCGCGTAGCTGATTTTCCCGGCGCCTCCCGGCGCCGGAGGCGGCTATGTATCGAGGAATGGACCCCTCGGCGGGGCCTAAACCAGCTGCATGCAGCAAATTTCGTAACCCCCCTTTCCCAATCCCCCCCTTTCGCCCGGCCCGATTCTTCAAGGCGCGAGGGCTTCTGATGAGCCCCGCCGCCTTCTGAGACGGCATGCCCCTCTCACGCCCCCCCCCCCCCCCCCCCCCCCAAGCGGGGCTCGCCGCCGACGGCCGGCCGTGCTGCAGGCCTCACGAGTGAGCACCGGCAGACGTCTGCAGAAAAGGAGCCCTTTTTGAATTTTGGGCCCCTTAAAGAAACCCTTTCGGTCCCAAACGGGAGCCTTCAGGGCCCGAAGAGAGCACCTTTCTCCCCCCCCCATCGATCTCTCCCCCCCCCCATTTAGCGACGCCCAAGCTGAGGAACCATCTGGCGGGTTCCGGAAACCCTGAACCCCCAAACACTCGCATCTCTTGGAGTGCTGTGGATGCCACGGCAATGGACACTCTAACAATCCTATCATTGAATGAAAGATGTGCTTAAACTGTGCAATGCATGTTCTAAGCATGTGTCAAACATGTTTTGCTGTACAAATTTGAAACTGATTCAAAACATGTTTGAAACATCTTTGAAACATCTGCAAATTATTTGGCAACATGCTTCCTCTCCACTAACCGACTTCCACAATTGGAGTGCTGACTTCTGCTTCCGCCGGCTCCCGCGGGCAGCCGTGGGCCTTCCGCATTGCCCTCCGCCGAAGGAGGAGCTGCCAACCTCTCTCCGCCTCGAGGACGAGACCCTTGCAGGAGCGCCCCGCGTGCAGATCTCACGAGAGCACCGGCAGACGTCGAGGCAGCTCTCGCGACGTCCGGGGGAGCCATCTGGAAAAAAAACAGCAAAAGCGCGGCAGACGATCTCGCTACCCTCTTGGTCACCAAAGCTCCCACATCGCGCAACGCGCCCAGCGGCTTTGCGCGTCTCGCGACGAACGGGGGCGACATCCAGGGAGGCGGGAGCAACGCCAGAACCAACCTGGAATAGGCCAGCCCGCGCGCGAAACCTTGGCTTGCGCAGCAACGCAGCAATGCGCGTTCAGCTTCGAGCAACCGCAACATCGCGCCGCCTCCTTGGAGGAGAAGGGCAGCCGGTTTTGCTCAGACCGCGGTGCACCCCCGCGGACAACCTGGCTCTTCGCTCAAGACGCCCCCCCGTGGAATAATGCACCAACGTGCCGCACAAGGCTGCAGAGCCCCCTTCGACACACTGCACAGCCTGAACGCCAAAACACATTTCAATGGATGGGCCCGCCCCTCGGCGCTTATGTGCAAACCCGGCAGCGTGCAACATGAAAGCCTGGAACAATGGCAAAAGACAATGACGCAGAGTGTCCTACATATGCAACATGTTGCACACATCGCTTCCTCAGCTTATCTCTGTGGCAATCTTCTGCAACACGAAAAGGCCAGATGTCTGCAGCACGATGGGTGCGTGCAGCAGCAAGAGGAGGGACCACGTGCGCGTTCGTCAAGAACACGGGGGACCCCTGGGCTCACACGCAGCAGTGACATTAAGCATGCACTGGGTAGACGGAGAGGTCGAGAAAGACTGCAGCAATTGTTCAGGATAGAGAGATGACGTCGCGTGCCCCCAACTGCATCGACATAGTGCAAAAACTATGCAACACGCACATACACGCACACGCCACTGAGATCTCACTACGCAGCCAAGATACAATGCGTTCACAAACCTTTTGCGAATGTCTGTCGGCGAAGACCCCACACAGCGAGCGATTGCAAACGTGCGTAAGCTATCTCGTGAGGGCTACGTGGTGTAGGCTATGGTGGACGCTACGTGGCTCACTGTGATTTTATATATATATATATAGATATATGCACGATGTGAGCTGTTATGTGGTGTGGGCTACGTGGTGCAAGATAAATAAAGTAACAACGAATGGTCTGTAGACCCCCTCCCCCCCAAAAAGGGGGTAACTTACTCATTGTTCGGCGGCCTTCTTCACGGACTGGGGCCCCACCACTAGAGGGCAACCGCATACTTCGTCCCCGCGGCACCTGCATCGCAACAACGACGCCGACAACTGCGACTACGATTGCGACTACGACTGCGAAAACCACGAATACTTATGCCTCAGGACCGCTCACGGCACAGCCTAGCCTCGGGAGCGCTCTCATGGAAACGTCCTCCTCCTCCCCTAGGAATGGCGCGAAGAGGAACGGCAGGAGGAAGCAGAGGAGGAGGTACAGGAGGAGGAGGAGGAGGAGGAGGAGGAGGAGGAGGAGGTGGAGAAGGAGGAGGAGGAGGAGGAGGAGGAGGGGGAGGAGGGGGAGAGGGGGGTTAGGAATTTTAGGACCAGTCATAGCAGCCGCCAAGGAAAAAGGCAGGGGCCCAGCGGACAGGCCGTGCAGGATTAGGCTCTGCAGCGCAAGCCATGTGGAGCCCAGGAAGCGCGCACGGTCGCCCACCCGGCGAGACACTTCCCCACAACGGCCCCACGCGGGACCCGACGAAGCCTCGCCAAAGCCGCCCCAACCGAACGAGGCGCCTGTGAGGCGCCCACGGCCGCCACAGGGAGCCCTGAGTGCAATCACTGCTTGGGCGGTGGTCACGAACAGGTCTTCTCCATCAGCTCCACGACAGCGCCACGCGCTGTGGCGCTCACCCAGACGGCCACGCGGCACCGTACACAACCGTCCAGTCACGAGGTCCAAGTGTGCCCCAGAGTCTTGGTGCTTCCCACGGCCCGAAGTGCCCTCGAAGCGAGCCCCAAGTACCAGAGATACAAGAGCGCATCTCGCTGGCTTTGGCCCCCAAGAAATTCCCACGCTAGGCCCAACACAGTCCAAGCCGCGCCCAACAGGACAAACCATACCTTGGCGAAGGACCAGCCATATGCACTTGTGCATACCGTCGTCGCGGGTATCACATCCAGGGAGTCTCCTCGTGGCGCCATGAAGCATGCGAAGGGTATGCCAATCTGGGGCGGGGCCGCCATGTGGGCGCTGCCGCTCGGGCTTTAGGTGGAGCCCACTATGGGGCCGCGACGCATTGTACTGGGAGGGGGAGACGTACGAGAGCGCCCCCGCTGGGGCCCTTGGTGGAGCTCCTCTGGGGCCGCAAAGCGTTGTAGTGGGTGGGGGAAAGCCATACGAACGTCGCCACTGGGGCCTGATGGAACTCCCGATGGGGCCACGAAGTGCTGTACTGGGTGGGGGAGACGCATGCGGACACCGCCACTGCGGCCTTTGGTCGAACTCCCGATGGGGCCACGAAGTGCTCCGGACACCGCCACTGGGGCCTTCGGAGGGGCTCCCTCTGGGGCCACGAAGCGCGGCCAACGTGTGGCTGTTCGGGGCAACCGAAAGGCAAGTTGGCCGGCGTGCAAGAGGAAAGAACGAAGACGAGGGCGGCCGCGCGGGGGGAGGAGAGGGGGTAAGCGCTCTGACGTGGAAGAGCTCCGCGAAGCGCAGGCCGGAGCGGCGAGCCGACGCAGCGGGGCAGCAGCCGGGGCCGAGGCCAGGGCGCACCCGCGGGCGGCAAAAACAACAAACACATCCTGATGGGCCTGTTTTCCACCACCACCACCACCACCACCACCACCACCACCACCACAAGTTGGAGGGGGGAACGAGGAGGAGGAGGAGGAGGAGGAGGAGGAGGAGGAGGAGGAGGAGGGGGAGGAGGAGGAGGAGGACCCCCGTCCCTCTCCTACCTATGGTGGTGGTGGTGGTGGTGGTGGAAAACAGGCCCGTCACATCCTATCACAATCGGTCGCCGGACCCACCCCTGGGGTCCGTCGTTGCTGTGGGCGAGTCCAGTCGGGGCGGCGGGAAGCCGTCAGGCGAGCCCGAGGGTGGGTCGGCAGACGGCGGGGGAGGGGCCGCGGTTGTCTCGGCGGGCCCTCCGCCGAGAGGCGGGGGAGAGTGGCGGGGTGGCAGGGGGAGGGGGGGAGCCCAGAGAGCGGGACGCAGGTTTCTCATGGCACGCCGGCCTCTCGGGGCCCCCGTCGGGCCTCGGGGCCGTCCGCGAGGAGGCTCGGGGAGGCGGAGCGGGTCCCGGGGAAGCGGCCGAGAGGTCCCGGGCCCGCGTCTCGGCAAAATCGACACGCCAGGCGCCTGGGAGGGATCCCAGGGGGACAAAAAGTGGCATAAACAGAACAACTCGGAGGTCCGCGCGGATTTCTCGGATCGGCGCTGGACCCCCCTCCCTGGCGTGCGGAGCGCGCCAGGGGCGGCGCCGGAGGCGCCGCCGGGGGGCCCCAGCGCCGATCCGAGAAATCCGCGCGGACCTCCGAGTTTCTATGTTCATGCCACTCTTTGTCCCCCTAAAATCCCTCCCAGGCACCTGGCGTCTCGATTTTGCCGAGACGCGGGCCCGGGACCTCTCGACCACTTCCCCAGGACCCGCTCCGCCTCCCGAGCCTTCTCGCGGACGGCCCCGAGGCCTGACGAGTGCCCCGAGAGGCCGACGTGCCATGAGAAACCTGGGTGCCTGGGAGGGATCTGGACATGGAGCCGGGGGGAGCGAGGATCACGGATCAGGGGGAGGGCGGCGGGAGGGGCCCGCCGAGGGGGAGAGCAGCGGAGGGGCATGAGGCTCGCCTCGGCCCTCGGCTCCTGCATTTGGGGGGGCGCGTGCCGTGGACACCCCTGCGTGGACGTCGTCCTCGCGGTCGTCGTCGTTGCACCCCTGCGTCGTCGTCGTCGTCGTCGTCGTCGTCGTCGTCGTCGTCGTCGTCGTCGTCGTCGTCGTCGTCGTCGTCGTCGTGGTCGCCGTCGTCGTCGCCGTCGTCGTCGTCGTCGTTGTACCCCTGCGTGGGTGCCTGGCGCGTCCCTCGACGAGCCACCTGGCCTTCGGTCGGGCGTGTCCCCCTACCGGCGGATTTTGGGCGTTTTTCCTCTTGCTTAAAGCATTAAAGTCAAACGTCTCACAAATACACATGATCCAACAAGCGTCCCCATAATGTGTATTGACTGCTTCTGCACATTCCTCCTGCAGAGGGACGTGCCCGACTCAAACCCGGCGAGAGCACGTGCCCGGGGCGGCCCGCGCGCCCGCCGGGCGGTGGGGGGCGCCCCTGCCTGGCGGGGGGAGGCCTCCGCGCGCGCCAAAAGGTCTGGGGGTTCGGTCGGGCACGTCCGCAGGGGCCCCGGGACACACGAATCCCGGGGAGGGGGAACGGGAGGGGGAGCGGGAGGGGGAGCCGGAGCGGGAGGGGCCCCGGGCACGTCCTCGAGGGGTCCTGCCGGCGGGCTCTGACGGGAGCCCGGGGACACACGAAGGAGGCGACACTTCTTTACCTGCGCGGGGGAGCCCCGGCAGCAAAGCGGGGGGGCGACGGCGCGGGGGCGGACGCGACGGAGAAAGCGCGGGGAGGGGGGAGGGGGAGGGCAGGGAAGGGAAGGGAAGGGAAGGAAGGGAAGGGAAGGAGGAAGGAGGAAGGAGGAGGAGGAGGTGAGGAGGAGGAGAGGAGGAGGAGGAGGAGAGAGGGAGAGGAGGAGGAGGAGGAGGAGGAGGGAGGAGGAGGAGGAGGAGGAGGAGGGGGAGGGGAGGGGAAGGGGGAGGGCGCCCCGCCCGCCCGCGCCCCCGCGCACCAGGGGCGGGGGCCGCGGCCAGGCAGGCGGCGGCAACGCAAACACGAACAGGGGACACACCTCCCTATCTGCTCCTCCTCCTTCTCCTCCTCCTCATCTGCTCCTGCTCCTCCCTCCTCCTCCTCCCTACTCCTCTCCTCCTCCTCCTCGCTCCTCCTCCTCTCCGCCCCTCCTCCTCTCCTCCTCCCTCCTCCTCTCCTCATCCTCCTCTGCTCTCTCCTGCTCCTCCTCCTCCTCCTCCTCCTCCTCCTCCTCCTCCTCCGCTCTCTCCCCCCACTCCTAGCCCTTTCGATCAGGGTCGGCGGCACCGGCCGTCAGGCCTCTCCAATAGACACACCTCCCAGGCTTCCCCCATATCTTCTCACATCTTCGGGGTGTTCGTCGTCCCCCCCCCCACTTCCCGTAGTTTCCCACATGTTCCGGGGGATCGACGGTGCATTGTGCCTGTGTGTTGTTCCCCCTCCTGAGGATGTTGAAAGAAAAATGAAAGATGGCACAACACATGCTCAAACATAGTCAGTATACTCGAAACATCGCCCCCTCGACTATATTTTGACCATACTTGCATATTCCTCCTGTAACAAGACATGCCCATCTAAGTTTAGGGAGAGGTCGAGAACGAGGGGGAGAAGGACCATCACAGGCGATTAGGGAAGGCCCGTGGCTAAGCCGACCCGACTCTTGATCAACACGTTGGGGTTGCCTCCGATCTCCACTTCTGTTCTCTTCGGCCTGCCTCTCGGCTCCTTCTTGGAGGAACTGGGCAGCAGGGTTTGGCAGGGGAAAGTCGAGAGGGGGAGGAGGAGGAGCAACACTAGAGAAACGAACAACTGCATAAACAAATACTCTTGACGGTCCGCGCGGATTTCTTGGATCTGCGCTGGACCTCCCTCCCTGGCGCGCGGAGCGCCCAAGTGGCGGCGACGGAGGCGTCTGCGGGGGGTCCCAGCGCAGCCACGAAATCCGCGCAGAGCGCCAAGTTTATGTTTATGTGTTTTCCGAGAAAGCGGAGAGGAGGATGCGCAACAGAAGGAGGAGGAGGAGGAGAAGAAGGAGGAGCAGGAGGAGGAGGAGGAGGAGGAGGAGGAGGAGGAGGAGGAGGAGCGGAGGAGGAGGGGAGGAAGAGGAGGAGGAGGAAGAGGAGCAGGAGGAGCGAGGAGTAGGCGGAGGAGGAGGAGGGGAGGAGGAGGAGGAGGGGGAGAGGAGAAGGACAAGGACAAGGGAGGAGGAGGCGGAGGAGGAGGAGGAGCAGGAGGAGCGAGGAGTAGGCGGAGGAGGAGGAGGAGGAGGAGGAGGAGGAGGAGGGGAGGAGGAGGAGGAGAGGAGGACAAGGGGAAAAGGAGGAGGAGGAGCAGAGGAGGAGGAGGAGGAGGAGAAGGAGGTGGAGGAGGAGAAGGAGGAGGAGGAGGAGGAGCGAGGAGGAGGCGGAGGAGGAAGAGGAGGAGGACGAGGAGAAGGAGGAGGAGGAGGAGGAGGAGGAGGAGGAGGAGGAGGAGGAGGAGGGAAAGACGCAGAGACGAGGGAGCGGCGGGAGGCCTCCGTCCTACCCCACCCCCCAAAAAAGCCTCGCTCATGGCCATGGCCACCTCGAGCCGCATGTCCGCGTCGGAGCCCACCGCGTACTGATGGGGCACCTGAGCGGACCGGGGCGGCAGAAGGCGAGGACCCTGAGATCCTGGCGGCTTAATTTTTGTCGGGCCGGGCGTTTCAGCTCAACGTCGGGCCCTGGGACCCTCACAGATCGATCCCGTTAGAAAACTGACGCAGAAAGATTGGGTCCGGGGGTCCAGTCGTGATTTTCTGCGGTGGTGCAATTTTTCCAACGTCGGATCTCGAAGGAGGAGCTGTGATGGGGAGGGGCATCTCGGGAATTTGGGGCAACGGCAGCTTCTCCTTGCATTTTGCTATTTTAACACCTCTTCGCGCCGGGCCACACGCGCCAACCACCGCAGCCGGCCTGCGCCGCCGCCTGCGACCCCAGGGCGCGCCCACACACATACACGAACTTTTTGGTCGTCTTCGTCGGCCGTCGTTTGTCGGTTGTCGTCGGTCGTTTGTCGTCGTCCTCGTCGTCGTCGTCCTCGTCGTCGTCCCCTCCCTCGGCGCCCCCGGCCCGCCCTTCTGGCCTCCCGCCGCTCCCGCTGCCCCCCACTTGCTGGGCTCCGCCCTGCACTGCGGCTGCGGGCTCCCCCCCGGGGGGCGCCCGCGGCGACGCCCCGCGCTCTCTGCCAGGGCGGGGGCCGGTGGTGCTCCGATGAGTGGGCAGGCGGAGGGGCCGGGTGCGGAGGGCAGGGGAGGGGGCGAACCCACAAGAGGACGCACGCGCCCGGCGATGTGTATGAAGGCACGGCCCCTCGGCCCGCGAGACCTGCCGCGCGACACGACCCCTCGCGCAGGGCGATCTCTCGAAGCCAGCGTGGATTCGTGAGCGTGTGCGTCCTTCCTCTCGCTCCCGAGTCTGAGGAGGGCCGGCCGAGACGACGGCGGTCCTCCTCCTGGCGCTTCTCCCAGGCCTCGGCCTGGACCTCTTCCTCCTCCTCCTCCTCCTCCTCCTCCTCCTCCTCCTCTTCCCTCCTCCCTCCTCCCTCCTCCTCCTCCTCCTCCTCCTCCTCCTCCTCCTCCTCCTCCTCCTCCTCCTCCTCTTCCCTCCTCGGCGGGGACCTCGGCCATGGTCGACCTGGACCTGGACTCGAGGCGCAGGTTGCCCTGGTCGAGGCACCAGGTTCGACCTCGACCAGGTCGACCCTGTAGGAACAAGGACAGGCGACACCAGCACCAACAGGGCGAGGAGATGCGCGGAGGCAAAGGGGGTCTCCCTGGTGGTGTGGTCCCCCCCTCGCGCTCGAGACATGCCCAGTCTCCCGCTCGGGGAGGCATTGTGGACCTCCTCGCTGGAGGTGGGCCCCCTTGTCCTGGGATGCTCGACCTTGGCCTGGGATGCTGTCCAGAACAGGAACGGCGGCCCTCCCTTGTGTGCGTATGTTCGTATTTGTTTGGCTCCCTGCCTCTCGTCCCCGCGGCTGGACCTCGAAAAACGGGTCTGGACCTTGGTGGGCCCCTGAAGCGGCAAGGCCGAGAATTCACTGTGTTCGAGAAAGCGTCTCCTGAACCTGGAAGCGGTATCAAAAAACGGCGGCCAAAAACAACAACAACAAACGGCTCCGGGAATGGAAATGGAACTGAAACCGAAAAGACGGCGCCGACGGAACCGGCAAACAAAAAGCGTCGGAACCGGTAACAAAAACGGCCCTGTCGTTTCCAGGGCGGAACTGACGGCGTGCTTGGTTATCGGTGCGGTTCGGAATCTTGTTTCTGTGACACCGGGCTCGCGCAAAACAAATGTAGGGAATCACGAAACACCGCTTCCTACATTTCAGATGTGCGGATGTATCGATCGAAAACGACACAGCGAGTTGTAGGAAAACGCGAATCACGCGTTCCAACAATTGGTTTAGCCACGAACCACGCCGTCCTACGATTGGATGTCCTACTTCGCCGTCAGCCCACACACAATCCGCGCGTCTACGACGCTTCCAGGGCCCACTGGGGTCAGGGACGATCCCCGGAAATCATCCGGGGACCGATTGTGACCCGAGGAGCGGGCAAGAAGAGGGGGCGGTGGCAGCCCCATGGCCCGCTGCTTGTGCGCGAACGAGGGGGAGGGGCCCAGGGCCCCGTGCTGGAGGGAGCCAGGGGCGCCACGGAGTCTGGGTGATCCGCCGGGTAGAGGATCGACCTCCAGGGCCAACGAAGAATGACAGAAAAGATAAAACTCGGAGGTCCGCGCGGATTTCTCGGATCGGCGCTGGAAGCCCCCCCCCCGGCACGCGGAGCGCGCCAGGGGCGGCGCCGGAGGGGCCGCCAGGGGGGTCCAGCGCGGATCCGAGAAATCCTCGCGGCCCTCCGTGTTTTTATGCTTATGTCATTCTCCGTTCCCCTAAAAATTGATGTATCCCAGAATTGATTTGCTCGTCGAACACGGTCAACCCGTATCATAATGAAGGATGCAAGGGCCTTGGAGGGCCATGTCGACACTTTGCGATCCGGGCGCAGCCATCGACAGTCGCTCAGGATGGGCCGACGGGGCGCAAGGATGCAAGGGTACCCTTCGGAAGGTGTCACATCCTCATCATGCGGGTTGACTGTACACAGAACGATGCGCAGAATGCTGATCGATCTAAGAGCATTCTACAAACGTTTCGTTGATTCGACGAACAAATCTAGTTTGGGGTACATCCATTCTGTGGCCGATCCACAACTCGCATTGTGTGGCCCTGGCCATGACGTCCAGAACCGTAATTACGCCAAGTGTCTGGTGGAAACTCATGAGAGCCTCCCATACCATCATGTCGGCTCTTGCGAATCGACGCTAGTCGCAAATCGACGCGAATCGACGCTGAATCGACGCTAATCGACGCTAAATCGACGCTGTCACGTCGACTCCCAGACGCTACAGTCATCGGCCTGACCTAAGGAACGATAAATAAGGAACGAAGCACTTGTTTCCCAAGGAATAACGCAAAAGGAACGGTAAATAATCAATAACGCATTCGGAACAATCGATAAGGCATGCAAACCGGAGGAACGACCGAGCCCCTTTCGAAAAGGAAGTGTTCCTCATTCGAGCCGCTCACTGCAATCGACGCTAATCGACGCAAGAGGCGGAATTGAGAGGGTACACCAGGCTCCCACGATTTGCTGCCGAACGCACCCCCTTGGACGCCCCCGCCATGCACCCGTCCACCCCACACACAGGTCGGGCTGCTGAACCAAGGAACGATACATGAGCAACGACACGCCTTTTCGACGCTTGTCGGCGCTAAATCGACGCTAACCGACGCTGAATCGACGCTATCCCATCGACTCCCAATCGCCAATCGACGCCACTCGACGCCAAAGACGGAATCAAAAGGGCATACCAGGCTCCCACGATCCGCTGCCGAGCCCGGCCCTTGGACGCCCCCGCCATGCGCCCGTTCCCACCCCCCACCAAAGGTCGGGCTGCTGAACCACAGAACGATACACATGAACAATGAAACGCCTTCTCGCCCAAGTCGCGCCATGAAATCCGAGGGCACGGCCGTAGAAGCCGAAGGAGCACCGAAGGGGCTCGCCACCAAAAAAGCCACGCACCAGAGCTGGACCTAAACGATGTTGTTCGTTTTGCTTTCGTATTGTTGTTCGTTTTGCTCTACCTGTTTCCCCGTGTCTCCCTGCAAAAACGAAAAACAAAACACAGCCGAAGTCCAACAAAACAACGTTTAGGTCCAGCCCTGCCACGCACCGCCCCCCCACAGAGGTCGGGCTGCTGGACCAAGGAACGATACAAGAAGGAGCCACGAGACGCCTCCTCGCCCGAGCCGCGCCGTGAAAAGCCGAAGGCGGCGCGGCTGCGGAAGGCGAAGAAGCACCCCGAAGGGGCTCGCCACCAAAGAAGCCACGCACCGCACGCAAACGCAAGGAACCACCGTAGCGGAACAAAAAGTGGCATGAACATACAAACTCGGAGGTCCGCGCGGATTTCTCGGATCGGCGCTGGACCCCCCTCCCTGGCGCGCGGAGCGCGCCAAGGGCGGCGCCGGAGGCGCCGCCGGGGGGCCCCAGCGCCGATCCGAGAAATCCGCGCGGACCTCAGAGTTTTTATGTTTATGCCACTTTTTGTTTACCTACACCAGGCCCCTGCCGGCCTCGAAGTCTCTTGGACGCTCCGTGTAGGGGGCCACGTGCGAACCCTGCCCCGACCCCCCCCACGAGTTCGGAGGGGGAGGCTGGGGTTTTCACTTCGCTCGGGAACTCCCGAGCGAAGTGAACCCCACCCTGCCCCTCAGAAGTCGTGGGGGGTCGGGGCAGGGTTCGCATGTGGCCCCCTACTCGCCACCAAAAACTCGCCATCGCTCGGACGTCCATTCCCCGTGTTTTTGTTCGGTCTCGTGCGTGTTTTGTTCGCCACACGGTCAAGGATGCTCCTCGATGGCCCTCGCCGAAGGAAACACGCACACGTCCGAGCGATGCCAAGAAAAAGCCACGCACCGCACGCAAACGCAAAGCAACCGCCAGGCCCCCTCCGCCCTCGAAGTCCCTTGGACGCTCCCGGGCCACACGAGACGCACCGGCCCCGTCCCCGCGCTGCCGGGCGGCGCCCGGGGTCCGCCTCCTTCAGGCCGGCGAAGGACACGGCGAACCCGGAGCCCGTGGAGCGCCACTCCTTCGGCAGCCCAGCCAGGATGAACATCGCTCTCTCTCTTCTTTTTTTTTTTTTTTTGATTTTCTCTCTCTCTCTCTCTCTCTCTATCCATCCATCTCTCTATCTCTCGCCCTCTCTCTATCTCTCGCTCTATCCTTCTCTCTCTCTCTCTCCCTCTATCCCTCTGTCCATCCCTTTCTCTCTCTCTCTCCCTCTATCTCCATCCCTCTCTCTATCTCTCGCCCTCTCTCCCTCCCTCTCGACCTCCTCTCTCTCTCTGTCTTTCAGATGTTGTATCTCTCTCTCTCTCTCTTTCTCCCTATCCATCTCTCTCCCTCTCTCTCGTTATCTCCCTGCCTTTTTCTCTCTCTATATTTATGTATATCCTCTCTCGCTGTATATCTCCCTCTCCCTGTCCTCCGTGTATCTCTATTTCTCTCTCTCTCTCTCTCTCCCTGTCTTTCTTTCCTGCTCTCTCTTTCTCTCTCCATCTCTCTCTCTGCCTGTTTCTTGCACTGCCTTCGACGAGGCCCATCGAGAATTGAAGTTCATGCTTAGATCTCTCCCAGACATCGGATATTGGGCTGACCAGCGCCCAGGCTCACACCCAGCCGCAGCGGCAGGAGTCGACCCACGGCTGCCATGGAACGCAGAGAAAGCATCAAATGCTCTTGGCCAGCTGGAGTTCCACGCGTGTTCAGGGCAGGGCTTCGGTAACAAATCATGAGAGCCTTGTGAGTCCGAAAAATTCCGCCCTTAGAGGGTATGAGCGGGCACTAGTGTTTGGTCCTTGATGCCGGTTTAGCGCCGACGTGCGTCGATGCATCATCGACCGTGTTCGGTAAGCGTCGGAGCCAGCGAGATGACATGGGAGGCCCCCGTGAATGTTCAAACACATGATGTACAACCACGAACACCAACCTGGGAGCGCAGGTGGGCAGGACTTGCGAGAAAGAGGTCAGGAGGAGGATTCAAGCATGGCGTCTCATCGGCCACCGTGCCGCAAGTCAAGAGCTGGAGTGTTCTCAGGACCCCTTTGGTCCTCTGTCCTGAGCCCTCGGGGTTGAATAATCTACGACGCCTACGGCGATTCACCGCCGCCCCCTGCCTGTTGGAAATGCCCGTGCGGCCAAGCGTTGGGCAAAAGTGTGCCAACGCTACTGGACACGGTGTTCCCCCAGCCGTCGTGGAACCCATCAGGGGAACAATGTGGAGAGGAATGGAAAGGAGGAGAGGGAGGGGAAGGAGGAGAAGGAGGAGGAGGAGGCCTCTTGAGGCCTTCTGGGGGCGTCCTGGGAGCCCATCGGGGGGCTCTGAGGGGTCTCTTGGGTGCCTCCTGGGGGTTCTGCTGGCGCCTCTTTAGGAAGTCTTGGGGGCCTCTCGGTGACCGCTTCGCCCTCGGAGGCCGTCTTGGGGCTCGCTTGCGGGCCGCCTTGGGGTCTCTGGGGCCGCCCTGGGGGTGGCCTCTTCGCGGCCCCTCGGCCTGTCGTGGGGCGAACTTGGGGGCCGTAGGGCCCGTCTGGGAGCGTAAACAAAAAAACAAGTAACACCGAGAGCGCTGAGATTATGAGAAACCTTGGAAGCATCCTTGACGTTGGCTTCGGGACTCTCTTGGGGACATCTTGGCCTTCGGAGGGTCCTTCTTTGGGCGCTATTGGGCCGTCTTGGAAGTCTCTGCGGCCGTCTTGGGGCCGTCTTGGGGCCTCTTGTGCTGTCGTGGGTCCCTCTTGGGCCGTCTTCGGCTTGCGGTCCTCTTGGCGGCCTCTTGGCCAGTCTTGGGGCGATCTTGGAGGCCCCTGGGCTCATCTTGCAGCGTCGCATGGCCGAACAGGCGAGAGAAAGCCAGAGCCACTGAAACACGACGCGGGAATCAAAGCTTCTGGCCTCCTGTAGGACCTCCTGGGAGCCCTCTTGGGCCGCATGGGGAACGTCTTGGGCCGTCTTGAAGCCCCCGCGGCGCGCCTGAAGCCGCAGCTGCAAACTGGGGCCGTCTGCGGCCCTCGCTCCGGCCGTCTGCGCAGTCTTCCGCCGGCCTGCCGCCCGCGGCGGGGGCCAGCTTTGGAGGGGCCCGCCCCCCGACGAATCCCCCCCCAGATGTAGATTGGGAGGACCCCCCCCAGATCTGGAGGGGGCCATACTGGGAGGCTCCCCCCCACCAGATCCTCCAGGGGAGCACGAGCTGGGACCCCCCTCCGCAGGGTCGGAGGAGGAGGAGGAGGAGGGAGGGAGGGAGGAGGAGGAGGAGGGAGGGAGGAGGAGGAAGAGGACGAGGAGGCGGAGGAGGGAGGGGAGGTGGAGGGAGGGGAGGAGGAGGGAGGAGATGGAGGAGGGAGGAGGAGGAAGGAGGAGGAGGAGGAGGAGGAGGAGGAGGAGGAGGAGGAGGAGGAGAGGCGCCGGGGCCCACGGAGAAAGAGAGGAGGCCTCGCCCCTGCAGCGCCGCCCCCCCCCCTCCCAGGGGCCCCCGGGGGCCGCGCCCGGGGATCCGCGGCCCGCGAGAGCCGCAGAGGCGGCAGGCCGCGGGAGCGCGGGGCAGCGCAGAGCCCACCGCGCACTCGGCGAGGGGCCCTAGGACACACAAGTAAATACGCACAAATAACAGGCTTCCCCCCCCACATTTTCTCATATCTCCTGGGTTTCTGTCTTCCCCCCCACTTCCCACGAGAGTGGGGGTTAACCAAACAGAGCTCTCCATAAAAACACGTCGCTGAAACACGTCGCTAAAACACGTCGCTGAAACACGTCGCTGAAACACGCCGCTAAAACACGTCGCTAAAACACGTCGCTAAAACACGTCGCTAAAACACGTCGTTACAACACGTCGCTAAAACTCGGCACTGCAGAAGGTTGTCGGGGTGGGGAGTTGGCTTGTTGTCCGCTTGCAATCCCGACAGCCCTCTGGGCGTAAGTGGTTCAGCCAACTGCGTCTTCTTACTGCTCAAAAATCCTCCTTCCTCTGCTCGGGGTAGGACCCCCTCCCCTGGGCCTGGAGGGAGCGGGCCGCGAGGCGTCAAAGCGTCCTTTTTGGCCCAAGATGGCTCCAAGAGGGCCTCCGAGAGCCCAAGGGGCCTCCAAGATGGCCCACGATAGCTCAATATGGATCTAGATAGCCTCCGACACGCATCTAAGAGGACCCCAGACGGCCCCAAGGTGGTTTCCAGTGCCCTCCGAGCCCTCCAAGGACCACCCCCCCCCCCCCAAGAGGCCAAACATCCTTCACACATTTCAAGAAAATCAATGTTTTGTGGCCTCTCGCTTTTTCGCCTCCGATGGGCTCTTGAGGCCTCAAGATGGCCCCAAGATGGCCCAACCCCCTCTTTTTGATGATCTCCACGCCACCACCCCCCAGTGGTGGTGGTGGCGTGGTTCTAGTGACGTAATTCTAGTGACATGTTTCTAATAACGTGTTTCTAGTGACGTGTTTCCAGTGACGTGTTTCCAGTGACGTGTTTCCGGCGACGTGTTTCCAGTGACGTGTTTCCAGCGACGCGCTTCCAGTGATGTGTTGTTCTAGTGACGCGTTTCTGGTGACATGTTTCTCGTGACGCGTTCGCGCTTTTCGCGACGTGTTTTAGCGACGTGTTTTAGCGACGTGTTTTAGCGACGCGCGTTCCAGCGCCGCGTTTCCTGTGACGTGTTTCCAGAGACGTCTTTCGAGTGACGTGTTTCGAGCGGCGTGTTTCGAGCGGCCTGTTTCGAGCGGCGTGTTTTAGCGACGTGTTTTAGCGGCGTGTTTTAGCGGCGTGTTTTAGCGGCGTGTTTTAGCGACGTGTTTTTGGCACCGCCGCAGCCACGACTCCGACGGCGACTGCGACCACCACTGCGACCACGACTACGACCACTACGACGACCACCACCACCACTGCTGCACCACCACGGCTACGACTCCTACCACTACTACCACCACCACCACCACCACTGCTGCATCTACTACTACCACTGCTACTACCACTACGACCACCACTCCTACTACCACTACTACCACCACTCCTACTACCGCTACCACCACCACTCCTACTACCACTACGACCACCACTCCTACTACCACTACGACCACCACTCCTACCACCACTCCTACCACCACTCCTACTACCACTACGACCACCACTCCTACTACCACGACGACCACCACTCCTACTACCACTACGACCACCACTCCTGCTACCACTACGACCACCACTCCTGCTACCACTACTCCTACTACCACTACTCCTACTACCACTACTCCTACTACCACTACTCCTACTACCACTACTCCTACTACCACTACTACCACCACTACTACCACCACTACTACCACCACTACTATTTCCACTACTCCCGCAACCTCTACAGGCTCTACAGCGACGTGTTTAAGCGACGTGTTTTAGCGACGTGTGTTTAACGACGTGTTTTTACGGATACCAGCTCTGTGTGGTTAAACACGTCTTCTGTTTGGTTAACTTACCCCGTTACTTCCCACATTTTCCTGTATTTTCTGGGGGATCGACGATTCATGGTGTCTGTATATTTTTCTCCTCCTGAACTCGGGGAGGGCGGGGCCTCGGCGGGCCGCGGAGGGGGGCCCTGTCGGCCCGTGCAGCGGGGGCGCGCGTCGAGAGACTGGCTCTGCTCCTCGTCAGGGTGCCCTGGGTCTTTTTTTTCCCCCCTCTAACCCACGGACAGGAGGACGCCGACCCACTCCGCAGACCAATGGCAACCTCACCGTGCCCGTGAGGCGGACCCCGAGGTCCGGCCAGAACAACCCAGCGGACAGCAAATCGTGTCGGCCACGCTCGATACTGGGTCAGGGTACCCAAGGTGCTTTTCGTCAGGGTGCCCTGGGTCTCTTCGCGCCGCGCGCTGCCTGGTGGCTTCCCGTGGCCGTGGAAGGAGCTGCTGCACTCCGGGTGCTCTGGGCTCCCCCGAGTCGCATCTCGCGCCTGCGGATTTCGGGGCGGGGTTTCTCGCGAGGGTTTCTTGCGGCTGCGCCCGCACTGTATCCTAGAGCTGCGCGATAAGGATGTAGGGGCCTGGAAGGGCCATTGCGAGGATTTTCGAGCGGGGCGCAGCCAGCGACAGTGGCCAAGGATGGGCCGAGGAGGCAAGGATGCAAGGGCACCCTTGGGAACGTCGCTGATCCTTACTGTGCGGGTCGACTGTACTGCGTACGGCAAGTTCGTCTCGTGCCGACCCTGGCGTTTGTTTCTGACACCGCGCTGGATCGCTCAACCTGGAACGATCGGACGTGTCCGAAACGTCAAATCTGTTCAAACTTCGACCGATTCTGGTTCGCTGGCGGCGGGCGCTCAACGCTGAAGACTGGCAGCGGAGTCGCCGCAAATCGACACGGCTCGAACCTACCGTAACTGGGCCTCGGCTTCGGACGTGGGACGCGGAGCTTTTTTGACCTGCTCCTACCATGTGTAACCTCCCTCTCGCCTCTGAACGCCTGGCGCACGCCATGGACTGAAAGGCATTCAGCTTCGACCCGAAACCAGAAAAGTCCGCCCGCGTAGTTTGGCTTCCGATGCGTAATTCTACGTCGTCGTCGTCGTCCCCAACGTCCCCATCGTCGTTATGTTCGTTGTCGTCGTCGTCCCCATCGTCGTTATGTTCGTCGTCGTCGTCGTCGTCGTCGTCGTCGTTGTCATTGTCGTTGTCGTCGTTGTCGCCTTCGCCATGGTCGCCGCCGCCGTCGCCGTTCTCGTCGTCGTATCGCGTTCCCCCCCCCGGAACTCCATGGGGCAGCTCCATAAACGTTCCAGACCACCGTGCGGGGTGCTCCGAACGGGGGGCCCAAAGACAGAAGCCGTCCTCCCCCCCCATCCCCCCTAGCTTTCAGTCGGGCCGGTCCCTCTGCAGGAGGAATATTCAAACATAGCACCAAAAAATATTCAGAGACGATTGTTTGAGTATTTCTGGATACTGTTAAGATAAGTTTTGCCTATGTTTGATTCTTGGTTCAAAATCCGCCTGTAGGGGGACATGCCCCACCTCCCCCTAGCTGAGGGGAGGCGAAGCCGGGGGACGGGCTCAGGGCAGGGGAGGGGGGGGCAGCCTCGAACCCTGGCGATGCCTCGCCAGCAGACCGTCGGCAGGACCCCGAAAGCGACTCCGCGCGCTCCTGGAGCACTGTGGGCGGTCGGGCCCCCATCGGCGATGACTGGGCGGCTGGGGCCCGATGCCACCCCCCCCTATCGCCGATTCGAACGCACGTGCGATCGGTGCAAACGTGCGCCCCGAGAAGACAGCGGTCTGTAATGCTCGATCGGCTGTCGTTTCTACACGTGTGCAGCCGCCGTCAGCTGCGACGAACCGCCCCCCGGGCCCCTTACCACCCTGTCTGGGTAAGGGTGCGGGTATCTTTCGCGCTCGGGAATCATGGCCCACGCCATATCCACCCCCACCCAGTCATCACCCCCCGCTTTGCCAGCCCCTGACCCCCCCCCCCACCCCGACCGCGCCTCTCCCCCCCGGGCCTCTCGGGCCCCATCGGCGACGACTGGGCAACTGGGGCCCGATGCCTCCCCCGCCCCCGCCCCCAACCGAGCCGGCGCCCCCCCCAGGAGGAGGAGGAGGAGGAGGAGGAGGAGGAGGAGGAGGAGGGGGAGGAGGAGGGAAAGGAGGAGGAGGAGGAGGGAGGAGGAGGGAAGGAGGAGGAGGGAGGAGGAGGAGGAGGAGGAGGAGGAGGAGGGAGGAGGAGGGAGGAGGGAGGAGGAGGAGGAGGAGGAGGAGGAGGAGGAGGAGGACCCAGGCCAGGGGAACGCCCCCGCAAGTGCAGGAGGCCCTCCCCCCGTCGGCCCGCGCGGGCAGGGACCTCGGAGGGCACGCCCTGCCCAGGGACGCACGGGGAGGCCCAACGGACACGAAGCACACCACGGCGCACGCCCCCGAAGCCACCGCGACCTCCTGCCTGGGCAGGAGGCTGCAGCGCTGCCCCCGACCACCCCCCTGGGACTCCTTCGGGCTGCACGGCGCGCCGGCGGGCCAACACCCTCTCCTGCCGCCTGGCTCCGGCAGAGGCCTCCTGGATGGGGTCCGAGCAGATGGGGTCGGAGGATCGCGCCGCATCGCCGATGCATCGGCGATGCCAGGCATCGCCGATGCACCAGCGACGCATCGTGGACGTCGGCGACGCACCGGCGACGTCGGCGTGAAGCAAGTCGGGCTCCGCATCGAGCCGCATGCGTCGGTGATGCGGCGCGATCTTCCGACCCCATCTACTCCGACCTCATCTCGGAGGCCTAGAGACTGCAACGCTGCCCCTGATCATCCCAAGGACCCCCTTCGGGCTACACTTAGGTCGGGCATGTCCCCCTACGGGGATCTTGGACGAGCAATAGAGCATGCACAAAAATACCCCCAAATGGTCAAACTGTTACACAAAAAACTCACCTGACAAGTCTTTGGCTATTTTTGAATATTCCTCCTGTAGAGGGACAGGCCCGACTTAGGCTTAGATCTGAGGAGGAGGAGGAGGAGGAGGAGGAGGAGAAGCAGGAGGACGAGGAGGAGGGAGGAGAAGGAGGAGGAGGTAGGAGAAGGAGGAGGAGGAGGAGGAGAAGAAGGAGGAGGAGGAGGAGGAGGAGGAGGACCCCCTTCGGGCCGACGTCCGCTCGCGCCTCCAATCCCTGGGGGCGGCCGGGCGTCCTCGCCCAGGCGGTAGGGGCGGAACCAGTCGACCTCCGACGTGATCGCCTCCGCGGCGCCAGGGCTCCGCGCCCCGGGGCGGGCGCCCGGGGGCCGCAGGTGGACAGACTAAACATAGGAGTGGCAGGGGGGGACCTTTTCCTCCTCCTCGTCGTCCTCCTCCTCCTCGTCGTCCTCCTCCTCCTCCTCGTCCTCCTCCTCCTCCTCCTCCTCGTCCTCCTCCTCCTCGTCCTCCTCGTCCTCCTCCTCTTCCTCCTCCTCCTCCTCCTCCTCATCTTCTCCTCCTCCTCCTCCTCCTCCTCCTCCTCCTCCTCCTCCTCCTCCTCCTCCTCCTCCCCCATGCGGGATGACTGTAGGTCCGTCAGTCTTTCAGGATGCACTCCGCGCCCGCGGCCGTGCTGGAGCGCGCGGGAGCGAGTATGTTTATCCCAGCTAGGGGAGGGAGAGGGCGGGGCGGGCGCCTGCAGCCCGGGGGCCTGGCGAGCAGCTCCCCCATACCTCCGCGATGTGAGCTTTCCAACCCCGGCCTTTTTCAAAGGGGCCCAGGGACACACACATAGATACAGATCACGGGATTCCCCATGTTCTTTTCCTGTATTTTCTGCGTTTTCGTCTCCCCCACCCACTTCCCATAGTTTCCCATATCTTCCTAGGAGTCGACGGTGATGCATTGTGTCTGTGTGTTTCTTTCCCTCCTGAAAGCTGGCAACCGCGACGAGAGGCACAGCAGACATCGGGAGGCAACTCCTGGGAAGGAAGGGACAAGATAATCCGCCCCCATGAGAATCGGGGGCGCGCAAACATGGATTAGCGATCCATGGATTTGGCGCGCAGTCGCCAAATCCATGGATCGGGGGAGGTGCCCTCCCCAAAATGCGGCCGGTTCCAGCTCGCTCGGCGGCGGAAATCCACGATTTCCCATGGAAACGGGACCGTCGCTAATCCACGCCCCTTTGATCCATGTTTGCGATCGCCTGAGAGAAGCACCTCGACAAGCGTAGTAAAACTCCTGAGAGAAGCATCTCGAGAAGCACCTCGCCAACTCCTGGGACAGAAGGAAAAAAATAATCCCCCCCAGGAGAAGCACCTCGACAAGCTTAGTAAACACACCCAATGATGGAGTCGAACAGGGCACGGCTGTTCAGTAAACGCCCAAGAGGCCGTTTTGTAAACGACAGTTACCAGGGTCGGGGTGTCTGTTCCTCCGTTGCGAGGTCTTCGTAAAAACGATGAACGGCCAGCACGCCCGATTGAGGGACCATTACGCTTAAGTCGGACATGTCCCTCTACAGGAGGAATACTCAAACATAGAAAACAAATAGTCTGGGGGCGATTTTTGAATATTTGCTGGACTACTTTTGGATACTCATCGAATGTTTCCGATCTGTCGTCCAGGAATCCCCCTGTAGGGGGACATGCCCGACCTAACATTACGCCAGGTAAGGCCTGATTCAGCCGAGGATAAAGACGAATGAAGCGGGATTGAGCAAGATTCGACGGTGACCATCTGGATTGGGCCGGTCTTCGACCCAAGCAGTACCAGCGCCGATGCGGCATTCAACGTTCCAGGAATTGCAACCCAACATGCCTCACCCTCCCCCAAGGCTCGTGAGGGGCGCGCCGCAAGTCCACTCTCGATCACCCACGATCGAGGCCCGCGTCAAGCCGATCTCCCCGCTTAGCGCAGGATCTCGCCTTGGGCCTGGCCATGCTGCAGGCAGGGGACCTGGGGCCCTGGGCCTGGCCATGCTGCAAACCAGGTGCCGGTTCTCGCTGCCTGCCTGGGCCTGGCCTGGTTCGGCTTAGACCTGCATGCGCAGCCTTGCGGTGTGTGCGGCCTGCGTCGAAGGGGCGAAGACGGAAGCTGCTGCTCTCCTCCTCCACTCCTGGGGGCCTGTCCTCCGACGCGCTGGTGAAGCTCAGCCACCGGCTGTTCTGGTGTGGGGGTGCCACCAACGATGCTCAGCATCCGTGAGAGGCAGCTTCGATAACCCTGCGACCCCCGAGCAGCAGGGCAGACCAAGCCAGGCGCACGCGCAAGGACCCATTCTTTGACCATTCCCGATGCCGCCCGTGACCGGCCCCGCCCCCCTCCCCCCGTCACGTCACGATTCGCCCTGGCGCCGTCTGCGCAAGCGCGAGTCGTGACGCTGTCGGCCCACGCCCGTCATCGCCAGAGGATGCAAACGAGCCCCCAGGACAGGGTGACAGAGAAGAGGAGGCATGCGAGGACAAACGGCTGGGCAAAGGAAGGGGGGGCGAACCACTTCCGCACGCGCGCGGGGGAGAGAGCCCATCCAGAGCCTGGCGGCAGCCACAATGCAACAACGTAGCCCTGTCGACGGGCATTCCGCCTGAGCTAACGTGGCTTGATGGTGGGAGGATGATCGGGGGGGGGAAAGAAACGTGCACCTTTCGTGCCCCTTTTGAGCCGCAGGGCCTCCCTTTAGGGCCCCTAACAAGGTGCACAAGAGGTCAGAATCTCTTCATACCCCCCCGCATGCACCGGCCCCCCTTGCGCACCGCCCGACTGGGCGGAAACATGCTGATCTCCGAGATCCCGACCCCCCCCGTCCGGCAGGTTGGTGTCCGCGACGATATAGTGCGCTGCTCCCTAACAGCGCGTAGACTGTGCCATCTTGAACGGTCGCGGCCTTCCGAAAGCGGGGCCCGTTCAGCGTCAGCCCCCCCGTCTGGCAGGTTGGTGTCCGTGACGATATAGTGCGCTGCTCCCTAACAGCGCGTAGACTGTGCCATCTTGAACGGTCGCGGCCTCCCGAGAGCGGGGCCCGCTCAGCGCCAGCCGCCGCGGGGCCGCCGGGGACGGTCCACCTGGAGCGCCCGCGCTGTGGGCGCCGCCGCGCCGACACCTCGGGAACTTGCGGCGAGTGTGTGTGTGGGTGTGTGTGTGTGTGTGTTTGTGCGCGGCGCGCTTGTCTGCCTCACGCCTGCCCACAAGCACGTTGCTCCCATCGTACTGAAGGAGACCACATCCCAGAAATGAACTTCGAGCACCCGGAAAAAGGGTCGAAACGGCGTCGAGGCAGTGTCGAGGCAGTGTCGACACAGTGTCGAACGAGAGTCTCCCAGGGCCCGACGCGTGAACACCTTCGAAGTGCGGTGCTCTTTTGGTGCTCGAGATGACGTCTCGTGGTCCGGGCTAAAGTAGGCTGGAGCATCACGAGCCCACAAGGAGACAAAGGGCCGAGGGGAGAGCGGGCGTGCCTTGACGGGGGGCCGCAGAGCGCGCCGCTCTTCTGGCACAGGCTCTCGGCCCGCGGCGGCAGTTCGGGGGGGGCCGTGCACTGGCCATCGCTCGGACGCCCATTTCCTGTGTTTTGCTCGGTTCCGTGCGTGGCTTTCTCACCAAATGATCAGGGGTGCTCCTCGATAATCCTCGCCGAAGAAAAATGCACACGTCCGAGCGATGCCAAGTGCACGGAAGAAGCCAACACGACCTCCGCGTCAGCTTCGGGGGCTCTGCGCGGAGTGCCAAGCCTGCGGCGAGGCCCCGCGGTGCCTCGGGGGGCGCGGCCGCCAGGAGCCGCGGGGCGCTGGCGCCAGGCGAGGGCTCGCGCGACGGGGGCTTGTCGAGCGTTGCCAACCAACTCCCCCAGAAGAAGAAAAAAAATATAAACATCAGCTTCTGGCTTGTGGCGTGTTTCCCTCCTCTTCGAGTGCATGTCCCTTCGCGTCTTCTTTCCTGCAATCCTCTCCGAAGCGGCCAGGAGGGGGGTGTCCAAGAGGGGGGGGTGCAAATCATGACCGGCGGCATGTGCGCGGCCCAGCGGGGGGGCCAGGGACGTAATGAAACAAGAAGAGGCGCCATGAAATCTGGGGAAATATCATGGCCCCCGCCATGATATCCACCCCCCCCTTAGTCATCACCCCCTCTCTTTTCCGCCCCCGATCCTCGATCGCCCTCGCTTACGGACCCCGGCTGCGACGGGCCGCCTGCAGAACGAGGCATGGGGCCGGGAGGGGCTCGGCGGGGGTGCCCGCCGGAGCCCGCCAGGGGGCGAGCTCGTGGTGGCGCTGCAACGGGGGGCCCCGGGGCCGCGGCCGCCCGGACATGCACTGCGCGTGCCTGCAGGGCAGAAGGACTACACCCTGTGAAATGCTTAAGAAATCATGGGTTCAGAAATTCACACTCTCAGAACTTGAATAAAAACCCAACATTCCTATCAAAATCTTAAGGTTTGCATTGAAACGTTAAGAATAATCGACACTCTGGCCGAAAACTTGGGTTTTCTTAAGCATCGCCTAAGGTGTACAGTCAAAACGTATAGCAAGGACGCGAGGCAGGGACGCAAGACCCTTGGAGGCCGGAGTTGGGATTTTTTGGGCGGCGGGCGACCAGTGAAGGACGAGCCTCAGAGGCAAGGACACAAGGGTACCCTAGATGAAGGCGCGCGTCCTTACTAGGCGCTATGACTGCACCCTCAAAATATGCACCCAGACAGGCGAAGCCGTTCAGCAAACGGACCCAAGGAAGGACTCAAACGAGACAAGGCTTTGCAGAAAACGCCGAGGGCCGTTCAATCAACGCCAGTGAGGGGGATCGGGGTGTTGTTGCCTCTCGTGATTGTACGCCTGCGGTTTGCCTTTTTCGCTTCTCGGAAAGATGGTGTTGTCTCTCTCGGCTTTGATGTGGTAGCGCCCGCAGCTAGCTCCCTCAAACATGTGCCAGGGTGGCTCGAGGCCTGTCGAGTTTGGGACGGGGCTTGGGTGCCGTCATCATCACCTAATTGGAAAGGCCTTGACTCATAAATAACAGAGACAGCTGCTGCTGCGAAGTCGCATGTGATCTCGCTGCGGTATCCAAATCTGGTATTGGAGGGTCACCGTTTAATGAAACCAAACTGACGGCACAATCACAAACTCAAGGTCAGCGTGTTAACGGAAAGCACCAAGCGAGCCAAAGGAGAGAGGGATACATCATATCCACACGGCTTAACAACCTGGCATGCGTGTGCATAGTTTGTCGGCGTGTGCTTGCATGCGGAATTGTTTGCGAGAGCGGGTGCGCGAACGCATATGTGAGCGCGTGCGTGTGTGTGCGCGTATGTGTGTACATGTGTATACTTTGCCTGCCCCAACCCATGATCACAGAGCGCGGCATCAAAACTGACGCGCCCCAGCTGCTTGAGGACCGGCCGACATGTTCCTGCCGCTTGCGCCTGTGATCTGTGCGTGTGGAACCGCTTGTCCAACACGCACGCGGGGAGCGGGGGACGCGAGCGGGCGGGGCTAGGACCGGGACAACTCGTTCCAGAGCGTTCCAGAATGCTCTCAGGACGTTCCAGAGCGTTCTGTCAGATGTGTCCCAGTCTGATTGTAGTCCCAATCTTGACCTCGTCGTAAGGGGAGGGCGCGGGCGTGCGCGTCCCCACTCCTCCCACGGTGCTTCTCCCACGGGTCGCGGTCCGCGCGCCTTCGGCCGAAGCGCGTCCGAAAGGCACCACCTCTCAATGTGCCGGGAGCTCCCCACCGGCCCCGGCAGCCGAAGCCCCCTCTCCTCCTCCTCATCCTCCTCCTCCTCCTCCTCCTCCTCCTCCTCCTCTCCTCCTCCTCCTCCTCCTCCTCCTCCTCCTCCCTCCTCTCCTCCTCCTCTCCCCCTTCTTCCTCCTCCTCCTCCTCCTCCTTCTCCTCCTCCTCCTCCTGCTCCTCCTCCTCCTCCTCCTCCTCCCCCTTTCCAAGCCGCTCCTCGATGCGCACCGCGGCGAAGCGCACCCTGTCGAAGACGTCGCCGATGGGCGAGCTTGCCGCAGGTCCCCCTCTCCGCGCCTCGCAGAGGGCTCTGTGCGCTCGGGCTCTCCGCTCCTTCGCCTCATGGACCCGCTCTTCCTCGTCATCCTTGTCAATCGGGAGCGGCCAAGAGGGGGATGTCCAAGAGGGGGGGGGGTGCAAATCATGACCGGCGGCATGTGCGCGGCCCAGCGGGGGGGCATGGGACGTAATGAAATCAGAAAAGGCGCCATGACATCTGCGGAGATATCATGGCCCGCGCCATGATATCCCCCCCCCCCTAATCATCACCCCCCTCTTTTCCGCTCCCGAGTCAAGCAGCCGTGTGTGGCCCCTGACCGTGCGTGCCGGAAAATTGAGAGCCGGCTGGGGGGCAGACTGTGAAGGATGCCTGCAGCCAAGTGAACCCTGCGGGGGTGTCCGATAACCAAGCGTCGATTGGACCCATAGCGGTAGGTATCTCAAGTCGTCGAAGACTCGTCCTCCTTCCCCTCGTCGAATCATGCCTGGCGAGTGCATCAACTTGTTCCGAGAGCCGCCGCCGGGGTTGCAGCGGGTGATGCGGGCGTGTGCCTGTCTGTCTGCGTCAATCACTTGAATATTTCGTTGGGTCCGGTTCTTGCAAAGCAGCAGGCAATCTTCCCCGACGCATCCAATCCTTCAACACTCCCTCGAGCTGTGCTCGGCGGGGCTGGCAGAACAGAGAACGTAATATCACACGTGCTGGAACGCCCCATCGACACCCTCATCCTAATCGTGTCCATCCTATTCATCACCATCATCAACACCACCATCAGACAGCATCATCAACATCAACATAATCGACAACGTCGTCATCATCATCCTCATCCTCCTCCTCCTCCTCATCATCATCATCCTCATCATCATCACCACCAACATCAGAATCACCAATCTTACCATCTTCATCAACCCTACCATCGTCATCATCATCGTCATCATCAACACAATCATCCAGTACGTACCGTGCGTGCCTGCTCGGGCGGGCGGGACATGACAAAACAGCCGCAACGGGCGTGTCGGGCCGGGCGGACTGGACATAAAACGTGTCGTTGTCATCATCGCCCCCATCAACGTCATCGTTGTGATGAACATCGTCAACAGAAACGTTAGCATCATCAACATCGCCATCGTCATCGTCATCGGCATCGTCGGTATCGCCGGCATCGTCATAATCACCACCATCAGCATCCCCATCATGGTCGTCATCATTATCATTATCAACATCATCATCATCGTCATCCTCGTCACCACCACCATCCTCATCGTCACCGTCACCGTCACCGCCATCGTCGTCGCAATCATCATCATCATCACCATCATCACCATTATCACTATCATCATCACTGTCATCATCATCCTTATCATCATCATCATCATCATCATCATCATCAGCATCATCATCATCATCATCATCATCATCATCATCATCATCGTCGTCATCATTTTGATCATCATCATAATTATGGTTACAATCATCCTGCTTACCAGTACCGCCATCGTCATCGTCGTCGTCGTCGTCATCATCATCAGCATCACCATTTCCATGGTCATCATCGTCGTCCACCGTCGTCGTCCTTATCATTCGTCGGCGTCGTGGTGGTCGGCATCGTCGTCGTCGTCGCCCATCGTGGTAGTATAGTCATTCGTCGTGTCTTCGACGGCAACGTCGTCGTTTTCGTCGTCGTCGTCGTCGTCGTCGCCGCCAGCGCTGGCGCTGGCGCTGGCACCCGCCGTCGTCGTTTGCCACTTGCGAATGCGGGGGGCGGTTCGAACCCCCCCCTCTTGGAAACAGGGGAGGAGGGGGGTTCTAACCCCCCCCCCCTTTTCCATTCAAGGGGGGGCGGGGCCCCAATTCGAACCGCCCCCCTTCCAAACCTCCAAAAAACGCGCTCTTTCTTATGTTGATGTGCTTGCAGGACTGGAGTGTTTGGTATGATGTCGACATGCGCAAGCAAGTGTGAACGTTGCGTCCTCTTTGAAAGGAACTCCTGGGAACTGATTGTATGAGATAGTGGAGTGTGTGCGCGAAGTGTCATTTGACAAAGATGACGGGGAGGGGGCGATAATCGGTCGCGCAGGATGGTATGAATGCATATGGATGGCGAGTATTAACTTAGGGTGTACCGAGAAATGTACCGATAATCCCGAGGGAAGTGGTGGTGGAGCCTGTTTTTTGTTGATAGTGCGCCCAAGGACACACAAACAATTACTCACTGCGTGGAGCTCCCCATATGTGCATCTCATGTTTTATGTCATGCTATAGCGAGCGTCTGTTCATGAGCGTCCTACCCCCTGGCGGCTCCCCTTAGGGGTGCTGAAACCAGCGCCCCGCCTGAGACATCCTCACAATCTGCTCTGAAAGCAAAAGGTGTTGGGCATGAAAACGACCAAACCGCCTGAGACATCCCCACAAACTGGCCGCGAACGGGCCCGTGAGAACACCCCTGGCGGCTCCCCTGAGGGGTGCTGACACCAGCGCCCCGCCTGATGCATCCTCACAATCTGCTCTGAAAGCAAAGGATGTTGGGCATGAGAACGGGCAAACCGCCTGAGACATCCCCACACACTGGCAGCGAACGGGCCCGTGAGAACACCCCTGGCGGCCCCCCTGAAGGGTGCTGAAACCAGAGCCCCGCCTGAGACATCCTCACAATCTGCTTGGAAAACAAAGAATATTGGGCATGACAACTGCCAGACCGCTTGAAACATCCCCACAAACTGGCCGCGAACGGGCCCGTGAGAACATCCCTGGCGGCTCCCCTTCAGTGGTGCTGAAACCACCGCCCCGCCTGAGACACTCACAATCTGCTCCGAAAGCAAAGGATGTTGGGCATGACAACGACCAAACCGCCTGAGACATTCCCACAAACTGGCCGCGAACGGGCCCGTGAAAACACCTCTGGCGGCTCCCCTTAGGGGTGCTGAAACCAGCGCCCCGCCTGAGGCATCCTCACAATCTGCTGTGAAAGCGAAGGATGTTGGGCATGAAAACGAGCAAACCGCCTGAGACATCCCCACAAACTGGCCGCGAACGGACCCGTGAAAACACCCCTGGCGGCTCCCCTCAGGGGTGCTGAAACCAGCGCCCCGCCTGAGACATCCTCACAATCTGCTCTGAAAGCAAAAGGTGTTGGGCATGAAAACGACCAAACCGCCTGAGACATTCCCACAAACTGGCCGCGAACGGGCCCGTGAGAACACCCCTGGCGGCTCCCCTTAGGGGTGCTGAAGCCAGCGCCCCGCCTGAGACATCCTCAAAATCTGCCGTGTGTTGAATAATTCAGACTATGAGAAGGTCTGAGTATGTGTAGGTCTGAGTATCAGTAAGTGTGTATATGAATACGACTGGGTATAAGTAAGTCTGAATATGAGTACGTCTGTGTATGAGTACATCTGTGTATGTGTATGTCTGGGTATGAGTAAGTCTGAGAATGAGTAGGTCTGACTATGAGTAAGTCTGAGCATGAGTAAGTCTGTGTACGATTTCGCCGGCTCAACGGGCCAGAGGCGTGCTAAGATCTCCGGTAACTGGTTAACACTAATTCTAATTCGCGCGCGCGCGGGGCGGCCCCTGGGGGTCCCCCGGCGAAAAGTACCCCGACCGAAGCCCGGGAACTATTACTCAGAGATGGTTTCCCTCCTGGGTGCGGCCTTCCACGCCCTCCGGAGCGTGCCAAGAGGGCCAAAAGAGGCCCCCAAGACGGTCCGAGAGGGCTCCGAATCACTGAACGATCGGCCCAAGACGCCCAACACGGCGTCAAGACGGCACAAGAGGCCTCCAAGACGTCCCAAGAGAGCCCCGACCCTTCCCAAGAGAGCCCCAAGAGGCAAAAATCAATGATTTTCCGCAGGTTTTTGAAGGTTTTTGGCTTCCTCGCCTTTTCGCCTTTCCGACGCTCCAAGACAGCCCGAGAGGCCCCCAAGACCACCCCAAGACGGCCCAAGAGGCCCCCAAGAGAGCCCCAAGACCGCCCAAGAGAGCCCCAAGACAGCCTAAAAGGCGCCCAAGAAGGCCCCAAGAGGGCCCCAAGAGGGGCCCAAGATGGAGACCACGAGCCGAAAATCCGAGCCTTCCGCTCCGAGAGGCCTCCAGGACGCCCCAAGAGGCCCCCCAAGAGGCCCTAAGAGGCGCCAAGAGGCCCGAAAGAGACCCCACAAGACTCCAAAACGGAGCCCCAAGAGGCAAAACTCAGTGATTCCCATCAGGTTTCTGAAGGTTTTTGGCTTCCTCGCCTTTTCGCGTTTCCGACACTCCAAGACGGCCCAAGAGGCCACCAAGAAGCCCCCAAGACCACCCCAAGACGGCTCAAGAGGCCCCCTATGAGAGCCCCAAGACCGCCCAAGAGAGCTTCAAGACAGCCCAGAAGGCGCCCAAGACGGCCCAAGAGGGCCCCAAGAGGAGCCCAAGATGGAGACCACGAACCGAAAATCCGAGCCTTCCGCTCCGAGAGGCCTCCAGGACGCCCCAAGAGGCCCCCCAAGAGGCCCTAAGAGGCGCCAAGAGGCCCGAAAGAGACCCCAAAGGCTCCAAAACGGAGCCCCAAGATACAAACATCAGTGATTACGTTAGGTTTTTCAAGGTTTTTGGCTTCTTCGCCTTTTCGCCTTTCCTACGCTCCAAGATGGCCCAAGAGGCCTCCAAGACCACCCCAAGACGGCCCAAGAGGCCCCCAAGAGAGCCCCAAGACCGCCCAAGAGGGCCCCAAGACAGCCTAAAAAGGCGCCCAAGAGGGACCCAAGAGGGCCCCAAGAGGGGCCCAAGATGGAGACCACGAGCCGAAAATCCGAGCCTTCCGCTCCGAGAGGCCTCCAGGACGCCCCAAGAGGCCCCCCAAGAGGCCCCAAGAGGCGCCAACAGGCCCGAAAGAGACCCCAAAAGACCCCAAAACGGAGCCCCAAGAGGCAAAAACTCAGTGATTCCAATTCGGTTTCTGAAGGTTTTTGGCTTCCTCGCCTTTTCGCGTTTCCGACACTCCAAGACGGCCCAAGAGGCCCCCAAGAAGCCCCCAAGACCACCCCAAAAGCCCAAGAGGCGCCCAAGAGAGCCCCAAGACCGCCCAAAAGAGCTTCAAGACAGCCCAAAAGGCGCCCAAGACGGCCCAAGAGGGCCCCAAGAGGAGCCCAAGATGGAGACCACGAACCGAACATCCGAGCCTTCCGCTCCAAGAGGCATCCAGGACGCCCCAAGAGGCCCCCAAGAGGCCCCAAGAGCCGCCACTCTTTTTCTCTTTTCCCTCTCACGTCGAAGGGCATGCCTGTCGCAACAGTTACACTGTGTCCATGGCCCCCGCATGAGCGTCCACGAGCAACGAGCCCCCACAAAGGCGCCAGGGACACCCCAGAGCGGCACAACCTAGAAGCCCCGTGGAAACAACGATTCCCCCGACAACTCCTCAGAAGGTCGACACGAAGCTGTTTCACGGGGGCAGCTTCAACACCACCATGCCGAACGCAACGCCTCAGAAAAAACATATCCCGGCAAAGCAACCTAACAGCGATATGTAGAAGCATATCTGAAAGCATTCCCCTTACGATTCAGATGAAAATCCAGTTGTAGAATTCTGCTGTTCTCGCAGTCGTAGTCGCATTCGCGATGACAGTCGCAGCGGCAACGGCAGTCGCAGTCACAGCCTCAGCCTCAGCCTGCCTCAGCCTCAGCCTCAGCCTGCCTCAGCCTCAGCCTGCCTCAGCCTCAGCCTCAGCCTGCTTCAGCCTCAGCCTCAGTCTGCCTTCAGCCTCGGCCTCAGCCTCAGCCTGCCTCAGCCTCAGCCTGCATCAGCCTCAGCCTCAGCCTCAGCCTGCCTCAGCATCAGCCTGCTTCAGCCTCAGCCTCAGCCTGCCTCAGCCTCAGCCTCAGTCTGCTTCAGCCTCAGCCTCAGTCTGCCTTCAGCCTCGGCCTCAGCCTCAGCCTGCCTCAGCCTCAGCCTGCCTCGGCCGCAGCATCAGTCTGCCTCAGCATTCAAAATGTGGCCCAGGAATGAAAATCTGGGAACTAGAAAAACACGAAGTGGCCTACAGTTGGCTCCGGGCATTCAAAATCATACACAGGAGCGGAATTCTGGGAACTTGAAGAGCACGAAGTGGCCTACAATTGGCTCCGGGCATCCAAAATGTGGCCCGGGAATGGAGTTCTGGGAAATCGAAGAGCACGAAGTGGCCTACAATTGGCTCCGGGCATCCAAAATGTGGCCCGGGAATGGAATTCTGGGAACTCGAAGAGCACGAAGTGGCCTACAGTTGGCTCCGGTCACTCAAAATGTAACCCGGGAATGGAGTTCTGGGAGGTCGAAGAGCACGAAGTGTGACTGTTGATGAAAAACGAGCCTGGCTCTGTTCCCGGTTCTCCAGAATGTGGCCCGGGAGTGGAGTTCTGGGAGGTCGAAGAGCACGAAGTGTGTGACTGTTGGCGAAAAGCGAGCCCGGCTCTGTTCCCGGTTCTCCAGAATGTGTCCCGGGAATGGAGTTCTGGGAGGTCGAAGAGCACGAAGTGTGTGACTGTTGGCGAAAAACGATTCCCGGTTCTCCTCCCCGGCACCCGCCCAGACCCCCCTGTGGAGTCCAGATGCTTTTATTTGACCCCACTAGAAACTTATCAGCAAAAGCTGTTAGGTAACATGCGCCGACCCCTGCAGCTCCGCACTGCCGACGACCTCTCACCCAATCGACCGCGGTGCCTCATCATGGGCCGGCGGAATGAGCGAAGCGATTAAATAAGTCTGGGTATGAGTAAGTCTGAGTATGAGTAAGTCTGTGTATGCGTACGTCTGGCTATGAGTAAGTCTGTGTTCGGCGGCGTCCGAGAAATAACAAGAACCCCTATCTTAGGATATGGGGAAGTATACACAATTCTCATGATCCCCACATTTGCATATATTTCTTGGCATTTCGTCTTCCCCCCCCCCCATATTTTCCCTTATTTTCCAGGGGTCGACGATTCATTGTGTCTGCGTGTGTGTGTTTCCCCTCCTGACTTTCGAAAGGAGAATCTAGACGGTGCAAGCTGGAGGCGGCTACGGAGCGAAAGCGGGCGGCACCGCGGCGAGACCTTGCCAGACCACACCCCGCGCGCGAGGCGGCAACGAGGCGGCAGACAGGCGGCAACGGGCGGCAACGCGGCGAGACCTCGCCGGACCATCCAAATTCTTCCGACGCAGGAATGAGCCCGCAAATGCAAGCACTGTTTGGGGGAGTAGGCGGGCCGAGAGAGAGAGAGAGAGAGAGAGAGAGAGCGAGAAAAAGAGAGAGGCAAAACGAATGCCCGATTTCTGGCAGAGATCAGAGCATGGACTCCAGTGCTCGATGCGCCTCGTGGAGGCAAGTACAAGAGAGGGAGAGATACTGATAGGGAGGGGAGCAGCGAGGGGGGGACAGAGGTGGAGAGAGAAAGACACTAACAACCACCACCACCACCACCACCACCACCACCACTACAACAACAACAACAACAACAACAACAACAACAACAACAACAACAACCACAACAACCACAACAACAACAACAACAACAACAACAACAATTACTAGCACGTGGGGACCTTCCGTTCTCACCAGTGCCAGGGTTTTCATACGACGCCCGCCAATACCCCCACTTTGTGGGGGGGGCGGTTCAAGCTCTACCACATTTCCAAACGACTCTTCGCCACCACCCACACCCAGCTTCCCGCCCTATGACGTTCGGACACTTCACTTCGTGGCCTGCGGACGACCGTGGCTACTACACTGGCGCATGGGTACAGTGACTTGTTGTGGTAACATTTTCTGGACGCTAGCTTAGTATACGACTTTTCCCCCTGTTCCAACACTGGACACCTGTACTGGTTTTTGGTGGTAACGTGTTCGTCCAAGGGAGGCCGCGACAGCTCTGGGCCATACTGCTCGTCAAGGGCTTTCGCCGACAAAGCCATGACCCATCCAAGAACACAGGCGATACCTTGATCCGAGATGGCTACGGATGTGACAGTGATCAGTGATTTTGTTCGATGACGTGGTGACACACGGACTTGTTGTGGTAACATGCCGACGACGACGACGACGACGACGACGCGACACGCGCGCATGTGTCCCGCATGGTATTTTTTGCAAGGGATTGTGGCCCCTGGCAGGCGCGCGAACGCCGTTGAAAGAGCTTGCGAAAGTAGCTCGCGCGAGCTCATGTAACATAAATGTTGAAAAACCATTGGTTTTTTAGGATTCGGACAGCGCGCGCGGGTAGAAATTTTGAAAATTCGTACAGATGTTTTTCGAGGACCTACGGTGCGATTCGTATGATTTTATGTTGCGCGGTGCTAAAATTCATAAGACACCCAATGGTTTTTGAAGATTTCGGCGTGCGCGCGCGAAGAACAAACGAATGTGTCCCGCATGGTATTATTTGACAGGGATGATGGCCCTGGCAGGTGCGCAACCGTTGTTGGAGAAGTTGGAAGCACGTGAAAAAGTTGCTCGCAAAAGCCCGTTTGACAGAAATGTTTGAAAAGTGTTGGGTTTCCTACAAATCCGCAAGAGCGCGCGGGATGAAAATTTGACACGTTTTTTTTGAAAAACCATTCGTTTTTTGATGTTTTTATGTTAAAAATCGATACGAACACTAAGGTTTTGGAAGGATTTCGTCTTGCGCGCGCGAATGTCCACTTGACCTTATTTTTTGCAAGGGATTCTTGAAGTTTGGTTATGTTAGAACAAGAAATGTCCACTTTGCCTTTTTTTTGCAAGGGAAACCGCCCGTAACAAAACAACCGGATCCGGACCAACCCGTTTTGCCGGAGACTTCTTCGCGAAAGTGATGAAAACATGGCTGCGGCCTAGGCGCGGCGAGGGGGCCGTGCACCAGGGGCCCCAACAATAATTATTCTTTAGAAGTAATAATGTTCAACAACAACAACAACAACAACAACAACAACAACAACAACAACAACAACAACAACAACAATCATTTTACCCTCATGCGCCATGCTTCCACATGACACATGCATCCATCTGGATAACACACCCCATCATGGGGGATTTTTCTGGCATGCGGGATCCGATATTCCCTCACCCAGATATCCCGCCCAAGAAGGTTTGGCCACCACCTCTTCCGAGGAACTTCAACATCCATAGCTCGGACGGCACATCGCCTTCGCAATCGCCTTGCGCATGCCCCGCATCTCAGAGGGAGAGGAAGAGGAAGAGGAGGGGGAGATGAGAGAGATAGGGAGGGGGAGGAGGAGAAGGGAGGGGGAGGAGGGGGAGGAAGGATGAGTAGTTGTAGTAGCAGCAGTTGATGATATTGTTGTTGCGGCTGTAGCACTAGTAGTAGTGGTAACGGTAGTAGTAGTCCAAGTAAGTAGAACTGGCTTGTGGCAGCCAAGCGTTCATAGCGACGTTGCTTTTTGATCCTCCTTTAATGTCTTCTCTCCCTATCCTTGAGACGCAGAAGTCTCAAAAAGTTGGATGGTTCAGCACATCCAGGAAACCTATCGCTGGACCGGCCCAGATATGGTTCCAGAAGCGGCTCGGGAAGCTGCGCAGGCGCCAGAAGCAGAGAAGCACCACGTACGGGCGCCGGCTCGGGCGTCCGGCCCAAAGCCGCTCCAGAATCGGCCCAGGACGGCTTCCCGGGCGCCGCAAGCAGAAATTCAGCATTTTCGAAAGAAAAATGTGTATTGGAATGGCCTCTTTTCGGCGCGATCGGAACTGCCCGGGCGTCCGGCCCGGGAGCCGGGCCGGGCCGGCCGGGCCGGGTGCCGGCCCGAGCTCCGGAATCGGCCCGGACGGCCTCCCGGGCGCCGGAAGCAGAAATTCAGCATTTTCGAAAGAAAAATGTATATTGGAATGGCCTTTTTTCGGCGCCGCCTCGGAACTCGATTTTCCGGGCTCCGGAATCGGCCCGGACGGGTTCCGGGCGCCGGAAACAGAAATTCAGCATTTTCGAAAGAAAAATATGTATTGGAATGGCGTTTTTCCGGCGCCGCCTCGGAACTCGATTTTCCGGCGCCCGGGCGCCGGCTCGGGCGCCGACCCAGGCGTCCGGCCCAGGAGCCGGGCCGGGTCCCGGCCCGAGCTCCGGAATCGGCCCGGACGGCTTCCCGGGCGCCGGAAGCAGAAATTCAGCATTTTCAAAAGAAAAACCCGGATAAGCGATTAAGGACCCCCCCCCCCCCCTCCCCGGTGAAAAGATAACGAATGAGGAAACGCATGCGGAGGAGTCAGAGAGCTTCAGTGGCCACGCGTCTTTCCAGTGCTCGACCCTCGCTGTTCGGTGCCGTAACCATGTACACTGATCCACTCCTACTCTGGCTCGGGGATTTATTTTGGTCCTGCCGGGTGCTAAGATAACGCCGCGGTGCGGGGCGGGGGCGATACCCTGGGATGGACCACCCCCTACGACGGCCGACAAAAAAAAAAAATCCAAAGGGGTTGCAATAGAAATCTCATTAGAAAAATGGGGGCTGGAGGAAGAGAAGGAGGAGGAGGAGGAGGAGGAGGAGGAGGAGGACACGGAGGAGGACGCGCTCACAGACAAGGCTCCCGCCTTGGACTTCCTCCATACTCAGGCCTTGGGGGTACTCTGCGAGGGTCACTGCGAGGGTCACAAGTTCTCCTTAGCTTTTCCTTAGTTGTCCTTAGCTTTTCCTTAGCTTTCCTTAGTTGTCCTGAGTTTTTCTTCAGTGTTCTTTAGTTTTCCTTAGCTTTTCCATTGCTTTTCAATAGTTTTCCTTAGCTGTTCATTAGTTGTCCTTAGCTTTTCTCAGCTTTTCCTTAGTTTTTCCTTGCTTTTCTCAGCTTTTCTTTATATTTTCCTGAGCTTTTCTAAATTTTTTCTTAGCTTGTCTTAGCCTTGCCTTAGCTTTCCTCAGTTTTTTCTCAGCTTTTTCTTAGCTTTTCTAAGCTTTTCTTTGGCTTTTCAAAGTTTTTCCTTATTCGTATTCGTATTCTTATTTTCATTACAATTCTAATTGGGATGCCACCCGAGGCGGGGCGCTGGAATTATTAATTTTCCTTCCATGTGCGCGGTGCTAGTAATATCGCTCGGCGAAAACCCCCCACAAATAATTATTTAATTACGGCTCGGTGCGCGCCCGGGCGCCGGCTCGGGCGCCGACCCGGGCGTCCGGCCCGGGAACCGGGCCGGGTGCCGGCCCAGGCTCCGGAATCGGCCCGGACGGCCTCCCGGGCGCCGGAAGCAGAAATTCAGGATTTTCGAAAGAAAAATGTGTATCGAAATGGCCTTTTTTCGGCGCCGCCTCGGAACTCGATTTTCCGGCGCCCGGGCGCCGGCTCGGGCGCCGACCCGGGCGTCCGGCCCGGGAGCTGGGCCGGGTGCCGGCCCGAGCTCCCAGAATCGGCCCGGACGGGTTCCCGGGCGCCGGAAACAGAAATTCAGAATTTTCGAAAGAAAAATGTGTATTGGAATGGCGTTTTTCCGGCGCCGCCTCGGAACTCGATGTTCCGGCGCCCGGGCGCCGGCTCGGGCGCCGACCCGGGCGTCCGGCCCGGGAGCCGCTCTCGGCGGCGAGCAAGAGCACCGAGCCCGAGTAAAAAAGGAGGAAGTCTCGAGCCGGAGCGTTGTTGTTGTTGGGGGGCCGGTTTTGGCGGAACCCCAAAACGCCTGAGCGTGAGCCTCAATTTCAGAGGAAATGCGGCCGGCGCCTCGGCGAGAGCGCCAGGGCGAATATAGGGGGTCCAACAATAATAATTGTTTAGTAATTAAGGTTCAACAACAACAACAACAACAACAATCATTTTACCCGAACGCTCAGTGTTCTCCCCAGTGCCAGGGTTTTCATGCGACGCCAGCCAATACCCCCACTTCGTGGGGGGGCAATGCAAGCTCTACCAAACATCCACACGACTCTCGGGAACCACCCACACCCAGCTTCCCGCCCTATGACGTCAGGACACTTCACTTCGTGGCGCGCGGACGATCGTGGATACTACACTGGCGTGGAGTACACACCCGCAGAGGTTGATCACTTGTTTGGGCCCCGCATGTGCCCCGCATGGTGCATTTGTTGCGTATGACATACATAGTACAGAGAGACAGAGAGAGAGAGAGAGAGAGAGAGAGAGAGAGCAAGACAGAGAGCCAGTGGAGAGAGAGATAGAAAGAGATTCGTCACATGTGTGAGGCAACCTGAGAAGATGTGGTACACGGTACACGTGAGATGGTACGCAGTGCCAAGATAGTTGGTCACATTTTTGAGGCAAATTCCTGGGAAGGCGATTACACAAGTAGATGTGTTACGTATGATAGATATGAAGCAGAGAAAGAGCGAGAGACAGAGAGAAGGAGAGAGAGGAGTCGGTCACATCTTTAGGGCAACTTCCTGAGGGATGTGGGAGGACACAAGAGAGAAGGTATCGTTGTCCCGATGGTTGTCTCGATGGTTGCCCCGATGGTTGTCCTGATGGTTATGGTTGTCCCGATGGTTTGGCAGGATTTCGGCACGCGCGCGCGGCGGCCGCGCGCATGTGCACTTCGTGTCATTTTTTGCAAGGGATGGTGGCCCTCGTAGGCTCGCAACCGTTGTTGCAGAAGGTCGAAGCACCTGAAAAGGTTCCTCGCAAAGGCCCTTTTAACAGAAATGTTTAAAATCTGGTGGGTTTCCTAGGAATCCGCAAGAGCGCGCGGAAGGACATTTTGACAATTTTTTCTGAGAAAACCATTGGGTTTTTGATGTTTTTATGTTAAAATCGTTACGAAACCTAAGGTTTTGGAAGGATTTCGTCTTGCGCGCACGAATGTCCACTTTACCTTATTTTTTGCAAGGGATTCTTGCAATTTGATCAAGTAAAAACAAGAATTTTCATTTTCTATTGTTTTTTGCAAGGGAAAACGAGCGTCAACAAAAAACCGGATCCGGAGCTCATCCACTTTTCTGAAGCTTTCGCGAAAAAATGATGAAAATGTAGCTGCGGCCTAGGCGCGGCGCAGAGGTCGCGCACCAGGGGTCCCAACAATAATAATTCTTTAGAAGGAATAATGTTCAACAACAACAACAACAACAACAACAACAACAACAACAACAACAACAACAACAACAATTACTAGCACGTGGGGACACTCCGTTCTCACCAGTGCCAGGGTTTTCATAGGAGGCGGGCAATACCCCCACTTTGTGGGGGGGCCGGTTCAAGCTCTACCAAATTTCCAAACGACTCTTCGCCACCACCCACACCCAGCTTCCCGCCCTATGACGTTCGGACACTTCACTTCGTGGCCTGCGGACGACCGTGGCTACTACACTGGCGCATGGGTACGACGACGACGACGACGACGCGACACGCGCGCATGTGTCCCGCATGGTATGTTTTGCAAGGGATTGTGGCCCCTGGCAGGCGCGCGAACGCCGTTGAAAGAGTTTGCGAAAGTAGCTCGCGCGAGCTCATGTAACATAAATGTTGAAAAAAACCATTGGTTTTTTAGGATTCGGACAGCGCGCGCGGGTAGAAATTTTGAAAATTCGTACAGATGTTTTTCGAGGACCTACGGTGCGATTCGTATGATTTTATGTTGCGCGGTGCTAGAATTCCTAAGAAACCCAATGGTTTTTGAAGATTTCGGCGTGCGCGCGCGAAGAAAAAACGAATGTGTCCCGCATGGTATTATTTGACAGGGATGATGGCCCTGGCAGGTGCGCAACCGTTGTCGCAGAAGTTCGAAAAAGTTGCTCGCAAAAGCCCGTTTGACAGAAATGTTTAAAAAGTGTTGGGTTTCCTACAAATCCGCAAGAGCGCGCGGGATGAAATTTTGACACTTTTTTTTTGAAAAACCATTGGTTTTTTTGATGTTTTTATGTTAAAATCGCTACGAAAAGTAAGGTTTTGGAAGGATTTCGTCTTGCGCGCGCGAATGTCCACTTTACCTTATTTGTTGCAAGGGATTCTTGAAGTTTGGTTATGTTAGAACAAGAAATGTCCATTTTAGCTTATTTTTTGCAAGGGAAAACCGATCGTAACAACACAACCGGATCCGGACTCCCCCGTTTTGCCTGAGAATTCCTCACGAAAATGATGAAAATGAGGCTGCGGCCTAGGCGCGGCGAGGGTGACGTGCACCAGGGGTCCCAACAATAATATTCTTCGAAGTAATAATGTCAACGCCTGAGCGCGAGCCTCAATTTCAGAGGAAATGCGGCCGGCGCCCCGGCGAGAGCGCCAGGGCGAATATAGGGGGTCCAACAATAATAATTGTTTAGTAATTAAGGTTCAACAACAACAACAACAACAACAACAACAACAACAACAACAACAACAACAACAATGACTAGCACGTGGGGACAC
>CAUYUJ010002359.1:181385-290637 GCA_963575745.1 Prorocentrum cordatum
CCGCCTCCTCCTCCTCCTCCTCCTCCTGGTCCTCCTCCTTCTCCTCCTCCTCCTCCTCCTCCTCCATTCCTTTTCCGTATAACTCCGTGTAGCACCCCGATGCCCATTTTTAGGGCGGGCCGGGCGTTTCGCCTGAGACTTCCTCACCACTTATAACTCTGAAGCTTAAGAAGTGGCAACAGTTCCACAGATGGAGGGCGGGTCGTTTTCAAAATGTGGCTCTCGCCTTAGCGCCGCGCACATTCGTTTTTAATATTTGCAAGAACTTGACGGATTGAGGGCAGGTCGTTTTCAAAATGTGGCTCTCGCCTGAGTGCCGCGCACAATCGTTTTTAATATGTGCAAGAACTTCACGGATTGAGGGCGGGTCGTTTTCAAAATGTGGCTCTCGCCTGAGCGCCGCGCACATTCGTTGTAAACAGTTTCAAGAGCTTCACGGATTGAGGGCGGGTCGTTTTCAAAATGTGGCTCTCGCCTGAGCGCCGCGCACATTCGTTATTAATATGTGCAAAAACCATACGGATTGAGGGCGGGTCGTTTTCAAAATGTGGCTCTCGCCTGAGCGCCGCGCACATTCGTTTTTTTTTAATATGTGCAAAAACCATACGGATTGAGGGCGGGTCATTTTCAAAATGTGGCTCTCGCCATAGCGCCGCGCAACTTCGTTTTCAAAATGTGCAAGAGTTCCACGGATTCCCATGAACAACGTAACAGAAATGGTGTTTTGGAAAGATTCAGGACTACGCGGGCGCAACAAGTATATTGATTCGCGGTGCTAAAGTCCCTAAAATGGCGTTCTGGCACGACTCTGGATCGTCAAGACGCAGCAGTCAGGTTGATGCGTGGCCTAGAAATCCCGAGAGCAGTGGTTCGGCACGCTTCAGGATCTTTAAACGGATGTCTTCCAACAAGGCAGTTCCCTCAATGGAAGTGAAACGTTGTAGGGGCCTACGACGGGGGAGCTTGGAGGGAGGGTTCATTCCAACATCGTTGATGACTCTTGGGTATACACTGGTCCTCCTCCTCCTCCTCCTCCTCCCCCTCCTCCGCCTCCTCCGCCTCCTCCGCCTCCTCCTCCTCCTCCTCCTCCTCCTCCTCCTACTCCTCCTTGTCCTCGTCCTCCTCCTCCTCCTCCTCCTCCGCCCATCCTGCAGGTGGTCCTTAAGTCAGCGTCTTGACTGTAAGCTTGCTTACAGTAGGACCTCAACCACAAGAAACCTGCCACAGGAAACCCAACCCTCAGGCCCCAGGACGTCCACGGATTCCTGGTGTGGGAACGTCAAGCTTTCCATAGCAAAAGAGATCGAAACCCGCGAAACCCAGGGCACCCTGGAGGCAAGCAGGGTGTTCCTTGGCATGGGTTTCCGCTGTGCTGCCCTGCTTCCTGCTCTCAGCTTTGCCCCTGCTGCTGTGATCGACATGCCATTGCCACCCTCTGAGAGGGCCCGGAACCCCTGCGGGCCGTCCGCGGACTCCACCCTGCCCCGCTGCACTCCTCTGCCCGACGGCCAGCCTGGCCTCCCGCCTGCGCATGCGCCGTCAAGCCCTTGCTTGTCACTCCCGGTCTCTTTCTCCGCTGCCGCGCAGCACACACTGCCGCGAGCCAGCGGAGCACCCCTTCCCCGGGACCGGCTTCTCATCCGGAGTCGTTTCTTGACAGCCCCGCGGCCCAGCGAGGGCCCCCAAAGGCCGAAAATAGCGAAGAGCCTCGCGTCGAGATCGTGTCATGACTCGAAGGGGTTTGAGTCTGTCGCTCCGAGGCCCTGCGCGCCCCTGGGGCGACGTCATCCCCGTCCTCCGTGGTCCCGCAAGGGCGGGCGGGCGGGGCGCGGCGGGCCCACCGGCAGGAGCACGCGAACCCTGAGCTCCACCTCGGCGGGGGCCGGGGAGCGCGAGGGGGCTCTTCGGGTGGGGGTCTTCCTCCTCCTCCTCCTCCTCCTCCTCCTCCTCCTCCTTTTCCTTTTCCTCCTCCTCCTCCTGCCAACACCCGCCTTCACCCCGCCCGGCCTCCTCCTTGCCTCCGTGCCTCCTCCTCCTGCTTCCTGCCTCTCCGCCACAACGCTCCTTCGCCACCTCCGTCCTCTGCCAGCTTTTCCCTCCTCGCTCCTCCTCCTCCCCTCCCCTCCCTCCTCCTCGCCTCCTCATCATCATCATCGAATCTCATCATCATCATCATCTCCCATCATCATCATCATCATCATCATCATCATCATCATCATCATCATCATCATCATCATCCCCATCATCCATCATCATCATCATCATCATCATCATCATCATCATCAGCATCATCATCATCATCATCATCATCATCATCATCATCATCATCATCATAATCATCATCATCATCATCATCATCATCATCATCATCATCATCATCCGCCTCCGCCTCCTGGTCCTCCTCCTGCTCCTCCTTCTGTTCCTCCTGTTCTTCCGGACGAGGTGTTCCTCTTCCTCGCTGTCTCCTCGTTCCGTGGGCAGGGAGCGGCGATGGCGGAGAGCGGGAGCGCAGGTTCTATTTCTGAGGCTTAGTAAACACACACACACAAACAAACAAAACAACACCAACACCAGCAGCAGCAGCAACGACAATAACAACCACAACAACAACAACAACAACGCTACCGCAAAGAACATCAACAACAACGAAATCACAACCGCAACAACAACAACAACAGCAACAACAACAACCATCGTTTTAAGATTGCTCGCTCTTATCTGCTCGCGTGTCGTTCGTTATGCATATCCCAAACCCTGGATACCCACCCTCTTCGTCTTCGATCGTAACCCCCTTTTAGGGGGTCAATTCATTCACTGCCACGTGTGGTTGGTAAAGCCCTTGAAAACGAAGGGTAACAGATAACGGGGGAAAATGGGGACGGACGGATCGGAGGAAGGAAGGGGAGGGGCAAGAAGGAGGGAGGACGATGATTTGCGCTGCGAGTGGCGATTCAGTTTGCGCCGTGGCTTGCGTCAGCCACTCCAACACAAGTTAACAATAAGTTTCCCCATTGGTCGCGCCATAAACAGCGCCACGTACCACCCCAATTGAAAGAACATATCGTGGATATCCCCACGGGGGGACGTATAGCTGCGAACCGGTGTCAGAAACAACCTTCGTGGAACAATTCGCATATGGGGCCGCAAAGGGCGACAGCGGGGCCACTGAGGGCAGCAAAGGGGCCATGAAGGGCAGCGAGAAGGCCACGAAGGCCGACAGCGGGGCTAAGAAGGGCATGCGTATGGTTGCGAGGAAGTCCAAAGCGAGAGCACGATTCTCCAATATACTGTGAGGAAGTATCAGGCGGGAGCCGCGATTCGGTGGTAAATTGCAAGGAAGTCCCAAGCGAGAGTACACATTGTAAGGAAGCATCAGGCGGGAGCCGTTGTTTGCGCGGGCCACGAAGGGCGCGAACGAGCTGGGGCCCCGAAGGGCATACGCATAGGGGGCCGCAGAGGGCAGCGACGGAGCCGCTGAGGGCAGAAACGGGGCCACGAAGGGCAGCGAGGAGAGCGACAGCGGGGCCACGAAAGGCATGCATATGGGGCCACGACGGGCGCGAACGAGCGGGGGCCACGAAGGGCATACATATATGGGGCCACAAAGGGCGACAGCGGGGCCACTGAGCGCAGAAAGTGGGCCACGAAGGGCAGCGAGGGGGCCACGAATGGCGACAGCGGGGCTACGAAGGGCATGCGTATGGGACCACGAAGGGCGCGAGCGAGCGGGGGCCACGAAAGGCAACTAATCCGGGGCCACTGAGGGCAGTGACGGGGCCGCTGAGGGCAGAAACGGGGCCACGAAGGGCAGAGAGGGGGCCACGAAGGGCGACAACGGGGCCACGAAGGGCATGCATATGGGGCCACGACGGGCGCGAACGAGCGGGGGCCACGAAGGGCATTCGTATATGGGGCCAGGAAGGGCGACAGCGGGGCCACTGAGGGCAGCAAAGGGGCCACGAAGCTCAGCGAGACGGCCACGAAGGGCGACAGCGGGGCTACGAAGGGCATGCGTATGAAGCCACGACGGGCGACTGCGAGCGGGGGCCACGAAGGGCATAGAATGCGGGGCCACAATGGGCAGCGACGGGGCCACTGAGGGCAGCAACGGGGCCACGAAGGGCAGCGAGCGAAGGCGACCGCGGAACCAGCACGGGCAGCGAGGGGCATCGAAGGCGGGCGAAGGGCAGCGAGCGGCGACTGCAGTCCCTAACGGGCTGGTCGGGCGGGCAGGCCCAGACGGGCGGGTAGAGCGGGCGGGTCGTTGAAACGTAAACTCTGTTTGAACCGCCAAGCATTGTGCAGCAGGAGCTCGATTCCTGAGTGTCGGGGAGCGGCATCTAAATGAATTGTGAAGAAGTATCGTGGGGGAGCCGCGATGTGGTGGTAAGCTGCGAGGAAGTCCCAAGCGAGAGCGCGATTCTTCAATAAATTATGAAGAAGTATCAAGCGGGAACAGCGATCCGGTGGTAAATTCCAAGGAAATCCAGAGCGAGAGCGCGATTCTTCAATCAATTGTGGGAAGCATCAAGGGGGAGCCGCTGTTGTTGTAAACCGGGTACCAACAACACCGGTTGGTTGACCCTCAAAACTTTGCCTTGTAAATACCGGGCGCGAGCCCCGGGAAGGGCACTTTAATCGAAAAAACAATGTGCACCGGACGGGGGGATCAACAATAATTCTTCTTCAGAAATGAGAGCTCAACCACAACAACAACAACAACAACAACAATTACTAGCACGTGGGGACACTCCGTTCTCACCAGTGCCAGGGTTTTCATACGACGCCCGCCAATACCCCCACTTTGTGGGGGGGCCGGTTCAAGCTCTACCACATTTCCAAACGACTCTTCGCCACCACCCACACCCAGCTTCCCGCCCGATGACATTCGGACACTTCACTTCGTGGCCTGCGGACGACCGTGGCTACTACACTGGCGCATGGGTACAGTGACTTGTTGTGGTAACAGTTTCTGGACGCTAGCTTAGTATACGACTTTTCCCCCTGTTCCAACACTGGACACCTGTACTGGTTTTTGGTGGTAACGTGTTCCTGACGCTAGAATAGGAAACCACGGTAAACCAGTACGACGGTGCGATTCGTATGATTTTATGTTGCGCGGTGCTAAAATTCCTAAGAAACCCAATGGTTTTTGAAGATTTCGGCGTGCGCGCGCGAAGAAAAAAAGAATGTGTCCCGCATGGTATTATTTGACAGGGATGATGGCCCTGGCAGGTGCGCAACCGTTGTTGGAGAAGTTCGAAGCACGTGAAAAAGTTGCTCGCAAAAGCCCGTTTGACAGAAATGTTTTAAAAGTGTTGGGTTTCCTACAAATCCGCAAGAGCGCGCGGGATGAAATGTTGACACTTTTTTTTTTGAAAAACCATTGGTTTTTTGATGTTTTTATGTTAAAATCGCTACGAACACTAAGGTTTTGGAAGGATTTCGTCTTGCGCGCGCGAATGTCCACTTTACCTTGTTTTTTGCAAGGGATTCTTGAAGTTTGGTTATGTTAGAACAAGAAATGTCCACTTTGCATTCTTTTTGCAAGGGAAAACCGCCCGTAACAAAACAACCGGATCCGGACCAACCCGTTTTGCCGGAGACTTCCTCACGAAAATGATGAAAACATGGCTGCGGCCTAGGCGCGGCGAGGGGGCCGTGCACCAGGGGCCCCAACAATAATTATTCTTTAGAAGTAATAATGTTCAACAACAACAACAACAACAACAATCATTTTACCCGAACGCTCAGTGTTCTCCCCAGTGCCAGGGTTTTCATGCGACGCCAGCCAATACCCCCACTTCGTGGGGGGGCAATGCAAGCTCTACCAAACATCCACACGACTCTCGGGAACCACCCACACCCAGCTTCCCGCCCTATGACGTCAGGACACTTCACTTCGTGGCGCGCGGACGATCGTGGATACTACACTGGCGTGGAGTACACACCCGCAGAGGTTGATCACTTGTTTGGGCCCCGCATGTGCCCCGCATGGTGCATTTGTTGCGTATGACATACGTAGTACAGAGAGACAGAGAGAGAGAGAGAGCAAGACAGAGAGCCAGTGGAGAGAGAGATAGAAAGAGATTCGTCACATGTGTGAGGCAACCTGAGAAGATGTGGTACACGGTACACGTGAGATGGTACGCAAGGGGTCCTCTTGAGAGGCTTTGGGGGGCTTCTTGAAAGCATGTTGGGGCCTCTTGGGGGCTTATTGGATCCTCCCGGAGGACTCTTGGAGCCGCTTGGACGCCTCCTGGGGCCATCTTGGGGGCCTCTTGGAGCCAACTTGAGCCTCTTTGGAACCTCTTGGGGGCCTCTTGGAGTCCTCTTGGGGCCTCTTGGGACCATCTTGGGCGCCTCTTGCGGCCTCATGGGCGCCTCTTGGGGCCATCTTGAGCGCCTCTTGGGGCCATCTTGGGTTTTAAAGATTCATGAAGAGCCCGCGGGTGGATTTTGATATTTTTCGGATGAGAAAGTCTTGCGTTTGCATATGTTTTCGGAACATCGCATCTTGAAATTATTGAAATCACATTATGTTTGGCAGGATTTCGGCACGCGCGCGCGGCGGCCGCGCGCATGTGCACTTCGTGTCATTTTTTGCAAGGGATGGTGGCCCTCGTAGGCTCGCAACCGTTGTTGCAGAAGGTCGAAGCACCTGAAAAGGTTCCTCGCAAAGGCCCTTTTAAAAGAAATGTTTAAAATCTGGTGGGTTTCCTAGGAATCCGCAAGAGCGCGCGGAAGGACATTTTGACAATTTTTTCTGAGAAAACCATTGGGTTTTTGATGTTTTTATGTTAAAATCGCTACGAAACCTAAGGTTTTGGAAGGATTTCGTCTTGCGCGCACGAATGTCACTTTACCTTATTTTTTGCAAGGGATTCTTGCAATTTGATCAAGTAAGAACAAGAATTTTCATTTTCTATTGTTTTTTGCAAGGGAAAACGAGCGTCAACAAAAAACCGGATCCGGAGCTCATCCACTTTTCTGAAGCTTTCGCGGAAAAATGATGAAAATGTAGCTGCGGCCTAGGCGCGGCGCAGAGGTCGCGCACCAGGGGTCCCAACAATAATAATTCTTTAGAAGGAAATAATGTTCAACAACAACCACAACAACAACAACACCAACAACAACAACAACCACCACAACAACAATTACTAGCACGTGGGACACTCCGTTCTCACCAGTGCCAGGGTTTTCATACGACGCCCGCCAATACCCCCACTTTGTGGGGGGGCCGGTTCAAGCTCTACCACATTTCAAAACGACTCTTCGCCACCACCCACACCCAGCTTCCCGCCCTATGACGTTCGGACACTTCACTTCGTGGCCTGCGGACGACCTTGGCTACTACACTGGCGCATGGGTACAGTGACTTGTTGTGGCAACATGCCGACGACGACGACGCGACGACGCGCGCATGTGTCCCGCATGGTATTTTTTGCAAGGGATTGTGGCCCCTGGCAGGCGCGCGAACGCCGTTGAAAGAGCTTGCGAAAGTAGCTCGCGCGAGCTCATGTAACATAAATGTTGAAAATCCATTGGTTTTTTAGGATTCGGACAGCGCGCGCGGGTAGAAATTTTGAAAATTCGTACAGATGTTTTTCGAGGACCTACGGTGCGATTCGTATGATTTTATGTTGCGCGGTGCTAAAATTCCTAAGAAACCCAATGGTTTTTGCAGATTTCGGCGTGCGCGCGCGAAGAAAAAACGAATGTGTCCCGCATGGTATTATTTGACAGGGATGATGGCCCTGGCAGGTGCGCAACCGTTGTCGCAGAAGTTCGAAAAAGTTGCTCGCAAAAGCCCGTTTGACAGAAATGTTTAAAAGTGTTGGGTTTCCTACGAATCCGCAAGAGCGCGCGGGATGAGATTTTGACAATTTTTTGTTGAAAAACCATTGGTTTTTTGATGTTTGTATGTTAAAATCGCTGCGAACACTAAGGTTTTGGAAGGATTTCGTCTTGCGCGCGCGCGAATGTCCACTTTACCTTATTTTTTGCAAGGGATTCTTGAAGTTTGGATATGTTAGAACAAGAAATGTCCACTTTAGCTTTTTTTTTTTTGCAAGGGAAAACCGATCGTAACAACACAACGGGATCCGGACCAACCCGTTTTGTAGTGCCGGAGCGACTTCCTCAAGCGAAAATGATTAAAACATGGCTGCGGCCTAGGCGCGGCGAGGGGGCCGTGTGCACCAGGTGTTCCCAACTATTATTCCTTTAGAATAATTAATGTTCAACGCCTGAGCTTTGAGATTCATTTCAGAGGAAATGCGGCCGGCGCCTCGGCTAGAGCGCCAGGGCGAATATAGGGGGTCCAACAATAATAATTGTTTAGTAATTAAGGTTCAACAACAACAACAACAACAACAACAACAACAACAACAACAACAACAACAACAACAACAACAACAACAACAATTACTAGCACGTGGGGACACACCGTTCTCACCAGTGCCAGGGTTTTCATAGGAGGCGGGCAATGCCCCCACTTTGTGGGGGGCCGGTTCAAGCTCTACCAAATTTCCAAACGACTCTTCGCCACCACCCACACCCAGCTTCCCGCCCTATGACGTTCGGACACTTCACTTCGTGGCATGCGGACGACCGTGGCTACTATTCAGGGCCCCGCGGCCGACGACGACGGCGTGCGCGCGCGAAGAAAAACGAATGTGTCCCGCATGGTATTATTTGACAGGGATGATGGCCCTGCAGGTGCGCAACCGTTGTCGCAGAAGTTCGAAAAAGTTGCTCGCAAAAGCCCGTTTGACAGAAATGTTTAAAAAGTGTTGGGTTTCCTACGAATCCGCAAGAGCGCGCGGGATGAAATTTTGACATTTTTTTTGAAAAACCATTGGTTTTTTTGATGTTTTTATGTTAAAATCGCTACGAAAACTAAGGTTTTGAAAGGATTTCGTCTTGCGCGCGCGAATGTCCACTTTACCTTAATTTTTTGCAAGGGATTCTTGAAGTTTGGTTATGTTAGAACAAGAAATGTCCACTTTAGCTTATTTGTTGCAAGGGAAAACCGATCGTAACAACACAACCGGATCCGGACCAACCCGTTTTGCCTGAGACTTCCTCGCGAAAATGATGAAAATGAGGCTGCGGCCTAGGCGCGGCGGGGGGGTCGTGCACCAGGGGTCCCAACAATAATTATTCTTTAGAAGTAATAATGTTCAACAACAACAACAACAACAACAACAACAACAACAACAACAACCACAACAACACTTACTAGCACGTGGGGACACTCCGTTCTCACCAGTGCCAGGGTTTTCATAGGAGGCGGGCAATACCCCCACTTTGTGGGGGGGCCGGTTCAAGCTCTACAAATTTTCCAAACGACTCTTCGCCACCACCCACACCCAGCTTCCCGCCCTATGACGTTCGGACACTTCACTTCGTGGCATGCGGACGACCGTGGCTACTATTCAGGGCCCCGCGGCCGACGACGACGGCGTGCGCGCGCGAAGAAAAACCGAATGTGTCCCGCATGGTATTATTTGACAGGGATGATGGCCCTGGCAGGTGCGCAACCGTTGTCGCAGAAGTTCGAAAAAGTTGCTCGCAAAAGCCCGTTTGACATAAATGTTTAAAAAGTGTTGGGTTTCCTACGAATCCGCAAGAGCGCGCGGGATGAGATTTTGACAATTTGTTGTTGAAAAACCATTGGTTTTTTGATGTTTTTATGTTAAAATCGCTGCGAACACTAAGGTTTTGGAAAGATTTCGTCTTGCGCGCGCGAATGTCCACTTTACCTTATTTTTTGCAAGGGATTCTTGAAGTTTGGTTATTTTAGAACAAGAAATTTCATTGTATAGTGTTTTTTGCAAGGGAAAACGGATTACAACAAAACAACCGGATCTTGATGACATCGTATTACCTGAGGCTTCCTCACGAAAATGATGAAAATGTAGCTGCGGCCTAGGCGGCGTAGGGGGGGCGTGCACCAGGGGGCCCAACAATAATTATTCTTTAGAAATTAATATTCATCAACAACAACACAACAACACAACAACAACAACAACCAACAACCGCTATCACTTTACCCAAACGCTCGAGGTGTTCTCACCATGCCAGGGTTTTCAATTGGCGACCCAGCCACTCCCCCCCACTTTTCGTGGGGGGGCAGTGCAACGCTCTACCTAAATATCCACACGACTCTTCGCGCGCGCCACCCACGACCCAGCTTTCCCTCTGTTTTCCCGCCCTATGACGTGTTCGGACAAACTTCACTTCGTGGTGCCTGCGGACGAACCGTGCTACTGGCGGGGGGGAAGTCGCGACACTGGCGTGGAGTACACACCCACAGAAGGTGTTAAGCCTACGTTCGTACACCCACAGAAGTTGTTAAGCCTTGTTAACCCACAGAAGTTGTTAAGCCTTCCACAGAACATCTGTTGCATATGATGCATATGGTACATGATACACATGATACACACGATACGTACTCACAAGATAGTTGATCACATCTTTGGGGCAAATTCCTGAGGGATGTGGGAATACACAAGAGAGAGAGGATATGGTTGTCCCGATGGTTGTCTCGATGGTTGTCCCGATGGTTGTCCTGATGGTTGTGGTTGTCCCGATCGTTGTCCCGATGATTGTCCGATCGTTGTCCGATGTGGTTTGTGTTTTGTCCAGATCGGTTGTCCCGATGAAATGTCCCGATGCTTGTCCCGAGGTTTTTCCCGATGGGTTGTTTTCCGATGGTTGTCTCGATGGGTTGTTCCCGATTGTGCTTGAAAATTTTGAAAAGGAAGTCGTTTCAGGTTTGTTTTTTCGAGACCTAACGTGCGATTCGTGTGATTTTATGATGCGCGGTGCTAAAATTCTTAAGAAGCCCAATGGTTTTTGGAGATTTCGGCGTGCGCGCGCGAAGAAAAAACGAATGTGTCCCGCATGGAATTATTTGACAGGGATGATGGCCCTGGCAGGTGCGCAACCGTTGTCGCAGAAGTTCGAACAAGTTGCTCGCAAAAGCCCGTTTGACAGAAATGTTTAAAAAGTGTTGGGTTTCCTACGAATCCGCAAGAGCGCGCGGGATGAGATTTTGACAATTTGTTGTTGAAAAACCATTGGTTTTTTGATGTTTTAATGTTAAAATCGTTCCGAACACTAAGCTTTTGGAAGGATTTCGTCTTGCGCGCGCGAATGTCCACTTTACCTTTTTTTTTGCAAGGGATTCTTGAAATTTGATTGTATTAGAACAAGAAATGTCATTTTATAGTGTTTTTTTTTGCAAGGGAAAACGGATTACAACAAAACAACCGGATCTTGATGACATCGTATTACCTGAGGCTTCCTCACGAAAATGATGAAAATGTAGCTGCGGCCTAGGCGGCGCAGGGGGGGCGTGCACCAGGGGGCCCAACAATAATTATTCTTTGGAATAAATAATGTTCAACAACAACAACAACAGCAACACCACCACCACCAACACCACCACCAACACCACCACCAACCACCACCAACAACAACACCACCAACACCGGTCCCCAGAGAGCGCGCACGCCGCCTGGCGCGCGGCCTGCGACGGCCACGCGAGCAGGCACAGCACCGCGGCGGCCAGCGCCCTGCTGCGGCCCCTCCCCCTCGGCCACCCCTCTTGGTAGGCGCCCCTGCCTCGGCCCACTCTCTCCTCCCCTGCCCTGCCGCCTGCCCCGCTCCACCCCTGCCCTTCCCCGCCCTGCTTCTCACCCCCCCGCCCCCGTCGCTCCGCTCTGGGCCCTCCCTCCGGGCCTCCCCCTCGTCCCGCCATGTTCTCTCGCCTCGCCCCGCCCTCCCTTGGACGAGCTGGGTCGCACGTGGAGGGAGGGCCCCCCGCTCACGCGAATACGTTTCGAATCGCACACGTGTTGGCTGGCTCGAGGCGAACAAGCGGTGTTTCGTTTGTTTCGTCCTTGTTCTCTCCTCTCTTCTGGCCCGGCGGGAGGGGGAGAAAGGATCTGTGCTGCTCTACCAGGGAGGAACAGCAACGGATTTCGCGCCTGGCACTCTCGCGGCGGGACCGAGCCATTCCGACTTGCCCTCGCCCTGAGAACACGGGAGTGGATGACTTGTGCAAGCCACAAACCGTCGGGTGGGCGTCAGCGTTTCGCGTGCGTCCTCTGTGGTCACCCGTGCAAGCGGGAGGAGGTCAGCGCTTGCTGCAGCCGCCGCCGCCCTGCTCTTCCTCTCCCAAGCGCTCCTCATCCTGCCCCCCATGCCTCTCCCTCGCTTGCCAGGCCTGCTCCCCATCACCCGTACGACAACTGGATCGTCCTGCATGCTCCTCCCGCCCCCCAGACCCACTCTTTGGGGAGACCAAAAGGCACCGATACCGCTACTCCCTGGACCTCTCTCGGGGTGCGTTCTGGCCAGGATTTGGATGCGAATCCAGCGGTGGCGACGAGGGCCGCCCAGGAGGCTCCAAAAAGAAGGAAAAACGAGGGACGGGCATGGGCAACTTTCCCTCCCCTGACTCCCACCCGCCCGCCTGTCTCCTCCTCCTCCTCCTCCTCCTCCTCCTCCTCCTCCTCCTCCTCCTCCTCCACCTCCTCCCCCTCCTCCTCCTCCCCCTCCTCCCCTCCTCCCCCTCATCCTCCTCACCTACTCATCCTCCTCCTCCCCCTCCTACCCCCATCCTCCCTCCTCTCCTCCTCCACCCCTCCTCCTCCTCCTCCTCCTCCTCCTCCTGCTCCTCCTCCACCTCCTCCTCCTCCTACTCCCTTCACCTCCCCCCCTCCATCCTCCTCCTCCTCATCCCCTCCTCCTCCTCCTCCTCCTCCTCCTCCTCCTCCTCCTCCTCCTCCTCCTCCTCCTCCTCCTCCTCCTCCCCCTCCGGCAGGAGCTCCCCCTGCAGCCCACACCAGCTGCCCCACGGTCGCCTGGCAGCTGCCCTCGGTGCGCGGGGCGCCATGGCGTGCCGCAGGCAGCAAGGCGGCGCGCCCAGGCTCGGAGGGCACGGAGGGGGGGCGGGCCTCCTCTTCGGGCCCGGGAGGCCCCCATGGGGGCCTCCCGGGCAGCTTCCCGGGCCCGCCTCTGAAGCCGCGCGGAGGGCGTCGCTGACGGCCAAAGGGGTCCCGAGAAGCCCCGCAGGCCTCCTGCGGGGGCCTGCCCCCCCCCTCCCTGCCTCCCCTCCCCGCCCGCCCTGGGCCGGGGGGCAACGCTCACGGAGGACTGGCGAAGGGGGGGGGGGAATTGATTGGCCTGTTTTCCACCACCACCACCACCATAAGTTTGAGGGGGAGGGGGTCCTCCTCCTCCTCCTCCTCCTCCTCCTCCTCCTCCTCCTCCTCGACCTCCTTCCCCTCCAACTCATGGTGGTGGTGGTGGTGGCAAACAAGCCCGTCAGGACTATCGACCTGGGATCGGCAGTGCATCGCCGATGGATCGGCGGTGGGGCCCCCCGATGGCGAGTGCGCGCGAGCCTGCGCAGGACGGGGCTATCAGACACCCGTCGGCGAGTGCTGGGCGATAGGGTTAAGTCGGGCCTGTCCCCTACCGGCCGAAGTTCGAGGAAAAATGAGAAATAGTCCACACATATTCAAACATTGGCCAACAAACATTCGAACAAATACTCCCCCGACGATGTTCCACTATTTTTGAATATTCCCCCCTGTAGAGGGACAGGCCCGACCTAACGATAGGGGGTCGATGCCTCCCCCGCCGTGTCTATCCCCCTCTCCCCCTGACCCCCCTCCTGGGCGCGCCGCCGAACAGATCTACATTGTACCAGTAGCGCGCGGGCATGCTTCGAGCCGAGAGAGATGAGCAACCAACAAAAGGACCCCTGACTCTTTGGGAGGGGACCTGAGTCAGGAGGGCCAAGCACATTCGGGATAGGGCTTCTTTTTCTGCGGATGTACCGGACCAGACCGCGCGGATGTTTTAGCCCCACTGCCAAGACGGGGATCTCAGTGAGGCCACGTCTTCATCGTGGGCCCTGGAAACGACAAGGCCGTTTTTGTTACCAACACCGTTTTGCCGCTTTTGTTGCCGGTTCCGACACCGTTGTGTTGCCGGTTCCGTCGCCGTTGTTGTTATCGTGTTTTTTCGTTGTCGCTTCCGGTCGCCGTTTTCTTGCAACTTCCACTTCCGGAGCACACGAGTTTTGCTCTGGATGAAGAGGGACTGGGCGCCCGGTCCGAGGAGGTGGGGAAAGAGGAGAAGGAGGAGGAGGAGGAGGAGGAGGAGGGGGAGGAGGAGGAGGAGGAGGAGGAGAAGGGAGGAAGGAGGAGAGGAGGAGGGGGAGGAGGCGAGTAGGAGTGGGAGGCAAGATAGGGGAGGAGGAGGAGGAGGATGAGGAGGAGGCGGAGGGAAGGAGGGGAGGAGGAGGAGGGAGAGGAGGGGAGGAGGAGGAGGAGTAGGATGAGGAGGAGAGGAGGAGAGGAGGAGGAGGAGGAGGAGGAGGAGGAGGAGGCAGGAGGAGGAGGAGGAGGCAGGAGGAGGAGGAGGAGGGGGAGGAGAGGCTTAGGGCTTCTCCTGCCCTGCTGCAGAAGCGGCTGGGGCGCCCCGTGCGAGCCCGCCCCCGGGCCCTCGTGCTCGAGCTCGGGCGGCCCCAGGGCGCAGGCCTTCGCGCCGGCGCCCAGCGCCGCGCGGCAAGCGCGGGTCGTGCGCCCTTCGGCCGCTGGTCTCCGACAGGGCTGGACCTACTACTCTTATGTCGGGCGTGTCCCCCTACAGGAGGATTTTCGACGACAAATAACAAATACCCCACAAAATGCACCAAAAAGGTCCAAAACTACTCAAAAAATAATACCAGGACTATTTTTGCTGTAAGAAAATAATACTAAGTAGGCATGTTTTATTCTTCGTCGAAAATCCCGCTGTAAGGGGACAGGCCCGACTTAACACTACTCCAAAACCCTTATTCATCGGACCCCTCTAAAAATCTGGACCCCCCTCTAAATGCGACCTGATATTCCGGGCTCCCCGCTTCGACGGGGCGCCTTGACAAACCGGACCCCCTGAGCTCCAACGCACAGAAAACGCCAAAATAATCCGGACCCCCACAATTACAAAAAAACGCTCGAAAAACCCGGACCCGGGGGACGATTTAGAAGGGATGTGTAATAAACCGTATTTTTCGTATTCAATGCTGTTTTTGTCTTCCCTTTCTTGTCTTCCGTCCGCCTTTACCGCAAGACGACGTCGAACGAAAGCGGCCCACGAAATCGCCAAAACACCGCTCAGGTCCATCCCTGGTCTCAGACACCGCGGGGGTCGTTCCACCTTCAACCATCGGCCGCGTCCGTGAGGTCGGGCATGTCCCCCTACAGGGGGATTCTGGGCGACAGACAAGGAAAAAGCAGCCGAGAAAGGCGCCAGGATTGTCCAACATGGTAGAAAGCATCGTTCCCAGACTTACAAAAAAAACAATGTTCGAATCTTCCTCCTGTAGAGGGACACGCCCGACTTAAGCGCTTCCGAGACGTCGGACCGCTCAACTCGGCTATACGCAAGAGTGACCCTGGGTAAGAGTCAGAGTGAACTCTGGTGAAACGACTTTTGGGGGGCCGCGGGGGGACCAAAAAACCCGGGCGAGCGAGCAGCTGCGACTGCTTCGTTTTCAGCCATCTGGGGACCCATCTGCGCCCGCACCAAAGGTCACTCCGGCAAACGAGGAAGAAGCAGCCGAGAAATGCGCAAGGATTGCCACACATGGTAGAACACATCGCTCCCAGACAAAAAAAACAATGTTCGAATCTTCCTCCTGTAGAGGGACACGCCCGACTTAACTAGGGACCCAGATGCGAACCCTACCCCTACCCCCCACGATTTCTGAGGGGGAGCGTGGGGGGTAGGGGTAGGGTTCGCATCTGGGTCCCTAGTAACGCTTCCGAGACGTCAGACCGCTCAGCGTCGACCGTTGCTGCGTCGCCGGCGGCGCTCCACGCTGAAGGGCCGGCGGCGGGGCCGCCACCCGTGGACACACCGCGCGAACCTGCCGCACCCGAGGCAACAGCCACCGACTCACGGTCCTCAGAAAGACTGAAGGGGCCCTGGGACACACAAAGAAATGCACACAAATAACAGGGTTCCCAACATTTTCCCATATTTTCTGGGTGTTCGTCTTCCCCCCCACTTCCCCCCCTTCTGAAGGGGCCCCAGGACACACGAATAAATATACACAAATACAAGGATTCCCCATATTTTCCAATATTTTCGGGGTGTTCGTCTTCCCCCCCACTTCCCATACTTTCCCATCTTTTTCTGGGGATCGACGATTCATTGTGTCTGTGTGTTTTTTCCTTCCTGAAAGACGAAAGCCAGGACGAGGATCAAGTCGGTGAGGACAAGCTGAGAATCTCTGATCGCCGGCGGCCCTGGAGGAAGTCACGGGGGCGGCGCGGCGTCCTCGACACGTTCTGGAACGCCCCGAGAGCGGTCCGCGGCGCTCTCGAGCGGATCGATCCTCGTCCTTGCCCCGCCCGACTGAGGCCCGAAAGAGCGAGGTCCTGCGCTGCAGGCAGGCACTACACATCCGCCGCCGTGTGTGCGAGGCCTGAGTAGGAGTGTCCTCGGGTCTCTTGCTCAATCCCCTGAGCCTCAGTCGTCAATCCTGAGTATCCTCATAGGGGGGCGGGACCCCATTTCGAAAACCTCCCAAGGGCTCCCTGCGCGCCTGGGGGGCCCTCCCGAAAGACCTCCTGGGGCCCGCAGGTACCCAAAGACGTGCTAAGAGGGCCCAAAGAGGCCTCTGACCTACAATCCTTGTGCGTTGGCGGGACGGGCAGAATGCCAATATGCCCATATACATACCCACTGTAGCTATATGTATGTCTGTATACACGCGTACATGAATGCAAAAGTGTAAAGATAAATCTATGTAGAAACGTCTGGATGTCTGTATTGATATATTGCTAACGTATAAAGAAGTGTACGTTATTGATGTCTCTCTCGAGCTCTCATTCTGTTCCTGCCGTATAAACAACCATTCATCTGCCAGCGTTAGTCCTTGAGGTGGTCCTTGCAGGGTTCCTGTAAGGATTCTGAGGGCCCCCCCCGTTATCGCACTTCTGGCCGCGAACACGGCCGCTATTCCCGAGAACGCCATATCTGATAGTCAACACCGTGAGGGCATTGGATAACGAGCCATTGGATAAGGAAGCCAGGGTCTGGGAGCCGATGGAACGCCAGTTGAGGATTGGCCATGGATACCACCGCCGACTTCATCAGATAAGGAACCCTCCAGAGTCTAAAGCCTCCTGGGCACACTCCCTGACGAACGCCTCCCACCGTATGGGCCTGCGCAACCGACGTCACGATCTCTCGTTCGAAATACAAATTGATCCGAGCCCCCGGGCTTCCAAGATGGCGCAGGCAGGCAACCGAGGCCGCCAAGATGGCCAAATATGCCTACACGATAGCCCAAGATGGCCCCAACGTGGGCCAAGATGGCCTCAAGACGGCCCAAGATGCCTTCAGGAGGGCCCAAAGGGAGCCACGGGCGGATCCCCAACGGGGCCCGAAGAAGCCCAGAGCACACATTCCCCGTGAGGTGTCTCACAGTTCTCTCACATTCGCGCCCCGGTGGCCCACGACGGCCAAACTGAGCTCCATTGGGCGAGCAACGACATATGTACATTTACGCCATCCGCGGTCTTGCCTGCACGAACGTCCGCGCGGACACGCACTCCAGGGGAAGCTGACCGCGTACGTGTACACATGCTGCTGCTGGCCCATGATTGCTCCTCACAGAACGACTCACGCGTGGCTGCCTTCCTCTTCCTCCTCCGCGGTCTTGCCTGCACGAACGTCCGCGCTGGCACGCACTCCAGGGGAAGCGAACCGCGCACGTGTACACATGCTGCTGGCCTCTGATCCATGATTGCTCCTCACAGGACGACTCCGACGTATTCCTGCACCTCCCCGACGTATTCTGCCTTCCTCTTCCTCCACCTCCCCGACGTATTCTGCCTTCCTCTTCCTTCCTCTTCGTCCTCCCCGACGTATTATGCCTTCCTTCTTCCTTCCGACGGATTCTTGCGTGGCTGCCCTCCTCCTGCCTCCTCTGACGTACTCCTCCTCCTCCCTCTCCGTCCTCCTCCTCGGCCCTCATCGCACGCCGCCTCTGCCCGACGGGGCCGAGGTCGGGTCGGGGCGCGGAGTGCCATGCGCACTCTCCCCAGCCGTCCCTCCTCCTCCTCTTCCTCCTCCTGCCTCCTCCTCCTCCTCCTCCTCCTGCCTCCTCCTCCTCCTCCTCCTGCCTCCTCCTCCTCCTCCTCCTCCTCCTCCTCCTCCTCCTCCTCCTCTCCGTAGCCATTTTGGCTCAAGTCCGTAGCGTGGCTCAGTGGCCACCAGCGGGCGAGAGTTGAGGCAGAGGGGACCAGCGGCCCCTACCGACATACCACCCAAGGTTTCGCTACGGCATTGGGGTGTTATCCCCCGCTGTACGAAGACACGACTACTTCGTTTTCGCTCTCTGTTACTTCAGGCACATGGGAAAAGGCGCTTTCTCTTGGTGCACGGCCTGCGGCAATTGGGCCTACAATTTCAGAATCAGGAGGAATGGCGGCAAGTGCGGGAAGTGCCAGGCCCACATCTCTCTTCCCGCGCCGTGGTGGGAGCAGCCAGGCCAGCAGCAGGGCCAGCAGCACCACCACCAGCCATCCTCTCCTTCGACGGCTACGCCAGACCCGTCGGCGATGCTGGCCTTGCTCGCCAGCTTGCCGATGTTCGCGGGTGAGGCCAAGACGCTCCTCGCCGCCAAGGAGCGTTGCGACGCGGCAGCCGTGCCGACGCCGCCCACGGCCCACACCTCCTACACCGCCACCGCCAAGGAGCTTGAGAAGAAGGACGCAGCGCTCAAGTCGGCGGCCGAGGCGGTTGTGGCAGCGGAGGCCACCCTGGCACGTGCCCAGCAGAGGGCCGAGGAAGCCACGGTGGCCCAGATCGTCGCGCAGCAGGCCCATGACAAAGCGGTCGCTGCTGTCGCGGCCAAGGCAAACATCAAGCAGGTCCCCGACGGGTACACTGCAGACGGCAAGCGCGTGGTCTTCGCCGTGGACGACGCGCTCTTCTCCGACCTCAGCGAGTTCGACGAGACGCAGCAGGCCGAGCTCCGCGCGTTCGAGGCGGAGATCAAGCAGAGGATCGACCAGGTGGCGGCGATGCAGGCGGAGGTGCACGCGCAGTACGACAAGGTGCGCGCCCTCCGCAACTCCCCGCCGAAGCGCCAGCGGGTCGACGAGGAGGGAGGCGCCGCCGCGCCCGCGGCAGGCGCTGCCGCAGCGGCTCCCGCAGAGCCGGCGGCAGCCGCAGCCGCCGCCGCCCCTCCTGCCGCCGACCCTGGCGCCGCGGTCTCCGCCCAGGCCAAGGAGGACGGCCTCAAGGCGGCCCTCGCCAAGGCCCGCTCCGACTCTGTGGCCAAGGCGAAGGGCAAGGGCTCGGCCAGTGCTTCGAGCGCTGGCCCTGGCGCTGCTGGTGCTGCTGGCAGCGCCCCTTCTGCCGCTGCTGGGGCCGCTGGCCCTGCCCCAGCCCGCGGGTAGCAGCGCCCCACCGCAGCCAGCGGGCGCTGGCTGCCCACCGCGGACGAGTTCTTCCCCTACATGTTCAACGGCGTCCCTGATGGCGGGGTCTCCCCAAACTCAGAGAGATGACGAGCAAGGTTCCGACTCCAAGCTCTTCTTCGCCAACATCCCCGAGTGGGGCCCCACCGCGAAGGGCTTCATGAGAGGCCAGGCGCCCTCCTACGACCTCGTCGCGTTCTGCGAGACGCACGTCCGGGGAGAGCAGCTGGCCACCGCCAAATCCGATCTTGGCAAGGACGGGTGGAAGGTGACGGCCACCCCTGCAGTATTGACTGGAAGGTCTGATGCTGGCAACACAGGTGGAGAATGGGCAGTCTCGCGCAAGTCAGTCTGCACCACCTCCTTCGAGTCCTGGCGCCAAGCAGAGCTTCAACGCACAGGTAAAGATTGTTTCCGAGGATTCGCTCCTCTCTTGTGGCACACGCGCGTCGGCAACATAGTGGTTGTCTCCTGTTACTTGCTTCCTGGCCACAAGTTCAAGGGCCCGAACGAGCAGATGCTGATCCGCCTTGCCTCGTTCTTGAAGCAGATCAAAGATCCCTGGATCCTGGTTGGCGACTGGAATGCGGTTCCGTCTGATTGGTCCAAGACTGCCTGGATCTCCAAGCTCGGGGGCAACATCTGCGTGCCCATCAACGGCCAGGTCACGTGTAACAATGGCCGCGGCTCCCTCATCGACTACGCGATCGTGAAGGAGGGCCTCGCCGACAGCATCCGTGTGCATATTGTCCCTGAGGTCCCATGGCGTACGCACGCTGGGATATGCGTCACGCTCAAGGCGGGCAAGAAGGCGTGGTGGCATCGCAGCCTCAGAGCCGCCCAACCTCTGCCGGCACTCCCGAGGCCTGTCCGCGCGGCTGACCCGAACAGCAAGCGGCAGAAGGCCATCGCCCAGGCGAAGCAGCGCCGCCGCCAGGAGCTCGACGACTACCTGCAGGAGGCGTACGCCGACCTCTACGACCACGATGAAGCCCCTCCAGCACCAGCTGCAGGACCTGCGTTCAACATCCCCTTGGAGTGCTGGCAGGCCGCCAAGGACAAGCCGTACGAAGGCACCCCCGCACATCGGCCTCATTTCCTGCTCGATCGGGATCCCGAAGTACGTGACGATGTTGGCCTACGCTACGGGCGATGGGTCCAAGCAGTGGAGGAGGCAACGATAGCACACCACGAGCTTCCAGCAGGTGATGCCAAGAAGTGTCGTGGCAGGGCACAAGGATACGATATTGAATGGAAAATCACGCGAGCCACCCCGTCCAGGCCCCACTTGAGAGACCCGCTACTCGAATGGTGGAACCTGTGCACGTCACTACTCTCGAGATTGGGCATCTTCCGACGGACGGCTCGAGTTCACGACAACGCCTACACGATGACCAAGCTCCTCGAGTTGCTGGACGTTGGCCTGGACAGCGACTTCCAGAAGCCCTTCGGCGACGACGACCAGTTCTGGACCTGGGTTGCGGCGATCCAGCAGATTGGCACTGCCGACGATGAGGAGTTCGACACCATTCTCCAGCAGGCGGAGTCCTACAAGTGCAGAGCCATCGGCCTCTCGTTGTCCAAGGCTCGCAAGGGATTCCAGGCCTGGGCCACCAAGATGTGGAAGGAGTCGCCAGGAATTTTACACCGCCACGTGAAAGGGGTACCTGACAAGCCCGACGAGATCATTGCTGACTCCAAGGTCTTCGCCACCCCTGATGAGATGATGGACAAGCGTGCAGATGATTGGAACGAGATATGGAGCGACGACACGATGGTCCCTGCCAAGATCATCGACGGCCTCCAGTACGTCATGGGCAGGGCCGACACCCAGGACCTCGAGCAGCTCACCGCCGAGCGCATGAACAGCGCGCTGGGCTCCATGAATGGCAAGAAGGCCAAGGGGGTCGACGCCATGGGCCCCATCGAGGTGCAGCGGCTGCCTGCTGAGGCCCGCCAGGAGCTGCTCGAGCTGGTGAAGCACATCGGGCGCGTCGCCATGTGGCCGCACCAGCTCTTCAGGGTGATCGCCGCCGTCGCCCCCAAGCCGAAGGGGGGCGACAGGATCCTGGGCCTGCTCCCGTTCCTGCCCAAGTTGTGGAGCAAGATGAGAAGTGCTGACTCCCTGGACTGGACGGTGGCCATGGACGAGCATTGGGACACAGCGATCCGTGGCTCGTCTGCCCTGCAGGCTGCCTTGGTCCGATCTCTCCTCGATGAGACCTGCCAGGAGATGAAGATTTCATGTGCTACCTTGCTCCTGGACTTGGAAAAATTTTATGATAGTATTTCGATTGCCAAGATGTGTGCAGCAGGTATTCGCCAAGGTTTTCCTGCTCTCATCCTCGCGCTGGAGTTGCAGCTGTTCCTTGCCCCGCGGCACCTCAAGGACAGGCTCTGGCTGAGCAAGGCGATTCAACCTGAGAAGAGTCTAGTGGCAGGCTCGCTGCAGAGTGGACGCTTCGCGAAGGCGTTCATGGGCCCCATGCTGGACAGGGCCCACATCAACTACGGGCTCAGGATCCTACTCCGCACCTTCGTTGACGACACGGTGGTTCGGGCAGAGGGGACAGCGCACGAGGTCGGCTCGCTGATGATCGACTCCTGCACGTCCCTGGCCAGCGACTTCGTGGACGCAGGGCTCAAGATAAGCCCGAAGACGGTGGTCGTTGCTTCGTCCTCGAGCTTGGCAGCCCGAATCACTGCCGGCCTGATCGATGTTGGCATCCCTGTGACACCTGTCCGCCACGCTGTGGACCTCGGTGCTGACGCGACCTCGGGCCGATCACGGACCAGAACCAAGGCGAGGGAGCGCTTCATGAAGGCCAAGAAGCGCACCTCCGCCATCATGAGGATGAGGCGCCACGCCAGCCTCCGCGGCATCACCAAGGGCCTCTGGAGCATGGGGTCCAAGCCGCAGGGCACCTACACGCACCAGACGTTCGGGATCCCTGGCTACGAGCTGGTGCAGATCCGCCGCCAGGCCGCCCAGAGTGCCGTCGGCACGGGGCCTGGCCGATGTTTGACCACGTCGCTTGCCGCCGCCTTTGACCGACGAGACCCAGCGAAGGCACTTCGACGTGAGCAGGTCCTGGCATGGCTGCGATTGTGGCGAGAGTACCCAGAATATCACACACGTATTGCGAGATCGTGGGATAGCATCCGTAGCCGCCTACGATTAGCGGGTTCGCGAAGATGGAGAGTTTCGAAGGGCCCCATTGCAGCTACGATTTCAACCTTGCTCGACATTGGTTGGGACCCCGTTAGCCCGATGGTGTGGTCTTCGGATGAGCAGTTCGAGTGGCACATCCCGTCTGTGGCGTCCCCAGAGTTTGACAACTTCCACGGAGACTTCACGGACATCCTTGATGACATTGAGGCCACGATTGACAGACAGTTGTGGCGTGCGGCGGCCCTCCACGAAGCTGCCTCGGACCTCTCGGAGGGCGCGGACATGTACCACGTCTCCAGGGAGCTCAGCCGCCTCAAGCCAGACCTCGAGGGCGACAACTGGGCGTTGGACGTGGTGGTCGTCACGGGCGCCCAGTGGACTCGTGAGCGCTTGCGCGCGGCAGGCTACCGTATTGATGGCCTCTGCCCCCGCTGTTCCAAAGCCCCCGAGGATTTGTACCACCGAGTGTGGGCCTGTGAGGCCAATGTTGGCCATGAAGATTTCGAGAAGAGCCAGGTTTTGGCCGAGAAAGCCCGGGTGAACCATGAGAGCTGCCCGAGTTTTTGGCTCCGCGGGGTCCCTGGCCGGGCCGAAACGGTCCCGACCTTCGCGGATAAGCCTCCCATCCGAATTTCGTTTGGCACCCTTGCAGCCGTTCCCAGAGACGCCGAAGGTTTTGTGACCTTGTTTGGGGACGGGTCGGGTGGGAGGTTCTCGGACGACCCTCGGCGTCGAAGGGTCGGCTCGGGTCTGATCGGTCTCGCCCCCGAAGGGGCTGTCTGGCGTGCCGTCTGGGGTCTGGGCTGCAGCATCGAGGGCCGAAGACAGACCGTGCCGCGCGCTGAGATAACCGCCTTCGCCGAAGCCCTTGAATCCAGCGATGGCGACGTCCGTTTCGTTACTGACCATCGCCCCCTCCTGGACTCCTGGACCAAAGGCTGTGGGTCTGAGCCGCCGAGCAGCGGGGTGAATATAGACCTTAGGGCCAGGATCCAGGCCGCCAAGCGTGATCGTGGGCCTGGCCGAATAGAAATTGTATGGGTCCCCTCCCACCAAGAGGAGATAGGAGGACTCTCGCGTACGCAGTTGTTTTACGCCTTCGGGAATGAATGCGCAGACGCCTTGGCCAGCGAAGCTGCCGAGCTTAGCTGGACTGAATTCGTGATTTCGCCCCCCCCCCCAGACCGATGTTCGGGACTCCGAGGCCGCCCTGGTCCGTCGGAGGGCGCGGAGAGCCCTGGCAGCGAGCATCCAAGCCGATCCCTGGACCTGCGAGCGCCCTGGAATCGAGGGGGGGGGCCCCGTTACCTAAGCTTGCCTGTGCCCTGCGTGACTCAGAGCATTCGTGGTCCCGTGCAGGGACGAAGTATATATGTAGGCGTTGCAATTTGTTCTCGAATCAGGATTCGATTTTCCAAATGTGTGCCTCCCGTTGCAGGCCCGAGCAGACGCCCGACTTCTCCCCCGTTCGTGCTGGCTTTCGGGTGCCGGGTAGAGAGCTCCATGGGTCGCACACTCTGCAGAAATGGGCTAAATATAATTTGGTTTTCTGCACGACTTGCGGCAAGTCGTGCACCACCGACCCGAGATGGTTGGTCTTGCGTTGTAATCCAGCGGCCAAGGGCCGTCAGAATCTGGCGGCCATCAGGTCGGGGCGGTATCCGCACCCGTCGGGACCGCCAAGAGCGGTGAGAGAGGCGGAGTCACAAGGACTTGTTGGCCTCGGTGCAAGGGGGGGTGGAACGACCCTGACGACGTCGACGAGTGGTCGCGTTCCACCCCCCGAGGGGAAGTTTCTGCTTAAACTCGCTGGGCATTGAAATTTGTGACGTACGCTGTCCTTTCACTGCACGCTCCCTGATTCGCTCCTCCTCCTCCTCTGCCTCCTCCTCCACCTCCTCCTCCTGCCACCTCCTCCTCCTGAGCCACCTCCTCCTCCTCCTCCCCACCTGCCTCCTGCCTCCTCCTCCTCCTCCTCCTCTTCCTCCTCCTGACTCCTCCTCCTCCTCCTCCTGCTATCCTCCTCCTCCTCCTCCTCCTACCTACCTGCCTCCTCCTCCTCCTCCTCCTCCTCCTCCTGTCTCATCCTCCTCCCTCCTCTTCCTCCTCCTCCTTCTCCTCCCTCGTACCGTTCCGTCCTCTCCATCCCCCTCCTATTCCCTCTCCTTCTCATCCTAATTATTCCACCTCCTCTTCCTCCTCCTCCTCCTCCTCCTGCCTCTTCCTCCTGCCTCCTTATCTTGCCTCTTCCTCCTCCTAGCTACTCCCTCTTCCCCTCGCGCGCTGCCGCTGCCCCCACGAGGCGCCGAGGTCGGGTGGGCGCGCGGAGTGTCATGCTCATTCTCCCCAACCATCCCTCCTCCTCCTCCTCCTCCTCCTCCTCCTCCTCTCCCTCCTCCTCCTCCTCCTCCCTCCTCCTTCCCTCCTCCTCCTCATAACCGCCCTTCTCCTCCCACTCCCTCCTCCTCCCTCCACCTCCTACCTCCTCCTCCTCCTCCATCCTCCTTCCCCCTCCCAATCCCTCCTCTACCTCGTCGTCCTCCTCTCCTCCGCCTCTTCCCTTCTCATCCTTCCCTCCTCTCCTTCCCTCATTCCTCCCAACCGTCCCCTCCTCCTCCTTCCCTCCTCCTCCACCTCCTCCACCTCCTCCTCCTCCTCCTCCTCCTCCTCCTCCTCCTCCTCCTCCCCAGCACCCCTCGCGCTGTGAAAGCAAAACCCCGACGGGAAATTTTGCGATGTTTTCGGCCCCCGGGGGCTATTTATCAAACCCGGGCACCGTCAAAACACGACTCGGGACGAAAACCCGGTCCCGGCGAAGGGGTCCAGACCTCTGGGGATCTACGCTGTGAAAAAATCACGTCGGGGGTCTGGGTCCTCCTCTTGGCCCTCCTCCCTCTCCCCGCTCCGTCCTCTCCCACGCCCGCATCTGCACCTCCCCTCCTGCTCCCTCTCCTCTTCATCACCTCCTCCTCTCCCCCGCTTCCTTCCCCTTCCCTCTCCCACCCCCCTCTTCACCCCCCCCCCCTCACCCCTCTCCCTTCCCTCCCCCCCCCCTCCTCCGACGCCCAGAGGCGCTGGTGCAGCGCGCGCCTGCCGAGGCGACTCTGCCCCGCCCCCCATGGGGGGCCCCCCCTCGGGGAGTCGGCACTTCTTCTTTTTTGAGCTCCACGCTCTGTCCGCCACGTTCAGCGAGGCACCCGACGGCGGGGGGAGGGCGAGTCGCCCCTTCTTCGAGGAGAGCAGCGCAACGAAAAACAACTGGGGTCGGCGAGGAGGCCTCGGGTTGGCGCTGGGCCCCCCTCCCTGGCGCCGGGCGCGCGGGAGCGCGCCAGGGGCGGCGCTGGAGGCGCCGCCAGGGGGGCCAAGCGCCGCTCCGAGAAATCCGCGCGGACCCCCGAGAAATGATGTTTCTGCTGCTTCCTGCGCTTCAATTGAGCAGCGCCTCGTCCCCGAGGTGGGGTCCCCAACGACAGCGCCCAGAGCCTCCAAACACTACCCCAGGCGTCCCAGAACGCCTCCCCGAGCTTCGATCGAATCAAAGCTCGAGGAGGCTTTGGGATCGTGGCCCCACGATCGAATCGATCCCGGCACCTCGAGTTCCCTCTCTGGTGGTGACCTCCCCCCCCCCGGCGCTGCCCCCCGAAGCCCCTCCTCCCCATGGGGGCGGCCGGCGCTGGCGTCCTTCAGCGCGGCGCTGTCGCTGCAGAGGAAGACGGCGTCGAGGCCCCAGGCGCCGCACTGGGCCACCACTCTGGTGGCCACGTTTTCCTGGGCGGGGAGGAGGAGGAGGAGGAGGAGGAGGAGGAGGAGGAGGAGGAGGAGGAGGGGGAGGAGGAGGGAAGGAGAGGAGGAGGAGGAGGAGGGAGGAGCAGGAGGAGCGGAGGGAGCACGAGGGGAGGGGGAGGAGGCGAAGAATAACGGACGGAAGGAGAGGGGAGGTGGGAGACGTGGAGTGACGAGGAGGAGGAGGGTGGAGAGGAGGAGAACGAAGGAGAGGGAAGGAGGAGGAGGAGAGGAGGAGGAGGAGGGGAGGAGCAGGAGGGGAGGAGGAGGAGGAGGAGGAGCCACGAGGGGGAGGGGCAGAGTGTGGGGGGGGGGGCATCGACTGGCGGGGACACGTGGCCGCACCGAGGCTCCTCGCCGCTCATCTCTTTTTTTTGTTTCTCTCTCTCTCTCTCTCTCCTCCCTCTCTCTTTCTATATATACTCTGTTGTGTGTCACCTCCCTCGAACATTCGCGTATGTTCTGTTTTGTTTGACTCTCTCTCTCTCGATCCATCTCTCTCCCCCCCCTCTCTCTATGTTCTCCGTGCTTCTCCCTCCGTATCCCTCTCTCTTTGCTGGGTTTGCTCGATCTCTCTCTCTCTCTCTCTTGCGCGCGCCCTCTCATATCTGCTTCTGCTGCCCCTCCGCGCACCTCCCCCTCACGCTCCTCTGTCCCTTCATCGTCTCTTCTCCTCAACCTCTTTCTCTCGCTCTCCCCCTCTCCCATCTCCTCCCTGCTACGAAAGGCTGCTGAAGGGGATCGTGGTCGTCGGCTGTGCGCTGGCCCACCATCCCCGCAAAATCCACATGCAAGCGGATTGTGGCACACACGCCATACACCATGCTGGGCACCCTGCGGCCACTTTGCACATATTTTGACAAGGGCCGCGCGGGTGTCGACACGCTTCCCGAGGTGTGCTGCGTTGTCACGTGCACTGGCGAGCCTGGCTCACTCTGAGCGCGTTGCGCCCGCGGCGCGGCTGGAGCACGTGGCACACGTGGCGCACGGGGCGCATCTGTCGGCGGCGAGCGAGGGGGGAACGTGAGAAGGAGAAGGCCTTCTCGGAAGGCGGCGGAGCTTCTCAGAAACCCTTGCGCCTCCTGAAAACGTACTGCGTCTCCCGGGAAGGCTCAGAAAACTTCTCAGAAGGCCGAGGGACCTCTGATCGGGGATGGACAGACCCCCTTTAGTAAAACGTGGTTTAGTGAACACGACCTGAGGCCCAAACCTGGCGGGCGCAAGCCTGGAAAATAACGGCCACGGCGCCCTCTCGAGAACCGAAAACGGACAATTCACTAATCGACGTGTCACTGATGTGAGCTTTTTGAGAGGGCCCGCCCCTCCTCCCTTCCGCCTCCTCGCTCGCCGCCGATGGACCACGTGGCGCACGTGGCGACCGCGGCGCAACTGACCCACCAGGCGCATCTGGCACGTTGCGGCCCCCGTGGCATCTGGCGGACCCGGTGCGCGCACGGCGCGCAGGGCAGGCGTGTGGCGCGCGTCGCAGACGCCGCCCCCCCCCCCCCCACTCTCACCCCTCCTCCTCCTCCTCCCTCCCTCACCTCCTCCTCCCTCCTCCCTCCTATCCTCTCCTCCTCCTCTCCTCCCTCCCTCCTCCTCCTCCCTCCTCCCTCCTCCTCCTCCTCCTCCTCCTCCTCCCTCTCCTCCTCCTCCTCTCCCACCCCTCCCCCTCCTCCTCCTCCTCCTCCTCTCACTCCTCCTCCTCCTCTCCTCCTCCTCCTGCCTCTCTCCACTCCTCTCCTCCCCTCCTCCTCCCTCTCCTCCTCTCCTTCCTCCTCCTCCTCGCCTCCTCCTCTTCCTCCTCCTCCTCCTCCTCCCCCCCCCCGGCGCCCGCATTCGCTCCCAGTGGCTGGCCATCCAGTGTGGACCTCTGCCGACGCTGCGTCCCAGGTGGTAGTTTCGGCGGGGAGCGAGGGGGGTGGAAGCGAGAAGGGTGAAGGCCTTCTCAGAAAGCGGCGGGGCTTCTCAGGAGCCCTCGCGCCTTCTGAGGGGTGTTTTGCGTCTTCCCGGAAGGCTTAGAAAACTTCTCAGAAGGCCGGGGGCCTTCCGGGCCTTCTGAGCAGGCTCGCCCCTTCTCACTTTCCCCCGTCGCTCGCGGCCGATAATTACATGGGGCGAGGGCGGGTAGGAGTGAGTGAGACTGCGTGTGGCGCTCCCGTTGGGAATTGGGCGACTCCCCCCACAACCTCCCCTGGGTCTGGACGAGGTAGTGACGCAAAGGGCTACAGTGTCCAGGATGGCCCAATATGGCTCCAAGGTAGCCCCAGATATCCTCCAGGATGGCACAAGATGTCCAAGTTGGTTAATGACGGCCTCCAGCAGACCTGCTTAGGGAAGGCCTCAGGAGCGCCCGAAGACTGCCCGAGGTGACCACGGAACCGCCCAGTCTTGCCCCCTAGGGAGCAACACAAGCATTCCAAAATCCAAGGGTTGCTCATCTACGGGGAAATCAAAAGGTACCGATACCGCGACTCCCTGGACCTCTCCTGAGATGCGTTCTGACAAGGATTTCGAGGCGAATCCAGCGGTGGCGACGAGGGCCGCCGAGGAGGCCAAAGAAAGGGAAAACGGGGGAAGGGTAGAGGTATGGGTACCTTTTCCTCCTCTGAATCTATTGAGGCTTATCGCACGCTCGCTTCCCATGGGCGTCTGATGCCTCGAGATGGCCCGACACATCCAAGGGAGGACCAACACGGCTGCAAGACGGCCTGGACACCCCCACCCGGCCCGCCCCAAAGGGCATCCCAAGAGGGCCCCCAGCGGCGATGTGTCAAGCCCCGACGCGGCGGCGCTGATTTTAGGTCGTGCATGTCCCCCTACAGGCGGATTTTGGACGAAAATGAAACATATTCAAAAAATACCCCAGAATAATTCCAAAAATGCTCAAATAATCATCCCCATATGATTTCTTCACTATTTTTGAATATTCCTCCTGTACAGGGACACGCCCGACTCAAGTCCAGCCCCGACGCGGCGACGCTGATTCAGAACGCCCCTCTTTTGTAGATGGTCTCCGGGGTCGGCCTCAGGTGCCCTCAAACAGGCCACTCCAAAGCTTCCGGCGTCCAAGGACAAGCCACAGAACTGCCCCACAAAGCCCACCGATAGCTCACTGACAGCTTCCTGCGGGACAGGCTCGCGACGGCCTCGATGGTCGAATCCTGAAGCCTTCGCAGGCTGCCTTGAAGACATCAGGGCTCAACTGGAGGTTATGCTCAGCTTAGAGAAGAAGATACGAATGGGGGATCTAACGATCGCGTTCCCTGTGTGTCACTGCATAAGACTCGTTTCTGGATGGGCTGGTGGGGCTCTACCAAATGACAACAAAGGGACGCCGACGGACTGAGGTAACACACGAATGTATACTTAGAAACAGCGGTCGATAACGATGACGGTGAGCACATACCTACATACCTATGTATTCACACAAGTAAGTATACAAACTCATAGGTATAAGTTTGTTTCCCTTATGTTTACGTATATATTTATATCTGTATGCATACACAGGAACGACATGCTACTGGGATTGGGAATAATATTTGTAAAACTGAACGCGTGCACGGAATCACACATTGCAGCTTACCGGCGCATGCTGGCGCGAGGCAACAATTAATCGAGACCTCTGCTCTGGGACTGTCGAGCCCCATCTGAATGTGGCCCAGCGAGAGAGAGAAGGGCCAGCAGTGTGAGTCCTCGCTGAGCTCGAGGTTGGCGGACGCCTCGCATCCTTTGTCGGTCTGGCGGACGTGCACCTCGGGCGCTCTCCCGAAGCGAAGGGCCACTCCAAGGGAAGAGGTGCACCGTTCCTCCCGCGATGCCCTGTCGACTGCTTCCCGAAGGGGTAGGCCACGAGCGCCAGAGAAGCCAGCGTGCGAACGATCAGCGACACAACGACTGCACTGTGCAAGCGCGTGCTCGTGTCAGCCGACTGCCTCACGCGTGGCGGCTCCCGGCATGCTGGTCGAGACGGGCTTCCTGTGTTGACGGCCCTGGGGCCCTGCGAGAGGTCCAGGAAACCGAACACGGGTAAAGACCGAGTCCTGCCCCCCCATGAGGCTTCCATGGTGACGGCACGGGAAGCCGTGACCCAGGCTCCTCTTGAGGGGCCTGTGTTCCGCCACCACCACACCAGAAGTTGGAGGGGGGAACGAGGTGGAGGACGAGGAGCAGGAGGACGAGAAGGAGGAGGAGGAGGTGGAGGAGGACCCCCTTCCCCTCCAACTTATGGTGGTGGTGGTGGTGGTGGTGGTGGTGGTGGTGGTGGGAAACAGGCCCATCACTTCTGACTCTTCCTTGCCCTTGCTGGGGTGCCCTTTCCTTCCTCGGCCGCGGCCGCGCGAACGAGGGCGACCCGTCGGCGCGCCGCCTCGCGCTTTCGGCCGCCCGCAGCAGAAAGAGTGTGCACGCGTGGATTGGTGGTCGCCCCCTGTGGTTCCCCTCCTCCCCCTCCTCCTCCTCCTCCTCCTCCTCCACCTCCTCCTCCTCCTCCTCCTCCTCCTCCTCCTCTCCTCCTCCTCCTCCCCTCCTCCCCCCTCCCCCTCCTCCACCTTCTCCTCCCTCCTCCTCCTCCTCCTCCACCTCCTCCTCCTCCTCCTCCTCCTCCTCCTCGGGTCGCCTACGGCCCTGGGAGAAACCGTGCATCCAAGGTTGTTGCTCCCTCGCTCGGTTCACCTCCCGAGGCAACTCACGAGAGCCTCCCAGGTCAGCATGATGGCTCTTGCGAGTCGACGCCAATCGACGCTACATCGGTGCCAATCGACGCTGCATCGGCGTTTTGGCTTTTTCAGCGACTGCCAAGCGCTACCGTACGGGAACGCACTCTCGAGCTGCAGAATCCCCCCTCTCCGCACAGACAGGGGCCTCCGAGCCGGGGCGGGGTCGGACGATCGCGCCGCATCGCCGATGCATCGCCGACGCATCGGTGATGCATCAGCGATGCATCCGCGATGCATCGGCGACGCATCGGCCCCCTCGGCGTGTTTTTTCCAGCGCAACGCAGATTCGATAACTCGCACAGATCCACACCCCGCAACGCGGGGAATGAGAGCTGGCGGAAGCCCCTCAACTAAAAACCTCGACGGAGGAGATGCACATAATGAGTCGAGACGTTCACAAGTAAATCTCGCACGACGGGACACAGCTATCCCACTGCGTGGGGAAAGACGGGCTCCACATCGAGACGCATCGGCGGTGCATCGGCGATGCGGCGCGGTCCTCCGGCCCCATCTGGGACCTGTCCCCCTCGCTCGGACGTCCGGCCCCGCTGCACTTGTTCCGGCCTCGCGCGCGCACTTGTTGTTGTCCGCAGGGGGAGCGAACATGCTCCTCGGTGGCCCTTGCCGAGAAAAAAACGCACACGCCGGAGCGATGCCAAGATGCGGAGCAGGAGGAGGAGGAGGAGGAGGAGGAGGAGGAGGAGTAGCAGGAGGAGCAGGAGGAGGAGGAGCAGCAGGAGGAGAAGGAGGAGGAGGAGCAGCAGGAGGAGAAGGAGGAGGAGGAGGAGGGGAAGGAGGATCGAGGAGCGAGGAGCGAAGGGGGGAGGAGCGAAGTGCGAGGAGCGAGAAGGAGGAGGGAGGAGCGAGGAGGACGAGGAGGAGGGAGGAGGAGGAGGCCTCGAAACAGGGTGGCTTTTCGTGGATGAACGCCTGGGCTCCTCGTCCCAAAGCCGCGGGAGCCCCCCAGCCGCTTCGGTGGCCTCGCTCGGCGCTTCGGGCGCTTCCGCGACGGCCCGCGTGCGGCCGCGGCGCCAAAATTCCTGAGAACTAATAGCGGGAAAACAAACCTACCTCGCTTTTGACCACCCTCGCTTCCAAGAGATACCAAACGATGCCAAATTTCAGCCTGTACTGGTCAGGCCGCTTGACGAGAAGGCGCGTGGTATGGCTTGGTTTTGCCTGGAAGCGAAAGCGGGGTAGGTAATTCACGCTCTGAACTAAGGAGGTTTCAGATTAGAAGCCTGCCGGCAAGGGTAGCCCCAGATCTCGCCCCGGCTTCCGTGAGGAATCCCGCTGCGGGCTGCTTGAACTGCAAATCGGTCCCGAGAGACCTTTTCTCAGCGTTTCCCAACACTTGTGCCCAGAAGCTCTCCGGAAGCTCCTTCGGAAGCTCCTCCAAAGAGCTTCAAGAGCTCTTTCGAGAGGCCTTTGGACGGCCTCCTGGCGCTCCGCTATCCAAGTTTTGGAGTTCACCAGTGTGCGGACCGGTGGAGCGTGCAACGAATCCAATTGAATGCCGTCGTCAAACTGACTAAGGCCACCCCAACCCGGCCCGAAGTCCCAAATTTTCGGTGGGGGTGCGTACCGGTTTAGTATGTGTTTGTCCTATGTCTCGGGATGCCCCCCACTTGGAGTGGAGGGCAACTTGCGGACGCCAGGTTGGGTTGGGGCGGTTTGGTGGGTAGTGTCGAACTGATGCTTCGCCCAAAAAGGAGTACTGCAAGCGACGGCGCAATCAGTACAAAGGCAATCCAATTTGCAAATGTCATCATCTCTCTTCGTGCAGCAAACACTTGCGACGGAAGAACAGGATCCGGACAATTCTGCCGCAGCAATTCCCGCCAGCAATCTGCGCGTAGGTGGTTTATCGAGTCCGTCGTTCAACCTCACTGTTCCCTCTTCGGGGAGGCCTGAAATATTACTGCTCATGATGGATAACAACTCCCAAAATTGACCCGGGTCGACGCCCTGGAACAACACGGGCATACCACCCAATCCCCGCCCAAAACAATACAACGTGCACAGAGCGGCAAAGTGCTGATCACGACCCTACGCTGATCGATCGCCGTGCAGTGTTTTCCTGACGGGGACGGCAGGGGGGGCCATTTTTGTCCGCTGCGCGTTTGCCAACCATCCCCGATCCGAAACCAATGCTCACTGCTTACGGGTGCACACGCCGTACACCATGTTGCTCACCACGCCGCCGCTTTGCAGCACACTAGGTTCTCAACAAGAACTGCATGGGGGGGGGGGTCGACATGTTTGCCCGGCGTGCGCTGTCACATGCACGGGCGCACTGGTCGCCGCCTGGCGCTCTCTGCGCGCGTCGCATTCGAGGCGCACCTGGCGCGGCGAGTGCACGCGGCACACTTGGCGCACGTGGCGCATCTGGCGCTCAAGGCGTGCCTGGCACGCTCGGGCCCCTGAGTCACCTGGCGCACCTGGCGCCAGGTCTGGTGCCCTCGCTGGGTAACTACTCCTCCTCCTCTTGCCTCCTGCCTCCTCCTCCTCCTGCTCCTCCTCCTGCAGAGAGCCAAGAAAGCGCGGCGGCAAATCTGCGCCACGAGCCACCCCACACGTGCCACACACGAGTGGATCCGCGTGGGCAGGAGCCCCTCACCGCGACTTCCCTCCCAGTCCTAGCTCCCTCCCCTGCCATCGCTCGGACGTCCATTCCCTGTGTTTTGCTCGGTTTCGTGCGTGTTTTTTTCGGCCAAATGATCCAGGATGCTCCTCGATGGTCCTCGACGAAGGAAAAATGCACACGTCCGAGCGATGCCAAGCTCCCGATGACCCCAGGCTTCCAGTCAGACGAGCTGCCATCCATCCGCCCTCGCGCAACAAGAGAGAAGTGCTGCTGGGAGCGCACCGCAAGCCACCGGTGACCGCCTCCGAGCAACACCGAGGCTACAGCCTGCGCGTCAGGTGCCGGCCGTTTCCTTCGTCTGCTGCTGCAGGCTCCCCACCGCTCTGCTGCGGATTGCTCCTGTCGCTGCCCATCGATCTGCGTCCTACTTCTCCACCTGCACCTCCTCCCTCGTCCCACCTCCACCTTCCTCTTGCTGCACCCTCGTGACCCCCTCTTCCTCATGCATTATCCATCCACTCACCTTCCTTCCCTCCTCCCTCCTCAACCATCCTTCCTATACCACCTCCATCCTCCTCCTTCTCCTCCTCCTCCTCTACCTCCTTCCCCTTTCCTACCATTTTCCTCCTTTTCGTACGTCTCGTCATCTCCCTCCCCCCATCCACATCACCGTTAATGTTTCTCGTCCTCCTCCTCCACCTCCTCCTCATAACTATCATCATCATCATCATCATCATCATCATCATCATCATCATCAGCATCAGCATCAGCATCAGCATCATCATCATCATCATCATCATCATCATCATCATCATCATCGTCACCATCGTCATCGTCGGCATCCTCATCGGCATCGACGTCAGCATCAGTACCATCAAAAACACCAGTATCATTATCAGCATCGCCATCACCATCCCTCTTATCATGGTAATCATGTTGTTCCTCAGCATCTTCCTCGTCATTCTCCTCTCCTCACCATCCCTCATTACTTATGTTTCAAATATTCCCGCCAGCTCATACAGGAACGATGCCCAAGGGAACTGCCTTTACTTGGGAAGCGTAACTTCATTTGGAGAGCTCAGGTAGCCTCTGTGGGCCAGAATCCTCCTGGGTGCCTATCAGTGTCTCTTCTTGATGTGGACTGCCTGTCCGACGTGTGTTCAATATTCGATTTCCCCTTCGAAGCTACGTCCGGTTTCCTCTGTCTGCGTCACTGCGCAAAGATACCCTGCTAATTGACTACTCCGTGATATCACCACTGTCTAGCGCTGCGGCTGTGTGCGACAGACCGCAACATTGATACGCCAATCTTCCGTAACCCTCGCCCCCCATGCGAAGTGGGGGCTGATGCATATCCACTGCGTGGGGAAACGATGTCCTGGGACCTTGTGCGGCAATGGATAAGAACAGAATTGGGGTTCGATTGTTTCCATGGCTACCGCCAGCCGAGGTCACCAAACTTTGATCCTCCAGGCGAAGGCCATGGATCCATTCCCGCATCGGGCATCCACCCCGCTTCTTCCGGAAGTCCTGGCAGACTTTGGGGGAAAAGACAACTGTATACGTAAACTGGAATTTACGGAGCAACGCTTGAATTCATGCCTCTTCGAGCAGGTGCCCGCGTCGCCGCCGACGAGGAACCTTGCGGCCGGACCCCCCCGATGCCGCTCCGCTCCGCTGCTGGCACAGTTGCCCATCGTGCGGAAGAGGTGCGCAGCAACATGCAGCAGGCAGGCGTTGAACGCAGATCTGGCTCCAGCCCACCCGCCCGAAGAGGAAGGGAGATAGGGGAACAAAAAGTGGCGTAAACATAAAAACTCGGAGGTCCGCGCGGATTTCTCGGATCGGCGCTGGACCCCCCTCCCTGGCGCGCGGAGCGCGCCAAGGGCGGCGCCGGAGGCGCCGCCGGGGAGGCCCCAGCGCGGATCCGAGAAATTCCCGCGGACTTCTGAGTCTTCATGGTTATGCCACTTGTTCCCCTCGGAGAAGGAAGAACGTTCGCTTCTGTTTTGTTTTCTCCCCCAACAGCCGACCGTCAGCCTGAGCGCGGAAGCTCCCACCCGCCGCGGGGGGTCCCAGGGGCTCTCCTCGGCGGCGCTTCGCTCACACTACAACGGGCGGGGCGGGGACACGATGGAGCCGTCTGGCCTTCGACTGGACAGGAGGGAGGAACGCTCGACTCTTGAAGTAAGGGGGCGCCTAAAGCAGGTGGGAATCAAGGGGTCCAAGGGACCCCCCTCAGATCTAGCCGCCACCGCCCCCAGGACCCTCCCCTCGGAACCCTCCCTGGACCCTCCCCCGGCACCCCCCCAAAGGAGAAGAAAGAGGACCGGAAGAATCAAGGAGGGAGGAGGCCACAGAGACGCGAAGATCACCGAATCCAAAGCCCCCCGTATCGGCGGCACTGGCCGGAGGCCATTGCAAGAAGGGGCGCCTAAAGCAGGTGGGAAACAAAAAAGCCAAGAAAACCTACAGCCATCGTGCTACCGTAGGGAACCCTGAAGAGGGAACGATGGAGCTCTTGTGGCAGGGGCCGGCATGGCCGCGAACGGGCTACCCGACCTGGACCCCAGAATGGGGAGAAGGGAGAGGAGGAGGAGGAGGAGGAGGAGGAGGAGGAGGAGGAGGAGGAGGAGGAGGAGGAGGAGGAGGAGGAGGAGGAGAGGAGGAGGAGGAGGAGGAGGAGGAGGAGGAGGAGGAGGAGGAGGAGAAGGGGGGAGAGGAGGAGGAGGAGGAGGAGGTAGGAGGAGGAGGAGGGAGGAGGAGAGGAGGAGGAGGAGGAGGGAGGAGGAGGAGGAGGAGGAGGAGGAGGAGGAGGAGGAAGGAGGAGGCGGAGGAGGAGGAGGAGGAAGGAGAGGAGGAGGGGAGGAGGAGGAGGAGGGGGGAGGAGGAGGAGGAGGAGGAGCGGGGGGAGCGGAGGCGGAGAAGGAGGAGGAGGAGAGGAGGAGGAGGAGAGAGGTTGAGGAGGAGAAGGAGGAGGAGGAGGAGGAGGAGGAAGAGGAGGAGGAGGAGGAAAAGGGGGGGAGGAGGAGGAGGAGGAGGAGGAGGAGGAGGAGGAGGGGGAGGAGGAGGAGGAGGAGGAGGAGGAGGAGGACGAGGAGGAGGAGGAGAAGGAGGAGGAGGAGAAAGAGGAGGAGTTGGAGGAGGAGGAGGGGGAGGAGGAGGAGGAGGAGGAGGATGAGGAGGAGGAGGGGGAGCGAGGAGCGAGGACGGCAGCGCGAGGAGCGAGGAGTGAAGGGCGAGGAGCGAAGGGCGAGGTGGAGGAGGTGCGAGGAGCCTCGGCCGCGAACAAGCTGCCCGACCCGGATCCGAGGAGAGTCCCGAAAACTAGAGAGCGGGTCCTGCACCCCAAAAGTGGCCCTTTATCGCAACGTCCGCGCCTGCACCAGAAAGCACCTTCATTTCTTAGCTGCCCCGATGCGCAACACGCAACACGTATCGTACCGATACGGAGCTCATCACGTAGGCTGAAAACGTAGGCCCGACGCGATGCATTCGCCCAAAAGTGGTCCAATACGTGGAGCCAACACGCAACGTATTGACACGGACGTCTTGAACACGGGCCGTGCTGCGTTTCAACACAGGCGCATCGAGGCAACTAAGCTTCCTCTGTGTTGCATGCGTCAGCGCAGCGCGGATGGGGTATGAGACCACCCGCGGGGCGTGAGGAAAGGCTGGTCGAACGCGCCCTGCGAGCGTGCATCAGCAACCGAGCCTGGAGACTGTGCCACGCAATGGCGTTCATAGTTAAGTCGGGCGTGTCCCCTACAAGGGGATCTGGGGCGAACGAATACGTAAAAATAACCGATACCGGGCGATAATCATCCCCCAGGGATGATCAAGTTCGGGGTTCTGGCGGCGATGATAAAAGATCCTCCCGGGGATGAGGATAATGCTGATGATGATGACGATGACGATGATGATGGCGATCCTGGGCGCTCCGCACAAGGCTGACTCGAGAGATCGAGGCTCGTGGCAATGCAAGCAGGCGCTCGGCGCAAGGCTGACTCGAGAGATCTCAAGGCTCGTGGCTATACAACTTGCCAGCAGGCGCTCGTTGTCAACATGCTATGATAACAACGTCGATTCGCAACTCTCCCGTGGATTATAAAGTGCGGCCTCCGCGCCCCCCTCCACAATTAAGTCCTGCTGGACGGGGATACAAAAAACAGGAGGGGGAAAGGGGTGTGTGTGTGTACTTTATTATCGCCCGTCGTCGGTTACCCTCACAGTACTCCAAACTAAAAAAAAATGTGGAAATATCAATCCCCAGACTATTTTTGGATCACTTTTGAATCTTCCTCCTGCTGTGAGGGACAGGCCCGTCTGAAGCTTATAGCTCCGGCGCTGCACGGAGGCAGGGCGAAAGGACAGGGGGCGAAGACGGCCGGGCAGGGCCCCGAGCAAGCCGAGCAGGACCTGCTGGGCCTGCAAGAGCACCTTGGGTTCCTCCGTGGCCGTGCGCTCGCACGGCCTCGCCAGAGCACCTGCTCGGGAGGCCCTGTAAGGTGGCCTACGTAGAGAACGATAACAACGATAACAACGATAACAACGATAACAACGTAGAGAGTGCATGAGCCATCCAGGGCTCCACCAGGGCAAGGCAGTCCCTGTCTAGCACCAGGGCCTGCAGGGCACCCGGGCTCCTCCGTGGCCGTGCGCTCGCACGGCCTCGTCAGAGCACCTGCTCGGGAGGCCCTGCAGGTTGCATAGAGGATACGTGGGCGATCCAGGGCTTCACCAGGGAAGGGCACTCCCTGTCGAGCACCAGGCAGCTGCGCAGTTGGCGAGGGCCTGTAGGTGGGCTGGAAAGTACATCGGCGATCTATCGGGGATGGGCATAACCCCCTGTGGTAGAACGTGGTTTAGTCAACACGACCTCGGGCCCAAACCTGGCGGTGGCAAGCCTGGGAAGTGACGGCCGCGGCGCCCTCTCGACAACCGAACACGGGCAATTCACTAATCGACGTGTCCGGGTGGCGGTTCTGTCCACCCCCGAATCTAGGGCTCCACTAGGCAAGGGCAGTCCCTGTCGAGCACCAGGCAGTTGCGCAGAGGAAGCAGACCCGGAGGCGCACGGCACTCCAAGAAGCCTGCTGCAGCGAGCGACGGTGGGCGGACAAAATGTGTCCACACTTGTCGCGCCAAGACAACTCGTCGTCAAATCACGTCGAACGAATATGCATACCCCCCTTTCCCCCAACTCAAAGTTGGCGGGGTTAGGCGGCAGGCCGCGCGCCAGGGACAAAATGTGGACACTTCAACCTTGGGTTTTGGGGGGGAGGGATGCGAGGCAAGTGCATCCTGCTGTTGCGGTTGTTATCACGTCGCAGTGTCTTGCCGCCGTGGGTGTGGACACTTGTTGTCCGGGCGCCGTCCGGGTTAGATGTGTTTGGTGGTTTCATGGTGCCATCGTGCTTACATGCGTGCGTGCATTTAAGTGTGTGTTGGTGCGTGATTATGCGTCCAGCACGACACGCAGTTAGATGACGATGTGCGCGTATACGGAACCACGGGACTCCCGCAGGACCACCGCGGGACAACCCATGGGACAACCCGCGGGACCACCACGGGACAACCCACGGGGCAGCCCTTGGGACAACCGTGGGACTACCCACGGGACAGCCACGGGACAACTTACATGGCCACTTCGAGACAGGGTCTGGGGGCCCACCACCGTCTGGCTCAAATCACGAGGCCGACGCCGGGCTCCCCCGCCGTCGCTTCCGACGGCGCGGAACTGGTATAACTGGGCAGAACTGGTCATATTCTATGACTCAAAGTTGGCGGGGTTAGGCGGCAGGCCGCGCGCCAGGGACAAAATGTGGACACTTCAACTTTGGGTTTTGGGGGGGAGGGATGCGAGGCAAATGCATCCTGCTGTTGCGGTTGTTATCACGTCGCAGTGTCTTGCCGCCGTGGGTGTGGACACTTTTTGTCCGGGCACCGGAGGAGTGGCCGACGCCCGACGCACCCGCGACTCGGGCGACGCACCCACGGGAGCATGGTGGGCCTGCTTTCCACCACCACCAACGCCATAAGTAGGAGGGGGAGGGGGTCCTCCTCCTCCTCCTCCTCCTCCTCCTCTTCTTCCTCCTCCTCCTCATCCTCCACCTCCTTCCCCCCGCCAACTTCTGGTGGTGGTTGTGGAAAACAGGCCCATCAGAGCACCCCCCCCCCTGGCGGGCGCCGGGCCCGGGCCTGGATCCGCGCCTCGAAGGCCCCCTGCAGCACGAACGACCTGCGGCCCACGCGCACGCGGGGCGCGCTTCACGAAGAGCGCCAGACGCATTCACACCGATGCCCTTGCCGTCTGGATTCGGGGGCACGATTCCGCGCATACGCGGTCGCATGGATGCGTTCCGCGCGGGGCATCCCCCAAAGAAACAGCCCCTGATCCACTGGGTCGCGGCCCAGGGATCAGGCCCGCGAAGACGTGGATACGAATATGATGTCCGCCCATGAGCGCTGGCGGCGTGTACAATCGGGTCGTCAAAGGCTTAACGGCTTCTGCAGTACCTCGATTCGCGTTGTGCCTTCCACGATATCTAATAGATTCGCGTGAATTCGTCGGCAACCCTGGGGGCCGCCAGTCTGCGACGCTAGTCTATTCCATCCGAAGGCGCTCTCCTTGCTGGGGACCAGACCTGCCCACCAACCACCGAATACCTTTTTTGAGCTTGTTCCCGATGGGACTCCCTTACCATCGCTTGGACGTCCATTCCCCTTGCTTTCCTCGGTTCCGTGCGTGTTTTCGTCTGCTCAATGATCAAGGAGGCTCCTCGATGCTTCTCGGGAGGAGGAGGAGGAGGAGGAAGAGGAGGAGGGGAAGGAGGAGGAGGAGGAGGAGGAGGAGGAGGAGGAGAAGGGGGGGAGGAGGAGGAGGAGGAGGAGGAGAGGAGGAGGAGGAAGAGGAGGAGGAGGGAGGAGGAGGAGGAGGGACGATGGGGAGGGGGACGAGGGAGGAGGAGGAGGAGGAGGGGGAGGAGGGGAGGAGGAGGAGGGAGGAAGAAGAGGAGGATGAGGAGAAAGAGGAGGAGGAGGGGGAGAAGGGGGAGAAGGAGGAGGAGGAGGGGAGGAAGAGGGGAGAAGGAGGAGGAGGAGGATAAGGAGGGGGAGGAGGAGGAGGAGGGAGGACGAGGGGGAGGGGGATGGGGAGGAGGAGGAGGAGGAGGAGGAGGAGGAGGAGGAGGAGGAGGGTGAGGAGGAGGAGGAGGAGGAGGAGGAGGAGGAGGAGGATAAGGAGGGGAGGAGGAGGGGAGGGGGAGGAGAAGGAGGAGGAGGAGGAGGAGGGGGAGGGGGAGGAGAAGGAGGGAGGGAGGGGGAGGGGGGGGAGGAGGAGGAGGGGGAGGAGGTGTGCTGAGTGTGCTGACTACACGGGGCAGGGCCCCCTCTCCGCAGAGACTCAGGCCTGCCACTCGGCAGGCTCCTCAAAAAACTCGGGCCCTCCCCTCCCCACGGGCCTGGAAAAGTCCACCACGGCCCAGGGGGAATCAACGCCGTGCAACAATGCGACCAGTCTGTCGTCTAGCTGCGGCACGTTGGTGCCGTACTTGACCTAAGGGTCGCTGGAGCACACATCGACTGAACGTCCCCACTTCCTGCCTCCTGCCCCCACGCGCCTCCAGCGAGGGAGGGGGAGCGGGAGGCCCAGGCCTCGACGTCCTCGCCTGAGGGGGCGCGGACGTCCACGATCCGCGCCTTAAGGCGCCCTGGCATGAGCCCTCGGCGGAGGAGGGAACGCTGGGTCCGCAGTCCAGGGCCCCCCCCTCCCACGACACACCCCGCCCAGCCCCTCGCCCGACCGAGCAATCCTGTGCACCGAGGACCCGCAAACTTTACAAAATAAAACATCTGGCTCGGGCTCCGCCCCTTCGGTCAGGGGCGCGACCGACGCCTTGACGACCGAATGGCTATTGAGAGCCCAAGGCGCCCCTGAACACTCCTGAAGATCAGGGCCCCCCTCACCTCCCGCAGCAGCAGCAGAAGGGGGGGAACGAGGGGGCGGCGGCGGCGGAGGAGGCGGCAGGGAGGCCGAGGGCGCAGCTCCCCTGACAAGAACCACGCCTGGGATCGCCGCAAACGGCTCCACCCCCTCGTCACACGCCACACTGGCCAAGCACTCCCACTCGAAAGGGCTGAGCTCGAATGTGATCCCCGAGGCCCCAACAACCCCCTCAGAGTCGACGAACCCACCATCGCCCATCAACTGTTGGGCCCTCGCATGCCATCTCGAGACATCGCGGGCCATGGCCTCGACCCCCTGTACAAAGGCACACTGCTGTGGGGGGGCCGACCACCTCAAGGCACCTTTTTTCGCCCAGCGGTCCGCCATCTGATTGCCGAGGACCAGCCAATCATCTTCAAAGCTGGTGGCCGAGGAGCGCGCGCGATGCGCCTTGACCTTGACAACAGACGCCTGGTGGCCGACCCCCCCCACCAGCGGACCCAAAAGTGCCCTCTAGAATTCATGGGGTCGAGGGCCGCGCCTGGATTCACCGCGCACTCAATCGAACCCGCGCAGCCTGAGTAAACAGTGAGGGGATCTTCAGCATTCCACTCCGAGTATTCAGCCAAGACCTGAAAGGCCCTATCCTCTCCATCTCGCGCCGTTTGCTTGGGCGCGTAGCTGAGAGGAACCACTCCAAAGGCGCCTGCCACCAGGCGCCCGCTCTGGTTGATCTGGACGATGGACCACCCAGCGCCGGAGAGCCCAGAAAACCGAGTGTTGAACGCGCTGCCGTCAACAAGAACTTCCCCTGCAAACTTCCAGCCCCCGGGGACCCCAATCCAGATCAGCTGGTCCTCAAGGTTGGCCTCCTGAATAGGAAAGCAACGGGCTGGAGACGGGAACAGACATCGAGCAAACATGTCCACCACCTCCGGTGCCAGTGAGCTCACTTTTCTGGCAGCTGTCCGCACGTGTGGCGGGCATTCATCACGCCTGTGTGCCTCGATGCACGGGCACTCGTAAAACCGATGAAACAGCGTGCCCTGTCCTCCACAAATCAAGCATCGACCATGCTGGGCCTTGCCATGCCTAAAGAGCCGCGCTTGTGGCCAGTGGGATCCACCCGCCAAGCTCCGCAGCGCCGCCTTGTGATGCGGCGCCCAGGTGCCCGCGGCACTGCGAGAGAGGAGGTGATTGAGAGGCCCCCAGCGCAGAGCCCCACGCCACCCCTTTTCAATTCTAGTCAGAGCCAGAACGTCAGAGGAAACCAGCGCAGCTTCCTTCGCACGCTCCGCTATAAACCCTGCCGGGAATTCCAGCATGGAATACTCGAGGCCCTGGAAGACCAAAGAGAAGGCCGTGGGCATCGCAATGCCGATGCGCGCCATGCAAAGCAGCACAACCTGACCGGGGTCGATACAGTGCGCCCAGGGCTTGGCTTTGCCGAGGAGGTCCTTACCAGCCTCCCAGCAACCCTGCATGGGGCCACGCCCTGGCAGCTCCGAGAGGGTCGAGAGAGCCCATTGCTTCGCCACTTCTATTGCATGCACCACCCAAGGGTCCCTGAAGGAACCCCCGGGGGACACGCGCAATCGAAGGCCTACCGAGGTGCCTGCAGGGAGGCGGCCCTCAGCACGAAGGGCCGACACTCTCAACCCATGCAACTTGTGGTCTGATAGACCAGTGACCGCACTCCCCCGCACCGCCGTCGCCGTAGGAGACCCCCTCTGAATAGTGCTGACAGCCGCGCCTGCAGCTCTGAGCTGCTGCACTCTCGCCGAGACTCTCTTGGCCTCGGCGATTCGTTGATCTTGTTCCCCGCCCTCCGAGCCGACTCGTCATTGGCATCGGTGCCCAAGCACCTGGTCCCGATGAGTCGATCCTGATCGCCGAGAGACCACCTAGCGTTGAGCTGTACGGCCAACTCTGCAGAGGATGTTAAATAGCCCGTCTTATCCCAGTTGGCCCGCAGCTTTTTCTCCTGGAGCCCACGGACCAAGGCCATCATGGCCTCAGGAAACTGGGAAAGAACCTGCTCAGCAGCGCCGAGCGCCTGAAGCAAAAAATCGCCCACGAGGTTTTGAAACCGCACCGCGGGGAACCCGGCTTGCAACTTCGCGAGTAGCGTGTGCGCCAGCAGCTTTGCCAGCGCCAACGCGCAGCTGCACCCCGCAGCGACAGTCCCATTAGCCTCCACCGCAGGCGCAACCGCTCCCTGCCAAACAGCGCGCCGAGGAAGCCTATACGCCGAGCAGAGGCTACGAAGAATGGCTAGCGGAAAACCAGTGTTGATGGCTTCCCTCCTGAGCTCCTCATGTGAGATGTATTCATCATATTTCGAGAGGTCCAGCAGCTCACTGGCAGCCGAAAACCCCTTCAGACGAGCGAACCGCTGGAGCACATTGTGCACTAGTCCTGACCTATCACAGGTGTGCCCCGAATCTCCCCAGAAGGCGGCATTCGCCAGAGACTTCTCCCAACGACGAACAACGACCTGACGACACCTAGACCACACCCGAGTCCAGAGGGAGAACAGGACGATGGGTCTCACACCCCCTGGGGGATTGGGCTTGCTTAAAAAGAAGACCAGAAGCGTCCAGAGATTATGTTCCTCTGGTGCTCTCTCCCACGCATGCAGGATGTCCAACAATGCCTGCCGATACGAGCCTGGGAGATATGTCATCTGCCTGGGGCGAAACTTGTCCCACCCCAACCCTGCGTTGGCGGGGTAACTCTGGAGCACTCGATCGAGCTGCTCAAGAGTGATTGGTGGGAGCTCGGCGCAAGCGTCAAGCCTTCCAATCGGCGTTCCGCCAACCTCGGGCCTCGGGTGGACCCCTCGCGGGCACGCGCTTCCACCAGCATCCGCGTCCCCAGTAGAGGGCCGAGAGAGCTCCCACGACGCAGGGTGCGGTTCACACTCGCGCTCTGCGTTAACCCAGAGCGGAGTCCAGGTCTGCGTGATCAAATCAAGGGCCTCCTGGCCTGCTACAGGAAGCGAAGGGGCGCCGGCTTCTGCCGCCGTCTCCATGACAGAGGGCTGCACTGTATCACGGACGAAGCGAAAGGCGCAGCTGCCACCGTTAAGAACCGCCGACTGGGCCCACTCACGCCAAGCTCTAGCTGCTTGAGCTCTCGAAGACCTCTGGAGATTGGCCATGTGTTGCCTCGCAGCCTCCATGAATTGCGAGACCCTGGCCGACTCCCCATCAACCCGAGACGCGACTAAATCGACTATGTCCTGACGTGGGGTCTCGGCCCACTTGCTGAGCGACCCCGACTCAGGCCAACAGTCAAGAACAATGCGACTGACATCATTTCTCTGCCTTCGCAAGGCAGCCAGCGACGGGCATCGACGAGCTCTGGCTGCAGAGCCCAACTCCGACAAGCGAAAGGCCGCCGAATAGAACCTGGCCCAGGCTTTGTACTCACTACTAGAATGCTGATTGAGAGAGCGCTCCCAAGCCTGAATGAACGGCTCATTCGCTGTCTTGAAACCCTCGGCGGGACCTCTCCAGGCTCCTTGAGCCCAGTCCGGCAGGTCGTGAAACTCCGACGGATAGGCTTCGGCATGACGAAACCAAGCAGCACGCGCCTCGCCGAGGTCTCCAGGTAGTGCCTCTCCAATCGTCCAAGGCCACTCCTCGCCTGAAGCAATCTGCGGTGCAGGCCGCGCAGGGGGCGGCTTGCAGATCGGAAACTTGAGCGGAAAGACTGGGCGCGCCACGCGCGCCTGACTCCCCAAGCCTCGGAGCCGAACGTGCACAGGGATGTGCGTCTGCAGCGTCGAGCCCTCAATCGGCACCACCGCTTGGATGAAGCCAGCAAGCGCGCGCGAGCAGACGCCAAAGTCGATCTCTCTCCCACCGCAAGTTGGTGCTCCCGTTGTCAACAGTATCGCTTGAGCGCGCTGGGCCCACTCCTGCACATCCTCGGGCAGCATGTTGAAGTCCCCGAGCACGATCCACGACCCAGGAAGTGACCCGAGGTACTCCATGAGCTGCGTCAGAATGACGATGTTCTGCTTGGTCAGGCCGGTGCCCGTGACCAGATACAGGGAGACCACGTGCAGCGGCACCGCCAAACCCACATTGAGGCGTACCGACTCCACTCGGTGCGCTGGCAGCAACAGCTCATCCAGGACCTCCGGCTCCCTGCTGGCCGCCAATCTTCTGAGAACGCTTACACCACCGCTCGATTGCAGAGGTCCGTCTCCCGTCGAGTCAGCCTTGCGCGCGCACATGTGGTAGGTGCGCTATCTGGCTCATCGAACAGTCGATTTTAACAGAGGATTGTGTTTGATGTGATGTTCTTGTGAACGAAGCACATTTGGCAGTGCCTGATCAGCATTGTCGTGGGCCTACTTCAGCAGCGTCTGCGCCGACAACCAGCTCGATGAGTTGGCCGACCACAAACTTATCTCGTGCTGCACACTAGTATCAACACTCGCTCCAGCTCCACATTGCTGAAGCTCCACTTGCACTCCGCGGCAGCCCCGCATGCGATCAAAGACGATTGGGCTTCTTGGCAGCGTTGCCCAGGGCCTCCAGGAGCCGCTTGGCCTTGGCGGGGTCATCGGCGTCCACTCCAGCCTCCTTGAGGCAGGCCTGGATGGCAGGATCTGCGGGGTCGAACTCGACGTCGACGTCCATGCCTCCTGCAGGTGCGTCAACGCCAGAAGCAGCGGCGCCCCCCGCGCCAGCAGGAGGAACGCCAGGCCTAGCAGCGCTGGCTGCCTCAGCCGCCTTTTGCTTCTGCTCCTCAAGCTTCGCAGCTGTCTCTGTGGCCATCCCTGCCACATCGACGCCGATGTGGGCGCCCACCGCGTCCAGCATCTTGCCGAAGTTCTCCAGCAGCTCGATGCCATTGTTGATGTCCCCGACCTTGGACTGGTTGGGGATGACAGCCTCCGCCTGCTTGGCGGTGATGGCTGCCTTGATCTTCTTGAGATTGCTCTCGTGCGCCGCAAGCTGGGCGATCTGCTCCCCCGCGAACTTTCGGGCGGCCTCGAGTGCTGCTTCTGCCTCTTTGACTCGCTCTCGACTTGCATCAATCTGTTTCTGCTTCCGCGTCTTCCCGCCCAACAAGTCCTGGAAGGACTTCGAGCTGAGGTCTGCGGGTTGCGGCTCTTCCGACGCGGGGGGCTTCTCTGCAAAGGCCACCGCGTCATCCATAGACTTTCCCGAGTGCTTCTCAAAGGCGCGGAGGATCTGGACAACGATCGCATTGTCTGGGGCCCGTTCTTTGTCCTTGCATCCGCCACTTCCTTTGGGGCGGTGCGAGCCCCCAGGCTGGTCTCCGCCTCCTTTAGCGCCACGGGGCGGCCCACGCGCCCAGTCACCCTGGAGTCGGTCTGCCCAGGGGGAGAGTCCCCTGGGCGCCTCTGGATGTTCTGGGCTTTGGGCGGGCCGATCTTTTCACATTCACGACAATGGGTTCGCCACATGAAGTTGGCATACCGGCAGTGGGAATCGTTGCAGACTCATGTTTGGAACTGCTTGCCTCCCGCAGCATCGCGGCCAGCGGACATGGGCGAGAAGAAGACATCTTTTGGTTCGAGGCAGCTGCGCCACTTCCAAGTGCGCTGCCTCAAAGGTTGTGCCTGCTCGAAACCTGGAAATGGCTGGGAGGAGGAGGAGGAGGAGGAGGAGGAGGAGGAGGAGGAGGAGGAGGAGGAGGAGGAGGAGGAGGATGAGGAGGAGGAGGGGGAGGAGGAGGAGGAGGAGGAGGAGGAGGAGGAGGAGGAGGGGGAGGAGGAGGGATGAGGGAGGAGGAGGAGGAGGGGGAGGAGGAGGGAGGAGGAAAAGGAGGAGGAGGAGGAGGAGGAGGAGGAGGAGGGGGAGGAGGAGGAGGCGGCGGCGGCGGGCTCATCAGGTGCACGGGTGTCTGTAACTCAGCGCCCAGAGGAAAACTTCCCAGCACTGTTTCAAGGCCCAAGCACCTCGAGCGCGCTCGAAAGCGGGCAGTGCCTAGGGGGGGCAAGAAAGCCCCACGGTGGACTCCAGCCTCGGAGATATCCCTGGAGCCACCGAGCGTCCCCGACAAAACTTGGATGCTACTACAGTAGGCCGAGAAGAACATGGAACGCAAGCAGCAGCGAGTGTTAATTAGTGCCCAACTCTATCCCTGCGTCCTTCGGTGCGTTCAGGATCGGGTATCCGAGGGATTCTTCCAACTAAACGAAGGATGCTGGCCTCTAAAGACCGACCCCCAGGATTCCGAAAGGGAGGAGGGAGGCTCAGAGGCCGAGGGCGAGGGGGGGTTGAAGTCGCACTCGAGGACTAGGAGGGTTGGGGCTCCAAAAAGTTACGAGAAGGGAGGTCGAGCGGGGGAGGCGTCGGAGGACGAGTCAGGGGCGAAGGAGTAGGGTGAGGCTCTCTCGCAGGCCTGAGGTTACACGGGCCCGAGCCCACGCTAGGCGTCGGAGCAAGATATGATGGCAAAGCCGCTCTAACTGGCGCGTTCATCCTCAGTGGCGTCATCGCACGGGGTGTCGAAATCGATCTTGGCGGGGAGGACATACTGTGTGTCGACATCATCCTGGGAGGCGAAGTCGATCGACGATTCGAAATCGATCCTCGGGGAGGCTGTGACACTAAATTATCTACATCTCGGCGTGATCCAGCAGTAGCTGCATGATCCGCTCGTTGTGCGACTTGGGAGGGGTTCCTCTCTTGATCTCCGCCCCGAGCTGCTTCAAGCAATCTAGCAGCTGCGGCACGACGCCAGAGCTCTCTGCCGAGATGTGTATCTTCATTGTCTTCCTGTCGTGTGTGTATGATATCCTGCAATGCCTGACCGTGTCGCACATCTTCTCGTTGGTCATCGTTCCGTCGGGAGGAGGAGGAGGAGGAGGAGGAGGGAGGACGAGGGGGAGGGGGAGGGGGAGGAGAAGGAGGAGAAGGAGGACAGTGAGGACAGTGCCGAGAGCGTGCAGGTGAATCACGAACACGCCTCGAAAAAAAGAACGAGAGAGGGCCCTCATCCAACAAGGGGCGCTCTCCGCGCCGTGCGCGGGGCAGGGGAGCAACGGTGCGAGGGTCACTAACGGCGCAACGCCGGGCAGTCCCCACTCGCACCGCGCCCCCCGCCCGCACCCGCCCACTATTCAGGTGCCTCGGGCTCGGGCGCCTGCTGAGCATCGCAGGCACCCCGAGCTCCGAGAAAACAAGCGGCTCGAGGGGCTCGCCCGCCTTGGGATGCAGGCCCCTTCGAGCCAGCTCGAGCATCGACGCGATGGAGGCCAAGACAGCCCGCTGCACTTAAGGGGCCCTTAAGTGCAGCGGATCTGCTCCTTCCGTGCGCGGGGCTGGGGAGCAACGGTGCGAGGGTCACTAACGGCGCAACGCCGGGCAGTCCCCACTCGCACCGCGCCCCCCGCCAGCACTTCCGCCCACTAGTCAGGTGCCTCGGGCTCGGGCGCCTGCTGCGGCATCGCAGGCACCCCGAGCTCCGAGAAGACGAGCGGCTCGAGGGGCTCGCCCGTCTTGGGATGCAGGCCCCTTCGAGCCAGCTCGAGCATCGACGCGATAGCTCCGTCCCCCCCACTCCCAGCTCCCGCCGACCCCGTCCCAGCCCTCTTGCACGCTCGAGACAGGCCGACCGACAGCCGATTGGGGCGCACAGCGTGCGCCCCGCACTTAACACAGATCAAAACTCGATCCAAGGCCTGGACCTGGTGTCCTGGCCCGACCTCCTGGGGGTCGCATGCACGGGAGGCCAGAGACTTCAACGACGAGGCCGTCGCTGCAAGCCTCCAGCAGGCTCGACATCGAATAGCTCCCCCAGCGAAGACCACAAAGTCGTGATCGGTCGGCCGCCGCGGACGGCGGGGCCGAAAGACAGCCTTCGGAGGCGCACGGAGTATCGGGGTGGAGAGGCGGGCCACGCGCTCGGCAGCCCAGGCCAGACAACGCATCGTGTCCTGGGCCCGAAGCAGAGAAAATTTGTGAGCCTTGACCACGGAGGTGGATCCAAGGAAATCAGCCGCTGCCACGCGGGCGAAAACATCAGCCCACATATTACCGAAAAAATGCTCCAGGGGCTCCTGGGAGGCCAGGCAGGCCTCAAACCCCTCGAGGACGGTCCGATGGGCCTTCGTCCAAACAAACACGGGCCTGACAGGGTCGCCTCTATACAGCTCGTGGATGCTCCGCCAGATGGACGCGTGAGGCGCTCTGGCAGAAGCATGACGACCCTCCCAGGCCATTCCCTCGACCTGCAGCTGTAAATGATCAGTCACGTACGTGGCTGGCCTCTGGGCCCTCTGCAGGGCCTTGAGACCAGCAACGCGCTCGGCCCTGGGCACCGTCTGGATAGGGCCCCCCAGGCTCCCGAACAAAGCTTTGTATGGCCACAGGTCTCGGGTCAATGCTACGACGGCCCAGCCACAGCGCCGTTCCTCAGGGAAATCACTTTCAAGACAGGACCCGTCCCCGTACAACTTCGACGGCCACGGCATGTCGATCGCCCCCCACTCGCGCTCAGCCTGAGCACGTGCAGGCAGCGGCCTGAAAGCAGGCCTCAGGGGCAGCGCGTAGAGCACGTCGACGGCCGAGAAGTCCTGCACCTGGCCCCCGTCGCGCCACGGGGCTGCCTCCAGGATGTCCTTCCTCCTCTTGGCCACCTCCTCGGGGTACGGCTCCGTCTCCTCGTCCTCCTGCTGCTGATGCAATACCGTGCAGCCGAAGATCTCATGCTCGAGGTCGCAGCAGGCCTCCCCGCAGAACTCGCACGAACCGTCGCCGCCGTAGCCAGCCTGCATGCGGCGCTGCGGCGACCAGAACCCGTTGGACTGCAGCTTGGCCAGAGCCCCTCTGTGGCCAGGCGCCAAGGAGGCGTGTCCCAGTCGAAGCGCACGAAGCCACACATGCTGCTGCCGCCTGCCGTCACCATCGGCTGGGGGCGCCTCAGGCAGCTGGTCGAGGATACGATGGCTCTGCCAACGGTCGAGGCTGCGACGCAGGAAAAACAGCACCTCACTGGGACAATACTGCAGCAAACTGATATGCAGGCCCTCATCGTCAACCAAGATTGTAGAACTTGCCATGTTCCAGTTGACTCTCCTGAGGGACAACCACAAGGCCGAAAGCGGGCCCTGCGCACTGGCCCACGTGACGTGAGTGTGGCGGGCTTCCCAGGAGTCACGCAAGCCCATCCAGGCCCGCTGCAGTCGGGAGAGCGTCACACGCCCATCCCACACCCACGCCGCGTACTGCCCCACGATGCTGAAGGTAGCGTGGAATATGGGGTCGAAGCTCCACTGCTGCGCGGCCAGGTACAGCGTCAGGGAGCCCGACCCTTTGTAGCCACAGAAGACGCCAGCCATGGTCCTCATCTGCTGCAGCTCCGTGTCGCTGATGCCGCTGACCGTGGCTCCGTGCCCCACGGATGGCAGCACACCCGTGGCCCAGAGCCGAGCCGCCCGCTGTCGTCCTGCTCCCTTCTGCAGTGCTCGAACGCTGGCCTTCTTTCCGTGCATGGCCTTCAGGCGTCCCTTCTGCACGGCCCTTGTGGCCGACGACCCAGCTAGGTCGTGGCCAAGATACCGCATGTGCCTCTTGCCAGCGATCTTCAGCAGCCTGGCGTACTTCTGAAAGTGGTAGCTGGTGCGCCTGGACGTCGTAAGGTGCCCAGACTTATCCATCTGCAGCACCAGCCCGAGGGGCCGGACAGCCCTGCAGAAAGCACGAGTGGCAATGGCCATTTCTCGCACCCCGCTCGGGTCGTTGCCGACCCAGCACAGCGCGACGTCGTCCACCAAGTCCTTGGGCTGAACCTGAGGAGCGACCGACATCGTCTGGCGAATGCTGCGAGTCAACAACACCATGAGAAGCGTAGTGGCGTGGGTGCAGCCTGCCAGGATGCCCTGATACGCCCTGCGCGCCACTGAATACGAAGAATACGAGTGCACCGAGCGCAGCTGCTGGTACATCTGCACAAGCATGAACGCCATTCGCATAGGGTATCCACTGGCCCTGCACTCCAACAAAATGGCATCATGCCTGACCAGCTCGTAGCATTTGAGCATGTCCAGCAGCACAATGATGGCGTCGTCATCGCACAGGGTCGCCATCTCCTTGGTGAGCGCCAAATCAAAGGCCGCATCACTCGACGACTTGCCTCCAGTGTGGCCCCAGACCTCTGGTAGCGCATGGGCCTTCTCCCACGCTGCCGAGACAGGCCGCCTCGCCCGTCCCCAGATCCTGACCAGCGTGTTCATCAGCACAATCAGGCGCTCCCCACCCCCTGGCTTGGGGAGTCTCACGAGCTTCGAGAGGAATCTGCCGTCTGGCCACAGCAGGAGGTGCTCGCACCGCTCGAAGAGGCGCGCCATAGCCGTCAGCGCCCCGTGGGAGAGGTGCTCCATGGCCCTGGGCGCGATGTTGATCTGCCCGACGCCTGTCTGCCAAGAGAAACAACGGATTGCCTTGAGTACGTCGGCCGCCTCAAGCCTTGGCAGCTGCTCCCAAGTGTCAGCATCAACAGGTCGGCGAGCCAGCTCACCGCCATGCCGCACCCAGAAGCTTTCCCAATACTCAAGCTTACGATCAGCCAGTACGTACCCATGTTGTAGCCCATTGCCTCCGTCCACGATCTCCTGGAGAGCCTTGGGCTTCATGAATCGGTGAGCTCCCTTGGCTCCAGCCGCAAAAGCTGCCTGCGCCCACTGCCTCCAGCTCTGCATCACGGCCTTCTCATGCTTGGCCTCAGCATCGGAGGAGATACTCAGGATGCGGTCGACCTGCTGCTCGAAGTCTGCCTGCGCTAAGGCAAGTATGCCACGCGAGAAGAAGCCGACGGCTTCGGCGTCCAGGTGCGGCCAGACTCCCTTCCTCCGCCAGATTCTCTGGAAGAAATTCTCGCACTCCAGCAGGTGGCGCGCCGCCTTGGAGTGCACGGCGTCCCACGATAGGTCCTCGCCTGCCCGTCGCGGGGGCTGGTGTCGCTGAGCTCTCGACCGAGGCCGACCACCATCGGAGGAGAGACCAGCCACTCCGACGACCTCCGCAGCAGGGGGTGCCCCATCGCCCAGGCCAGGCACACCGTCGACGTGCGCCTCGCCGACGCTGCCGAGCTCGAAGACCTGCTGCGGGCGTAGCTGGAGCACGAAGCTCTGCAAGGCCACTCGAACCCTCCTGAGGTGACGAGCCCAGCGCGCAGCCTGCGCCCAGGCCTGGGTGTCCGCCGACCTCCTGCTCCAGGCACCTTTCACGACAGGGTGAAAACTCGCCAGCTCGAAGGTCGGGGGGCCTGGCACCGTGGAGTACCCCGCCACGTCCTTCACGACGTCGTAGCGGCCCCGCAGCTCGAACTCGATGCCGCTGAGCACGACGTCCCAGGCCCTGGTGATGCCCTCGCTGTGCGACGCGCTCTGGATGATCGCCAAGGTCGGGTCCCAGTCGGGGGGGAACCTCGCGCACCCCGCCGCAGGCGGCCTCCGAAAGCCGCGTGGCTCGACAAGCCTCCTGACCTTCGCGTCAAAAGCCGTGGCGGAGAGCTCCATGGTCACTGGTAGATGCGGCCACGTCTCCGCGTCGACGACCACTGGTTGCCGAACGCGAGGCAGCAAACGGCAAGAAACCATGAACATGTCAATGGTGCGGCCAGGAAGGCTCTGAAGACAAGTCGGCTCTCTCGGCGCCAGCACCACGCCATTGGCCGACTGGAGCCAGGACAACGGGCCGAGCTCGCCTACCTCCATGTTGAAGTCGCCTCCTACGATCCACGGAACACCCATGGCCTCCAGCGACCTGACATACTGGTACAGCTTGTACAGCATGGCCAGGTTCTCGGGCGACAGCTTGACGTCCACAATGAAATAGCACGACAGCATGACGAAGCCGCCCTTCACCCCAGCGTGGACGTGGGCCGCCATCATCCTGCCTTCCTGCAGCACGTGACTGTCCAGGCCTGGGGGTTTGGTGATGACCACCCGCAGCGGGGCCAGCACCGCAACCCCGCCTCTGCTGCCAACTCCCTGCCCAGGTAGGGCGGGCTCCCATATACCATGGTACCCAGCAGCTCTTACTTTATTCTGCAACTTCGCCAAAGCATCGCCCTCGGCCTTGGCATGATGTTCCTGCACCGCGATGCATAAACTCGAGCACGTGGGCAGGAAGTCGACGAGCGGGCCGCCCGAGGACACGTTCACGGTGGTGATACTTGAAACCGACGCCATGGTGCGACAAAGGAGGACGAACCACACAAGACACGCAAAACATCGCCGTGGAGCCATGCTAGGCAGGGGTGAGCCTGGGCCTCTTGACCTTGGCACCCCAACGCATGAAGATCTCCTCCAGCCTGTGCTTCTCGCCCCCAGCCGCAACGACTTCCTCCATGAACTCAGGGTCGTCGGAGAAGGCAGATGGCTGTGGTGTGCGAGGCGCTGCCGCGTCGTCCTGCCGCTCGGCCTGCTCGACGTCGGGACCAGCCTCGGCCCCAGCATCCGCCTGCGCCTTCTGGGCAGCCAACTTTGCCGCCTCCTCCTCCTGCAACCTCTGCAGCTCCTGGAAGCTCGCCGTGAGGCTGCCCGACAGCTGGTGATCGGCGCCCAGGCTCTGGAGCAAGATCCCGAGGCCCTCGAGCGTGGCACCAACCCCCTTGATCGGCTCGTCGAGCGACGCCTTGTCGCCAGGCGTCGGAACCTGCCCTTGAAGCCTCTTGCGCTCCTGGTCCAGCTCCTCCATGCTAGCGTCGAGGGCCGCCAGCTTGTCCCGAGTGAGCCGTTCCTTCTCCTGCAGGTCGCGCAACTGCGCCTGCAGCCCATCGAGCTTGGTCTGCTGGTCGTCGCGCAGCTTCTGCAGCCTGGTGAACTGAGTTCCCATCTCGCGCAAGCGCTGTCCGAGCGGTCGGGACTCCGCCACCCTAGCCCGCAGCTCGGCCTGCTCGGCCAGCAGCTTGTCGCGCGTGGCCACGACCGACGGCTCGGTGATGCCCTTGAGCTTGCCGATGAGGTCGCCGACCTCGCGTAGCCTGTCCTTGGCGACGGACTCGGGGCCGTCTCCGTCCGCGGCCGGCTCCATCTGCACGTCCTCCCCGCCAGGCGGCGGCCTCTGCACAGCGGCAAGCCGCTTGCGGGCCTCGGCGAGCTCGGACTTGAGCTTGGCCACCTTGACGGAGTCGTCCCAGTAGCCGTTGCCGCTGCCGCCCTGATTGCCCTTCTTCCGCTGGGAGGGGGCCGCGGGCTGGCGCACGCTGTGGAAGACCAGTCCCTTGCCCAGCTTGCACTTCGCACACTGCCGCGCCTCTGCATGATTCCACCACGGTCTCCCCGAGGGCCCGCAGCAGCTCTTGCAGTACCAAGGAAGCGCCTGCTCCGAACGGTAATGCGGCGGTGGCATCTCCACGACACCAGGCAGCAGCACACACGGTGGGCCGTGGCAGCGCGATCTGGAAAGGACTGGGTGTGGGCGCCCAACTCCCACGGTGAAGGCGAACGGTGGTCTGGCCGCGGACTAGCGGTATCCGTGCGGTCCCCAGGGGAACCAATCATCTTGAGCCAAAATGGCTACGGAGGAGGAGGAGGAAGGGAGGAGGAGGAGGAGGAGGAGGGGGAGGAGGAGGAGGAGGAGGAGGAGGAGGAGGGGAGGAGGAGGGAGGAGGAGGAGGAGGGCGAGGGGGAGGGAAGGGGAGGCTCCTCGAGGGACTTCCCCCGAGAGCGCGCTTCCTGGGTCGCCATCCCTGGTCACTCACGTCGCGCCCGCGCGCTCCGAGGGCCCCCACCCGCATCCACCAGACGCTGCAGGGCGCTCGCGCCCCCGAGGCCCCAGCCCGCTGGAAACGCACGGCGCGCCCCCGCGCCCGAAGCCACAGCCCCCTTGGTCAGTGCCGCGCCGTGCTCGCGCTCCGGCAGCCCGGCCCGGGCCAGCCGGGCCCTGCAGCATCCTGGAATCCCGGCGGACCACCATCAGAGAAACAAAGGACTGCATAGACATGAACTTGCGGAGTGCGCTGACGGGAAGGGGGGGGGGGGAGCGCCGAGCCAAAAAACCGCGCAGAGCTCCGCAAATTTATGTTCGTGGCGTCTTTTGCTCTGTCGGCGCGCACAGGGGGCTGGGGGGAAGGGGGAAGGCTTCGGGGATCTTCTGACCCGGGTCAATCCAGACCCGGGTCAGTCAGGCCTTGCAAAATCCTGCAAGATCCTGCACCCAGACCCGGGTCCATGCGCGAAAGGTCCTGCAGGCTCCTGCGGGGTCCTGCACCCAAGCCCGGGTCAGGGCGACCCTGGCGCTGCAGGATCCTGAAAGACCGGGCGCTCTGGCGGACCCCCGTTTGCATTGACCCCCGTCTCAGGGCTCCTGCCAATGACACGTCGTGCTCGTGCTCCGGCAGCCCAGACACCAGCCTACAGGAGGGGGGGTCCGTGTTCGCGCCCGTGCTCCTGGATACTGTTGCACAGCTTCTACCTCTGTCCGTGTCTAAAACTTCGCGCCGCGCGAGTTGGAACACGTGAGGTGCTGTGCGTGTGCGCGTCTGCGAAACATAGCGCTGTCTTGAAATAGGCACGAAACCATCAACAAGAAACACGAACATGAATTTAGCATAGACACACACGTCAAACATAGGCACGAGCATGTGAAACAGCGGGATGTCACATAGTATGTTAAGTACGAATCGACACCTTACGAATAGACACGCTAAACATCCTAGACTAAAAAGACACGGTGTGGGAACAACAAGACACGACCTGGTGAACGTCACCGGAATCCGTATACGAGCAAGCATGCGACGGGATATATTTAAATCCGCCATGACGCTTTGGAGACGAACTGATCGGAGCTAGGATGATCGCGGATGCACGCGAAAAATTGGGAGGATATGCCATTGGGTACCGTAAGAAGCGGGTATTCTGGATGCCTGTGACTTCCATGGGTGAACCTGTGAGCTTCTAGGCTACTTTCGTAAGCACGCTAAAGGAGACGAAGGCTAGCTGGTAAAGTAAATAAGCTTGAACCTGATGGGGCTAACCAATGCTCGAGGAATCGGCGATGATTTGGACGGCCCCCTATCTCCAAGATTGTTGAACAATATATCTTGCACAGAAAGAAACATGGCGAACACGATGCAATTTCCATGCTTATGTAAACTCGCAGGCCGTACGAAACGTTGCACAACGAGTCCAGCTTCTCTTTCTCTGGGGGTCTGCGGTCTCGGGGACCGCTTGCAAATTGCAAGGCGCTCGCGCCCCCGAAACCACAATCCTGTGCAGACTGCATCGACGCCGCGCTCCCGAAGCCACGACCCTTGCTGTGAATTGCGACCCAGCTGCGCTCTCGAGGCTACGAGCCCGCAGATCAAATGGCCCCCGATGCCGCAAGCCATTGTACATTCCGCTGCGCTCGTGCCCCCGAGACCGCGACCCCCGCGTGAATGACACCACGCTCGCACTCCCGAGGCCGCCATCCCCTGCAGACTACAGCAGGCTGACGCTCCCGAGGGCAACCCATGGCGAGTTGCATTACAATGCTGTCTTGCTCCCGAGTCCACGATCTCTCGTAAATTACGTCGATCTCGCGCCCGCGAAATCACCCGATCGTGAATTACGACCCGCTCACGTTCCCGAACCCACAATCAGTGTGAATCGCTTCGTGCACGTTCGCGCTCTCCAAGCCACATCGCCGTGTGAATAGCAACGCGCTCGCGCTCCCGATGCGAAGACGCTTAACACATTACGTCGCGGTCACGCTCCCGAAGCCACGCCACCTTTGCATATTACGTCGCGGTCGCGCCCCCGAGGCCACACTCCTCTGCAAACTGCGACGCAGTTGCCCTCCGAGGTCGCCGTCCCTGGTAACGTGCAGTGAACATGCATTGTCTGAGCATGTGTCTAGCGAACGGCGGACTTTTGTATGAAAGTGATCCATGCCATAAACCCAACTTCTCATATGTTGGACATTGTTGGACATGTCTGGAACGAACCGCTTGCTTGTGTCAGCGCTTGCCTGTGCTCGGGAGAAGATCTATCCCTGTCTGACTGTCTTGGAACCCACTTGGGCACGTTTGGGGCAGCCTTGAGCTTTCGGAAGTCCGAAAGGGCCAGCATGTCAAGACCGCTCAAACACCTGAAGACCATCAATGCGTTTTGCCTCTCGAGGGCCTTTCGACGCCCTCTTAGAACCCTCTCGAGACCCCCCAAAGCCCCAGAACCCCACACAGATCCCCCGAAACTACAGCCCGAATGGTCCGGAAACGGTCGAACGAGCAGCCACGCAACCGATGCTCATGGCCCCTTTCCGAAAGGTGGAGAGGCGGAGCCCATCGAGGGCAACTGGCGGGCAAACCTGGCAACCTGGCCGGCAACTTCACCCATCGCGCCCGGCGGCGGCGGCCGCCCCTCAAACTGTTGAGGCCCCGACCCAGTGCTGGCCATCGCTCGGACGTCCATTTCCTGTGTTTTGTCGGTTTCGTGCGTGGTTACTTCGCGAAATGATCAAGGATGCTCCTCGATGGTCCTCGCCGAAGGAAAAATGCACACGTCCGAGCGATGCCAAGAGTGGTGCAGCGCGCCCGTGCGTGGGGGGAGCGGGAACGCGCGCGCGGGCGACGGCGCTGGATTCGGGAAGCTGGTTCACGAGCGCTGGGCCACGGGGTTCCAGGGCCCGTGCCCGGGGGAGCGAACGCAAGATTAGTGACACCCCGCCGAGGGGGAAATCCGTCGGCGCGTGGCCGTGGAGAAAGCACCGGGCAGTCGGACAAGAGAGCACAGTATGCACACGCTGACGGGCTCCCGACGGCGACACGTCAATGATACTGCGAATGCCACGACAACGGACACCCTAACAGTCCCATCATTGAATCTAAACTGTGTTTCATATGTCGGGGCCAATTACGGGCTGAAGTAAAAATTTGCGCAAGCTCAAGCTGCTGCCCGTTGGCGGAAATGCAAACATCGAGAAGCCAGACGGGAGCATGGCTACCCAAAAGGACAGCATTGTCTATCTCGGCAGCGTGCTGTCCTCCTCTGGAGCCTCCGACGCAGAGCTCGCGAGCCGGTTGGGGGCTGCAAGGGCCGAGTTTGACAAGCTGGACAAGGTGTGGTCTCACTCCAGACTCCCGCCTTCGAAAAAGATCAAGATCTTCAATGTGTGCCTGGTGTCGAAGCTGCTGTACACCGTCCACACCATGTGGCTGAAAGTGGCAGAGCTGTCTAAATTAGATGCGTTTCAAGCACGCTGTCTGAGGAAGATTTTACATATCCCGCATTCGTACATAAGCCGCGTTGCCAGCGAGGCAGAGCAAGCTGAGCAGTGTGCTCTTAGAGCGCCAGTTGGTTCTGCTCGGGAGCATCGCGCGGATGAGCGACGGCCACCCCGTGCGGAGCATTGTGTTCAGGCCGTCGACCGTTGAGCTTCACGACTCGCCTGCGCGTCGCGGTCGAGGCCGGCCACGCGCGGCGTGGACCCGAGAGTTACACGAAGGATTGCAAAAAAACCCTGGATTGCAAAAAGGATTGGAAAAAAACCTGGGTTTTTTTGCAATCCTGGGTTTTTTTGCAATCCTTGGGTTTTTTTGCAATCCTTCGTTTTTTTGCAATCCTGGGTTTTTTTGCAATCGCACGCTTTTCGCGCATGTGTACATAGTGGCTTCGACTGGTCTAACATAGCCGCCATCCCGGAGACAACGTGGAGACGAGCAGCGCGGAACTACAGCCAGTCCTGCTGATGTGCTTCTGCTTCTGGCTCTCGCCAGTCCGCCGTCCTGGCTCCTTCTTCTCCGTCTGCCTCCGCTCCTCGTCCCCTCCCTGCGCCTCCTCTCTCCTTTCCCTCTCGCTCCTCGTTTTCGGCCCGCCTTGCCTCACCTCGAGGCTGTGGATGTGGCTGAATGAAAATATTGCTCACGTGCTTTTTGGACACACGGCGTCTTGATTGGTTAAGCTGTCGGGAACATGTTCTAAACATGATTTAAGCATGCTTTCCACATGTTTCAAACATGTTTTACACATGTTCTAGATATCTGGACGTTATTTGGCAACATGCTTCCTCTCCATTGATTGTCCTCCACGACAGTAATACTCTCCTTCCCTTCCAGATGCCTCCCGCCACTCTGTCGCTCGCACTCAGGAGGTCGATCTGTCATCCAGACGCTCGGCGAGCGTAGCTGCACTCAGAAACATCGATCGATGCCTGGGATTCGAAAATGTCCACCGCTTGCTCCATGGAGGAGCAAATCAAATTCGATACCGCTGCTCCCCAGACCTCTCTTGGGGTGCACGCCGACCAGAATTTCGAGGATAATCCAGCCGTGGCGACGAGGGCTCTCTAAGACGAGCAACGGTACGTGTACCGTATCCTTCTCTGAGCTCCTGGCACTCGTAACCCGGGCAGCAGCTGATCCAGGATGGAACGCATATCTGCCCTCGGTCCGCGCACTCTGGCTACGTATGGATGTTTGCCTACAGCAATGACGCATTGGCATGCCCTCGCGCCTGTTGGCTGCACGCAAGAGCGTACATATGCAATAGTGACCTTTGGTGCGCGGCTTAAGGCGGGACAGGGCGAATTGAGATAGTGGCAGCTCAAAAATCGGTTCCCGAAGATGTCTCCGCATCCTTATCCTGATCCCCCGTTTTCCTCCCTCTCCTCATCCTCCCCTTCCTCCCCCACGTGCTCCCCGAAGGGCTTCCACAACGGCTGGGGGAACACATAGTCCAATAGCCTGGTCAGACTTCGGCCCAAACGTTTGGCCACATAGGCGTACCCTGAACGGTAGGGGGCGGTGGTGACTCGCCGTCGGCGTCTTCGATCTGGGCCTTCGGCCTAACCCGCTGGCCAGGCGGAAAACCTCTGGGTCATGGGTCTCTCCAGCGACGGCCTGGGGATGGCTGCCACGACGGCCACGATTGCCAAAGATGACCTCCAAATTCGCACAAGATGGTCCAAGATGGCCTCCAAGAGAGCTCAAGATGGCTCCAAGGCATCCTCCGGAAGGTCCAAGAAGGCCTCTCAGACGCCCCAAATCATTCATTCTTCCGAGGTTCGAACAACAGTGATTTTAGCTGGCTCGCCTTTCCTGGCATCCGACGTTCCAAGACGGGTCCATAGGTTTATGTTGCTCCAATCGTACTCAGATACCACATCACATAAATAATTTCGAGCACCCGGAAAGTGTCGAAAGAGTCGAAGCATTGTCGAAACAGTGTCGACCGAATGTCTCCCAGGGCCCGACACGTGAAAACCCTCGAGTTTGGGTACTTTTTGGGTGCTCGAAACTCTTTCTGGTGATCAAGGCTAAAGTAGGATGGAACATCAGAACCATAGGCCCCCCAAATCGCCCCGAGACGACCCACTGGGCCACCAAGAGGCCCGCAACACGCCCCCCCCCCCCCCCCCCCCCGAAGGATCCCAAGACAGCCCAGGAGGACCCCAAACACGACCTCGGAGAACCCCAAGACAGCCCTAAAGCGCCCACAGAGGGACCCACGACTGCCCAGGGAGGGGCCAAGCCGGCCTCCGAGGCCAAGAGGCCCCTCAGGCGCCCCAAGAGGGCTCCAAGAGGACCTCGCGGAGCCAGCCTTGTTCAATGATATTAGCATGCTCGGCTTTTCGGGCTTCCGACGCTCCACTTGCCATCGCTCGGACGTCCATTCCGCGTGCGTGTTTCGTTTTCGCGCGTGTTGCTTTGTTGCTCGATGATCGAGGATGCTCCTGGATGGTCCTCGCCGAGAAAATGCACACGTCCGAGCGACGCCAAGTCCAAGACTGGCCTATAGGCCTCCAAGATCGCCTAAACACGCAGGCTCGAAGAGGCCTGCAAGACGGCCCAAGAGGGCCCCAAGACAGCCCCCGAGACGTCTGTGAAGCGCCCAGAGAAGGATCAACGACTGCCCAGGGAGGGCCCAAGACGGCCTTTGAAGGCCAAGAGGCCGCTGTGACAAGCCCCAAGAGAGCTGCAAGAGGACCTCGGGGAGGCCAAAATCATTGATTGTCCCCACGATTTCAAATTACTATACCTCTTCTTCTTCCTCCTCATCGTTCTCCTTCCTCTCCTCCACTCTTTTCCTCTCCCCAATTTTCCCCCAAGGGTTTCCACAACCGCTGGGGGAACACAAAGTCCAACAACAGCTTGACCAGACTTACGTTTGGCCGTATTGGCGTTTCCGAAAGGCAGGGGGCGGCTCCAGACTGGCCAAAGGAGGCCACCATGTGAGCCCCCAGACGGCCCGGTAGGGCCGCAAAACTGCCCGCAAGGCCCCCAAGACGGCCAAACAGGCCAGGAAGAGGGCGCGAAAGAGGCCGAAGCGAGAGAACTTTCAGGGCCTCGGAATCTCCGAGGCCCCTCCTCCGACTGGCCAAGCTCTGCGCACACTGACTCGTGACCCGGATAGATAACCATCCGTATCCCCAGACCCCCGACGTCGTGATTCTCTCACGACGTGACCCCCCAGAGATCTGGACCCCTCCCCCGGAGACCGGGCTTTCATCCCGAGTCGCTGTCTGACGGTCCCGAGGGTAGAGGAGGAGGAGGAGGAGGAGGAGGAGGAGGAGGAGGAGGTGGCAGAAGGAAGAGAAGGAGGAGGAGGAGGGGGAGGAGGAAGGGGGAGGAGGAGGAGGAGGAGGAGGAGGAGGAGGAGGAGGAGGAGGAGGAGGAGGAGGAGGAGAGGAGGAGGACGGCCCGGCGAGGACCCCCTCCTCCTCCACCTCCTCCTCTCTCCTCCTCCTCTTCTCCCCCCCCCCCTCCCCTCCCCCTCCCCCTCCGCGTCGCGCACCGCGCGCGCGACCGCGCATCCACGTCGGCTACACGCCAGAGGCGACGACAGGGGCGAATAGCCCAGGGGAGAGCATTCCATATAGTCAGCCGCGCCGAGGGTCCACGTCGTCGACGAGGCTCCGGGGGCGAATGCGTGTCGTGCCCGCCCCTGGGCTGCTCGCCCCGATCGTCGCCGCCGAGGGCACGCAGGAGTGGCCCTGGGCCAGAGTGACCTTCGGTGCGCGGCCTCCTGGGGGCCGCGGGGGGGGGGGGCCAAGCACAAGCGCGCAAGGCGCCACCACCGCATCGGCGATCGATGAGGGCGGGGCGATTCCGTGAGGGAAGGAGGAGGGGGGAGGAGGAGAAGGGGGGAGGAGGGGAGGAGGAGGAGGAGGAGGAGAAGGGGAGGTGAGGAGGAGGAGGAGGAGGAGGAGGAGGAGGAGGGGAGGAGGAGGAGGAGAAGGAGGAGGAGGAGGAGGAGGGGAGGAGGAGGGGGAAAGAGGAGGAGATCGGGGGGCCCCCCGCGTGCCCGCCCCCCCGTTCCCGCACCAAGAGGACACGCCGGCGAAGGGTCACTCTCACGGGTAGTCGGCCACGGGACCCCGCGCCCCGTGTGGCACGGAGCGCGGGGGCAAGCGCTCGCAGCTCGTGGCCGATGGCTGCCCAGGCGCGCGACGTCCTGTGATCCAGGATTGGGCCAACGGCGAGGTTGCTGAGCGGTGATGTTTGGAGCCGAAGCGTGGGAAAGCACGAACCACACGTTCCTACATGTCCTGCATGCGAGCGGATCGAGCGAACACGACGCAGCGAATCGTAGGAGAGCGCGGGCCACGCGTTCCCACGATGTCGAAACCCACATCGCCGTTACCTATATCGCCGTTCGCCCGTCGACAGCTGACGTTTCCAACGCGCGACCCCTGAAGTCCAGACCGTGTTGAAACAAAAAACGGCATAGACAGAACCCTTTGGCGCTCCGCGCGGATTTCTTGGATCTGCGCTGGACCTCCCTGACGCGCGGAGCGCGCCGATCGGGGGGGCCCAGGTGCGGATCCAAGCAATCCGCGCGGAACGACAAAAGTTCATGCCTATGGCATGTTTTGCTCTTCGACCCAGGACCCACCCCAAAGGCCAAATAATGTTTTAAGAGCCAAAACGACGTTCTCGGGACATTGACCCGACGTGCTAAAACAGGCCAACCTCGTCCAGAAGTGCTCTAAGAGCAGGTCGCGCGGTCCTGTAAGCCTACCCCTCGCCCTCATTCTTCCAGACCTTCCGTGCTGACCTTCCACACTCCTGCGCTCCGCGAAACGCTGAAATTCCTTGCGCCTCCTGGGGCCTGCAGTAGTTGAAATGCATCACCTTCCGCGCCTTCCGCAGAGGTCGGACGGTATGGAAGATGGAGGTGGAGGGACCACGACCTGTTCTTCGAACCCACAAATGTTCTAAGGACAAAAACAATGTCCTCGGAACACTGCCCCAATGTACCAAGATAGGCCAGCCTGGGCATTCCTATAGGCCTACCACGATCTGTTCTTCGAACCCAAAGACGTTCTAAGTACCAAAACAATGTCCTCGGAACACTGCCCCGATGGACCAAGACAGGCCAGACTGGGCCAGAGGTGCTCTGAGAGCAGGTCGCGCGGACCACAAAAGGGCTCTTGGAAAATTCTTCGGTGGGCTTACAGGGAAGCCAGGACGCTTCGCAAATGCTTGAGTCGTCGGCCCGCGGGGCTCCAGGCTCCAGGCTCCTGGCCTGCACGGTTTCCCCCGAGGCCGTAGGCGACCCGAGGAGGAGGAGGAGGAGAAGGAGGAGGAGGAGGAGCAGGAGGAGCAGGAGGAGGAGGAGGAGGAGGAGGAGGAGAAGGAGGAGGAGGAGGAGGAGGAGGGTGGATGAGGGGGGAGGGGAGGAGAGGAGCAGTAGGAGCAGGAGGAGGAGGAGGAGGAGGAGGAGGAGGAGCAGGAGAAGGAGGGAGCAGGAGAAGGAGGAGGAGCAGGAGGAGGAGGAGGAGGAGGGAGGAGGAGGAAGACGGGGAGGGGGAGGGGGGAGAAGGAGGAGGAGGAGGGAGGAGGAGAGAGGAGGAGGAGGAGGAGGAGAAGGAGAAGGAGGAAAAGACGGAGTAGGAGGAAGAGGAGGAGACGAGGATACGGAGGAGGAAGAGGAGGAAGAGGAGGAAGATAAGGAGGAGGAGGAGGAAGAGGAGGAAGAGGAGGAGGGAAGCGGAGGAGGAGGAGGAGGAGGAGGAGGAGGAGGAGGAGGATAATCCGAAAGCCCTTATAACGGCGACGAGGCGACGATCGAAAGCAGTGCCCCGGCACTGCTTTGAACGCGTTCAAAGCAGTGCCCCGGCACTGCTTTGACGCTATGATATGATGATATGATGATGATTATGATTGATGATGATGATTTTTCCAGCGTACACTGTCCGCAACTGCGGCAATCAACATCATGCTCCACTTGCCCGCAACTGCGGCCATCACCAACGCTGCGCCTCGAAGCTCCACGGAGGGCGCTCGGCAGGTCGCCCGCTCGAGCCCCACTCGACTTCACGCTGAGGAGGCGAGCCCTCAGGGGCATTGTCCGCAACTGCGGCATGATCAGAGGGCCACCACTGCGCGCCATCAGCGCCCCATTCGCTCGAGCTCCAGTCCCACCAGGACCAGCCCTGCCATCTCGTGGCGGGACTGCGCGCCTCCCATGCGCCGCTGCCGCTGGCGTCCCAGGACCCAGCCGCCACTGCGGCACAAGAAGGGGTCGCATCGTCGCCGTTGGCAGCTTGCGGCGGTGGCGTGTTCCCAGCTCGCTCAGCCCCAGCGTCTCTCCCCGCAACTGCGGTTCCCATCTGGGGTCGGACGCCCTTCCCCGCAACTGCGGTGTCCGCGTAGCTGCCCTTCTTGCCGCCCTTCTTGCCGCCCTTCCTGCCGCCCTTCCTGCGTTCCAACCTCGCGGCGAGTCTTTCAGGTGACCTGCGGCACGTATTGTGCGTGAAAGCCACCAGAGGGAAGTGCGCTCCGTGCCTCGCCCTGCCGAAGGCGCCATGCCATATCTTGTCGTCGAGGTTGCCCTGCTTCACTCTGAAGGGATAGCGCACCCAATCGTCGCGTTCCCTGCGCGCCATCCTTTGCTCGAACTCCGCATCTGCGGTCAAGGATTCGCCAGATGGCGTCAGGAAGGCGCGCATCTTGTTTTCAACGGGCTCAGCCTTGGGCACGTAAGTCTGAAGCATCTTCCCAGGGCCATTCGTGTAGTCGAAGACAGGGAAAGACGGATCATGCTGGGTCGTCAAGAATCCGCCCTCACGGTCGTGCAGAACACTCAGGCCATGGTGAAGCTTGTACTGCCCAGGACAGTTTATGAACAAAATCGCCATGCTGTCTGCCCTGGGCTGGCCGCCTGCTGTCTTCCAGGGGGTCCACGCGGCGACGTCCACAGTCAGGCCGCAATTGCGGCACCAGGACACAAGCTGGAACATGCACATGTTGAAGTCCCCCATGCAGACCTTCACGTCCCATTCCCTGACGTAGGCGACGAACCAGTTGTAGAACTCATGGAGCTTCGTGACGCCCCAGTCTTGGTTGGCCAAGCTGTGGTGGACGTGCACCGCCATGACGTTGAAGGAGCCCCCCAAATGGGGCACGGCCTGGTCCAGGTGGACGCGCACCACCATCGCCCTGGAGTACTTGTTGTGCAGCTTTGGCGCAGGAGCCTCCGCAACTGCGGACTGTTTCTTCTTCTTCTTCGTTTTGGACTTCTCCTGCTTGTGGAAGACTCTCGCAAAGTCTACGTGTTCAATGTGGCCGCCACTGCGGTCCCTCATGCCAACAAGGAGGGTCCCTGATGGCTCGCCGCCCTTAACGCACAGGTAGTTGTATTGAGTCCGACTCCGAAACCTATCGTCCGCAACTGCGGCTGCACTGTCCCTCGCGTCGTGCTCCCCACTGAGTACCGCGCAGGTCTCGTCGTCGCACTCGCAGAGGGCGATGATCTGGGCAGGGTTCGCGCGGAGCTGCGCCCACTCGTCCGCGCGTTGCGTGGGTCTAGCTGCAGTCCCTCCGAAGTTGGCCACGTAGAAGCCGACCCGTCCCGCTTCGAACTCCGTTTTCTCCTCCCATGCGTCGACAAGAGCTCTTTGTTTTTCCGACAGATTGCTTGTCTCGATGATGGGCACCCGTTTCCAGGTTCTCCGCGACGACAACACTCTCGGCATGTAGGAGTCATGTGCTGCCGCAACTGCGGCTCCCGCACCTCCCCGGGACTCAGCCTCGTCAGCGGAGGCAGCCGAGGACGCGACGGTGCTGTCGCCATCTTGCGTCCGCTGGTCGTCGTCATCATCCGCAACTGCGGCTTCCTCGTCTTTGCCTCCCTCCTCCTCCTCAGCGTTGTGGATGAACACCGTTCTGGCGAATCGAAGTCCACGGTCCATACTCCCTGAGGATGCGCTCGGGCGCGCGGGCGGCCACATGCTTGCGTCTTCGCGTGCGCCACCTCGAGCCACGGTGGCTACGGAAATGGATCGTGAATGGGCATGGGGTCGGATGGAGGGAGGAGACAAAGAGGATTCGAGGAGTGGCAGAAGGAGGGCGAGGACTCAAAGGAACCGAAAGAACAACAAATGGACTGGCGGAGAAGCAGAAGGAGGGCGACGATTGCAAGGGACTGTGAAAGGATTATTTTCACAGCAGCAGGAAGACCGCAACTGCGGTTTTGCCTCATCTCCTGCCCGCGCGGGAGCCGCTTGGAAAAACAACTTCCCTCTGGACTTCCTGTGGGTCCGCAACTGCGGCCTGCATCACGCTAGGGCTGGGATTACCAGCGCCATTTGCCCTCCCAGGGTTCTCACTGTTTCCGAATGCACGAACTGCGACAGCGCCGAACGGTTCCCAGACGCCGCGTCGTTCGCGACTTTTTGCAGCCACCCAGCAAACGTGAGCGGCCATTGCTCCTTGTGCTGCTTGCACATCTCCTCGTCCCAATGCGTCTTGAACCATGCCCACTCCCCCCTCTGCTCGTCTGAGAGGACGCCTTTTCCGCGAGCCAGGCGATCCAGAGCTGCCATCCTGTTTTTCTTGATCTTGAACTCCTCGGGATTCCACTGCGCTAGGGCGTGTTTGTTAGCCAAAGCCGTTTCCACCGCAACTGCGGCCTCCTTCTTTGCCCTCAAGGCGGCCTCGGCCTCTCGAATCTGCTTCTTGAGATCGTGCAACGCCTTCGTCCTGTCGTTCGCTTCCAGAGCCAGGCGCCGCTTTTTCGCCACCACTGCGGCTTCGTGGTCTCGCTGGGCAGTCAACGCTCGTAGGACCTCGTTGTCCTCCCGCGCCAGCTCTCTCAACCGCTTCTTTTGTTTGTGTTGTTGCTGTCGGCAATCCTGCGCTAGTTTCTCCATGCCCACTTGGCGCAGCATATCTTCCGCCTCGCGGAGCGTTTCTGCCAAGGACGTCGCCACTGCCACCTGCTCGGCCGCCTCTGCGTCGACCACGCAGTCCATGGATACCGAGGATCCTTGAGGCCCAGGTGCCGCAACTGCGGCATCGCACTGTTCCGCAAGAGCCTCGGCCCACGAGGCCTCCTCTTGCTCTTCGTCCTCCTCGTGCTCCTCGTGCACCTCCTCCTCCTCCTCCTCCCCGCCCTCCTCATCGCCCTCCTCGTGGCCTGGCTCCTGGCCTAGCGCTTCGTCGCCGAGCTTCTCCAACACGGAATCTGTGGCGTCGTGTTTCTCGTATTCGTGTATGAGACGCAGCACGTCATTGTAGGACCATTTCAAACGTTTCTGCTCGCATTCTTCCCTCACCTCCGCGACTGCGGTGTCCACTTTTGCTCGCAGCCCCCCTGCTTCCCAGAGTTCCGCCGCCTCTCGGCAAATCTCGAGATCTCCTGACTTGTCGAAGGGCGCTCGAATTCCCACTTTCAGGAAACCTTTCGCGGCGTCCAAGTGCAACTGCACATTCTCCAACACTGACAGCATCAAGTCGGCGCAATCGGAACGCCGCAACTGCGGCACGTGCTTCCCCAACGCCATTTGCTGCACCAGCGCTTTGGTCTCGAGGGCAATGTACCGGCGCTTCACGTGCTGGTTCAAGTCCGTGTCCACGGGCTGCGCAACTGCGGTCGTCCCCCCGCCGTGAATGATCAGCACGTAGCCGCGCTGCCAGGCGAGTCTCCGCACAGCGTCTGCTTTGTGCGGGGAATGGTCGTCGGCCATGAGGATGCGCCACTTTCCCCGCAACTGCGGGTCGTCGGGCCAGGCCCGCAAGTGCCGCTGCAAGAATGATACAACGTCGTCTGCGCGGTAGGACCCCTTCTCGGACGTCGCCGTGCTCACCCAAGACGGATAGCCGCGACTGCGGGCATGTGCGGCCAAGCCCTCAGCGATGACAGATCCCCCCTTGAACATTAGCTCCGCCGGCGGTGGTCCGCAACTGCGGATGTCCTCCGCGTCGCTCGACACCGTCAGGTTCGCTGTCCACCGAGCCCTGCTGTCGTCATGCGCCTCGACAAGCGGGACAATGCCACCCTTCACAGCCAAGGTCGGCTTCGAGGCCGACGACGACTCGTTGTGGTGAAAGGGCGACTGGTCCCAGTTCAGGATGTGCGGGTCGTACCCCAGAAGCTCCTCTGCAGCTGCGCGGACCCTGGCCACGTTCAAGATCATAGTCTCAAAACGAGATTGGAGCAACCATTTTGGCACCTTGTACTTGCGGTTCGGCTTCTTCATGCTCAGGCCGTAGGAGCGCCGCCACTTCACCCACCACCGAGGCCGCAACTGCGGCACCATCGGTTTGCCTCCCCGCTTCATTGTCTCCACGCAGTAGTCCGCGACGAGTTGCTTCGCCTTCGTAACCAGCAGGGATTGGGAGAACCTGGCCAACATCTTGGGCCTCTCCTCCGCAACTGCGGTTCGCTTGGCCACCGCCTTCCAGTCCACGGAGTACCTCATGTGGGACCACCACTCGTACAGAGCGGCTTCCAGCCATGGAGCCTTGTTCGGGCGCCCTTGGTTGCCCCGCGCGCGGCGTCGGCCATGCGCGCCCGCCGTGCCATGTCCACCTTGTGTGCGCCAGTTTTGAAACCACTTGGAGACGGCCTGGCGCTGCTGGACGACCCCCATGCCCTTCGGCCACGTGAACCGCTCGCAAAAAGACGCGATTGAATTCCGTGGCAGAACGCCCTCGCCCATCCAACCACAACTGCGTGCGTGCGCCTCCAGGTCTTTGCAAACCAGTTCGCGGTCTCTGAGCATGTGCGGGCACGCGCGCCGCTTCTGTTCCGCAACTTCGGGTTTTGGGCGTGCGCTGGCCAGTGCGTGCGCCCTGATCTGCTCCTCCTGCAACGCCTCGGGCATAGCCTCAGCCATGGCAAGCAATATACCCATGTCCTGCACGCCCGTCTGCCACTCTAACGCCGCCATGAGAGCGGGGCGTGGCGCGCTCGCCTCTCTCGGCGCCTCTGCTGGTTCGCCCTCGCCCTCGGAGTCGTGCAGGACCATGGGTCCAGCAGGGCCGCTGGCCCCGCAACTGCGGTACGCCCGCACCTCCTCCAAGGTTAGTTCCTGCGTGACAACGAGCATGTCGTGCAACCACGGTTCGTCCCAGCGGCGCACCCCGAAATCGTACAGTTCCTCCCGAAGCCATTTGCGCGTCTCGGCATTTTGCGGTTTCTGCAACATCATCGCCATAAGGTCAATGCCGCAGTTTCCATCGCAAACAGTCCCTAGGACCCATTGTCCCAGAGGACCGTAGAACCTGTTCAACGCGTCCGCCCCCTCAGAGCACACGCCACCCACCGCAACTGCGGCCACCCAGTGGCGCACCTCATGGAGAGGGTTCTCGGGAGTCACGGGCCTGAGTTCCACCGTTGTCCATTCCCCGAACAGATCCTCAGCAGCGGCGAGTACGCACGCCACGCCGTCGACGGCGCATGGCTCAGTGCACTTCTCCTTTGCCCAAGGCATGTAGAAGTCAAGGAGGTCCTTGCGGTTCTCGCCTTCCCACACGTAAGGTCGACGCCCGAACCGCAAGGCAAACAGCATGAAAGCTGAATACCCTATGTAGGAATTCTCGGACAGAATCTGCCTCAGGAGAGCCATCACGACGTCAGGCACCGTCGCCGCCACTGCGGCCTGGATCTTTGGCGCGTCTTCCACAGGTACACCTTTCTCTGGCGCCAGGGGTGGCGCCGCGACTCGTGGCCGCAAGGCGTCGCCAACAGGCGCCGCAACTCGTGCTGCAGCCTTTGGGTCTGGGCACGGGAAGAATGCGACCTGCGTCTTCGACCAGTTCTCTGGCAGCGGCCGCGCTGGTGGCAAGCGTGCTGGAAGTGGTGTGTCTTTGTCCGCTTCCACTCCCTCAGGAGCTTCAACCGCAATTGCGGTCTCCTGCGCAGCAGGCGGGTCTGGTGTTGCGTGCACTTGAGCTGGAGGAGCTGGAGGGACTGCTGCTGCGGGTGCTTCGGGCACAGGGGCTGCTGGAGGTTTGGGTTCTGCGGGTGCTTCTGGTGCTGGAGCTGCGTGTCCTTCTTGCGCAGGAGCTGCGAGTTCTGCTGGTGTTGCTGGTGCTATGTGTGCAGGGGCCGAGGGAGCCGCAACTGCGGTGCCGCCTGGAGCCGCAACTGCGGGTGGTGGCGTCGCGCCCGGTCGCCAAGCAGACGGCCGCAAATGAAAGCGAGGCGGCTCAACAAGGCCGTACTGCGACGCGGGCCACTTCGCTAGGCACGGAAAATCCGCACATGCGTGCACCTTTATCTTCTTGGGGCACGGAACGCCGCTACTGCGGCTCAAGATGTTGGCGAGCCCAGTGGTGCCATACTTCGTTTTCCTCGGTGCGCAGCCGCTGTCGTAATGGAGCCACTCCACCTCGAAATGCGTTCCGTCCTCCTCGCCATACCATGTCCGCCCCACGGGAACATCCATGAGCGGTCGCGTGGCGAACGACTCGGGCCGGGCACTCGGCTGCGGGCTACAGAACTAGGAAGAGGGAGGGGAGGAGGGAGGAGCAACTGAAGACGATGCGGAGGGGCGAAGAAGGAGGTACATTTCAACAACGCCCGCGCGGAAGCCCCAATCATCGCGCGCACAGGGTTTCGATGCTTCACTCCATGCTTCTCTAAGAAAAACGCTCGCCCACACAAGTTGCGCACTAAGGCGTGCACCCGTGGAACACCCTAAACCTTCCGCCTGCCTCCTCACACCGCCTCGCCCTCCGCGTGTTCACGCGCACCCAGCCACCCCGCAACTGCGGGCACTCAGTAGCCCCACCGCAACTGCGGCCCATACGGCTTCGGGCCTCAGTCGAACAGACTGGGGATTTGGAGCTCGAGGTAATCCAGAGCCGCTTGCTTGCGCTGGTGCTGCGTCATGCCCTCCCACTCGTAGTCGTAGCCCTTCACCGACTGCGCCGACTGCCACTTCTTCTTTGTAAGTTTCTTCACATCCATCTCGATCCTTTTGCCCTTGTTGGCACACTCTCGCGTGATGGTCGCGACCCCAGCGCCCTTGAAGTCCCAAACGACGGTGAAGCCAGAGCCGCTCCCCTGCGCCACGGGGGAGTCGACCTCCTTTTGCTTCGCCAGCGGGGTGGCAGGGTCAACCGCCGTTGCCCAGTCCCTGTCCGCCACTGCGGCCTCGTCCTTGTCGCCGTCGTCGATGTCGGGGACACCGCCGAGGCTCACGTCGTCCACGATCATGTCGATCAGCCACCCAAGGTCTGCAGCGTCCAGCCACAACGTCCTCCGCTTGAAGCTGGCCACCCGCACGTTTCGAACGGCCGTGTCGTGCGGAAACTTCATGGGGCTCTTTGCGGGCATCTGTACGGAGTGCACAGTGGCTATGGCCGACTCCACGGCCTCGCCCCTGGGCAGGCCAGTAGTCGCCGCACGCGTTCCAGTCTTCTGCTTCTTGGCGCTGGTCGGGGTCGCTGCCTGCTTCTTCGTGGCGTCCGTGGAGCTGACCAGGGCCGACATGGGGTCATCTGCTTCGTCCCCCGCGTCGCCGTCGCTCTCCTCGTCCGCAACTGCGGCGCCGCCCTGCTTCGCGAGTTCTTTCTTCAGCGCGTCCCAGGCCTTGGAGGCCTTCAAGGCCCCTGCGGTCGGTTTACCTTTGGCGCACACCTTGAGCAGCCAAGCCTTTTGCATGTTCACGTGCACGAAGCTTATCTCTCCGAGGGGCCCTGCGTGGAGCACCTTGACATCCTTTTCGGGGATGGGGGTGGTCTGCGCAAGCCAACCTCCACGGATGCACAAGACCTTCTCAACGCACACAGGGCTCCATTCGCTCGAAGTCGGCATGTGTGCTACTGCGCTGGACACAGCCGCAACTGCGGGCAAGGCGGAGGTGCGGGCAGTGGGGCCGCGCGCGGTTGAGCCAGATGGCGAGACGAACGCCTCCCTGGAGGGCCTCCCTCGGCCCCTGCGATCCTCGCGCCTCCCTGGAGGGCCTCCGCCCTCAGAATGCTTCAAAGCAGTGCCGGGGCACTGCTTTGAAGCACCTGGGTGCTTCAAAGCAGTGCCGCGGCACTGCTTTGAAGCATTCTGAGGGCGGAGGCCCTCCAGGGCCTCCGCCCTCAGCCCAGGGCCCTCCAGGCCCTCCAGGGCCTCCAGGGAGGCCCTCCAGGGCCTCCAGGGCCTCCAGGGAGGCCCTCCAGGGCCTCCAGGGCCTCCAGGGAGGCCCTCCAGGGCCTCCAGGGCCCTCCAGGCCCTCCAGGGCGGAGGCCCTCCAGGGCCTCCAGGGAGGGAGGGAGGGAGTGAGGAAATGAGTAGTTTCGGCTTCCAACTTGGGAGGAAGGGGAGAAAGGAGGAGGAGAGAGGGAGGAAGTGGAGGAAGGGCGAGGGAGGAGAGGGAGAAGGGAGGGAGGAGGTCCGTTTCGAACCTCCGTGCTCGATCGTCAGCGGTCCGCTACTGCGGCATCAGCTAACAGAAGCAGTGACACTGCAAAGTACACGAGCGCTCCGCAACAGCGGTCACGCGTGCGCCCCCCCCTTCGGCCTGTTGCCCGCAACTGCGGTCACGCGAGCAAGCCGCCCTGACTGCCGCCACTGCGGCTTCTTAATTAGAGCGACATCTTCCCGCTTTCGTCGAACCCTTTCTTCGATTTCTTCGGCGCGGGCTGGCCCGAAGGCTTCCCTTTGGCCCTCTTGGCCGCGTCCGTCTTCCACGTCTCCTCGGCCGCCTTCTTCTTCGGTGCGGTTTTGGGTCTCGCCTCCCACAGGAGCTCTTCTCCTTTCTTCACGGCCGTGGTATTCACCAGCACAGGGACATTCACGGCGAGCACGACCCCGCCTGTCCCAGGCACGCACACCGCCAATTCTTTCGTCTCCAGCTCCATGTTGATGCGCGCAACTGCGCTTTCATTACGGCTGTTTCTCTGCTGGATCTCCTGTTCCGTGACTCTGTTGACTGCCCAGAAGACGTGCATTGTCTCTTGCGCATCCCACTTCCATGCTCTCAACCGCACATCGTGGTCAGCCACGTCGGCGGGCGTCTTGTCCGCAGGCGGCTTGAACTCGGGGTGCAAGTAGAAGGTCGTGGGCGTGGCCCCATTTGGATCTCCTTTCACCCAGACTTGCACGGCCACCCTCTCGGGGTGCGTGCTTGCGGCGTGCACCTTGGATGCCTTTGGGACGCACGGCCACAACTCGATGCATTTTTCGTCGTTTGCAGCGGTTGCCTTGACGGTGCGTTTCTCTGTGTCAGCGTCTTGCAACACCTCTACTTGCGCTTCCGCAACTGCGGACATGTGGCGCGCCCAAAGGCACAGCAACACTGCGCTGACCAAAGCAGGCTCCCGCCCCAGCTCCTTCGCTGCCGCTGAACGCCTCCATTCGGCGATTGGCAAAGGGAAGGATCCGCGTGGAATGGCCGTCGTGTCCCTGCTGCGCTGGTGGTTCGTTGGTAATTGCGTCGTGGGGTCAAAGGAAATGACCGTCGGCATCAACTCGTGCCCCTCTGCGGAAGCCTTTGTCTTCCCCGCCACTGCGGGCTCATTCGGTTCTGGGCGCGGCAACGCGTTGAAATCGAACCAATCGGGCTTCCCGCCTCCGACTCCCACTTCGCCGAGGGCCTTCTCAAGGGCGTCCCGATTGGACTTCGGCTCCACCTTCCCCGTGGCCTCCGCGCAAGCGCGGAGGAGCGCCTGACGATGTCCTGGGATACTTCGTTCCTTGACGTGGGTGTCCTTCAGGTACTGCATGAAGCCGTCTGCGGTCAGCATGCACAGGTTCGCCTTGAACTCGATCGCCTTCTCAGGGCCCATGCCGTCGATGGCCTTGCTCAGCGTGAACAAGTACAAACGGAGAGCCGAGTTCATGTCGATGAGGAAGTCTCGGAACTCCTTCTTCTTCCACGATTGTTCTGGGTCAGGGCACCACACAGGAGTGTCAACGCCCCTCTTCCTCGCAGGCGCGTTCCTGTAGCATCGCATCACCACGGCAACCTTGACCCACGGCACTTCGTCGGGAAGCTCGCTGGCTGCCCCGAAGGCACCGAGCCGAAGGGCCCTTCTCCTGGAGTTCACGTAGACCTCGCAGAACTGGAGCAGCAAGGGGATGAACTGCGCTTTCGTGCTCCCGAGCCCAACAACGAACGAGAACAGCTCAATGAAGTCTGGGTCCTGAACGACTCGATCGAGTTCGTGCATGACGGAGAGCTTGACCTTGTCAAAGGCAACCTGATCCGCAACTGCGGCGCGCAGCTCCGCGTCAACAGCCTTGCACAGAACACGGAGCGCGGTGAGTTCAGTCGTTCGCAACGCAAAATCGGCTCCTTTATTGAGGGACTGGCTGATGAGCGAAGCACCAGTGGGTTCCTCGTCCATGATTTTCCAGCTAAGCACTTCCATGAGCATACCCCCCTGCACGAGTTTCTTAGCGACAGGGTCATGTTCCGCCACTGCGGCCATGTCGAGATTGCCGTCCTTATCGAGCACGCGCTTCAGCCTCGCGCTCTCGTCCTCCGTGAACTCCATGCCTTGGGGGATGGGCCACTTGGCTCCCAGGGCGCACGCCCGCAACACGAGGCACAAGTGGGAGTGCGAACACGTCCCATACGCAACGTCTGTTCCGCAACTGCGGTCGAAGCACGCAGCGAGGTGGCCGGTCGCTTTTTCCAGATTGTACTCTGTGTACGTCTGGAACTTCGGGTCCTCCTTTTTTCTCAGCACCAGCTCTTGTGCTGGGTACATCTGAACGCAGACACCTTCGTGGTCAGCTTCGGCTTGCGTGAATCCAGCCAGGAAGATTTTCACAGCGAGTTCCCGAACCCTTTCCTGCTGAGGGTAGTGCCCGCCTCGGTTGCCCGTGTGCGGGGCGAGCATGAGCACAGGGAGGCGCACCTTGTCCCCTGTCCTGAATCTAGACCTCAAGGCGTTGGCCCTCTGAAAGATCCCTTGCGTTCCGCCTGGAACTGCGGCTGTCTCGTCCGCCACTGCGGCTTTCTTGTCCGCCACTGCGGCATTATCTGTGCCGACGCTGTCGTTCATATCTGTGCCGACGCTGTCCGCCACTGGGGCCCGGAGCTCCGATATGGCGGACTACGGCACGACGTCCGTCGCTCAGGGTGGAGGCGTGTGTGCCAGGAGCCCAACGACCTGCTGAGCCGAATGCCTGCGGACGACTGAAGGCTCAGTTTTAATCCAAAATATCGGGCGAGAGCTTGGGGGGGGCGCAGGCTGGAGGAGGGAGGGGGGTGCAAGCTGGAGGAGGACGAGGAGGGGAAGGGGAAGGAGAGCTAGGACGGAGGTGGCGGGGGGATGCGGCCTGGAGGAGGACGAGGAGGGAGGAGGGAGGAGGGAGGAGGGAGGAGGGAGGAGGGAGGAGGGACGACGACGACGACGACTGCTGACGACAGACGACAGACTTGACGACGACGACGACCGACGACGACTGCTGACGACAGACGACAGACGCGACGACGACGACGGCAGCGACGACGACGAGGACGGACGACGACGATGATGATGACCCAGCGCGCGCACACTTAATTATTGCAAACTGCGGCTTCGCAACCGCGTGCTCTCCTATTATACGCAACCGCAACTGCGGCTTCGCAACCGCAACCCCGCAACTGCGGGCTATCCTACACCGCAACATGCACTCCATCGCTAATGGGATGCACTACGCAGGCAGCAGGCGCCCAGTAGTACCGAGCTCTGTTCCGCAACTGCGGCTCCTCGGTCTTGCCGCACTCACCGCTCGTCCGCAACTGCGGCAGATCGCGCCTCTTCGTGCTTCCGCTTGCTCGCCCGACTCTGGCGTCCGTGGCCGACGAAGACGACGTTTTGGTGGATGCCCTCGCACCAGTGCGTGCTGAAGGTCTTCTCGTTGAGCTCCTTCTGAATGACCTTGCCGATTGGGGGCAGCGCTGCCAAGCCGAGCTTTCTTCTGACTCCGCTACTGCGGTCAGGGTCATCCTCCCACTTGGGCATGTACTTCGCTGGGACCCAGCGCCGAGAGATGATGGAGTCGCTTGTTCGATGCATCCAATCAGGGAGCCACTGGGGATCGTTCTTCGACGGCCTCCCTGCAGAATCCGCGTTGTAGTCCGCAATGCGCACGTCGCACGGGCCAATGGGGAGGACGTATTTCGGATGCATGACGCGTGTGCCCTCCACAAGGCCTCCGAACAGGGCGGGTCCAGCCCTGAGCACCACCCCCATCGGGCAGGTGTAGCTGGCTCCGCAACTGCGGCCAAATGCTTGGAGCTGCTCAGGCGGGATGTCAAACAGGCCGCACAAGAACCGCACATCATTTTTATGGATGGAAGCAACCGCGTCCTTGAAGAAACTTGGATGCCACGCTGTTTGTTCTGATTGCGTGATCTTCTGTTGGAGACGTTCGGTGACTGCGTGTCTGGACACGACGGCAAAACGGATCACCGCGGCAGGATTCATGTCGGAGCCCTTCAGGCAAAAGCGCAGGATCGTGACGGCGTGGGTGGCCCCAACAACATGACCCGCAACTGCGGTCTCTGCGATGATGTGCGGGCGCACGAGCACCACGCCCGTGTCTCTGAACAGGCCAACCGTCGTCCAGTAAGGCTCCGCGGTGTTGTTTTTCAAAGTGACAGCGTCTTCGACGGCAGTCCTGAGTCCAACGGGAACGTCGTAGCTGCAAGCGCCTTCGACGTTCCCCGTGCGGAACAGCTCGGGGTCCCATGCGACGAAGACGACCGCCGCAGTTTGGTGCAAGATGCACCTGAAGACATCTTCCTTTGTTGCCACCTTCGTGATGACCACCACGTTGAACACCAAAGCGATGGTGGACGGAACCCGATTGCCGTCTGCTGTACGAAGGAATCCTTCGTTCCACTTGGGGCGTTCCCCAACGTAGTTTATCCCTGGAGGGGACCTGGTCCGCTGCTTCTTCCGCGGTGCTCCCGCATCTTCCCGCAACTGCGGTTCCGACGGAGGCCCCGCGCGACCCCGCGACTGCGGTTCTGACAGCGGCGAGCCTTCCGTGGGAGGCGGCCTTTTCCTCGGCCGCGAATCGGCCGAGGCGATTGTCTCGGCGGCTTTCTCCTGGGAGGCGGCCTCGTCTTCGGGTTGGGCGCCTCGTTTGGACTCGGCTGCGAGCAGCACGGCCGAGGGCGCGCTGCTCCCAGATGAGCCGCGCGCGGCACCTGGCTCGCCGGCCACCCCCGCAACTGCGGTCTCGGTGGCGGCTCCCGTCACTGCTGGTTGGTCCTGCTGCTTCGTCGGCGTCTGCGCCCGAGGCCCCCATTTTGCCTTGGGGGTCAAGTGCGCCCTGCGCAACTGCGCCTCTTCGCGCCTCCCACCAGCAGAGCTCCCACTCGCAGCGCTTATCGGCGGCGGCGGCCGATATTCCCGCGAGGAGCTAGACGACTGCGGGGAGGCCTCGCGCGGCGGTCGCTCGGGGCTTCCGCAACTGCGGTCCTCCGTCGGCTCCGCGACTGCGGCATCCGCGGCAGCCCCTTGCAGGCCGAACCTTTCCCGCAGTTGCTGCTTCAGCTCGGCGAACCGCTTGTCGACCTCGGCTTTGCGACCTGGGTCCATGGCGTGGCCGCGCGCGGCCCCCGTCCGACGGGGGAACTGCGGCCGGCTTGGGAGAGGAAGGACAACGAGGGAGACGGCGGGGATGAGGACGAGGAAGGCGAAGAGGAGGATGGAGAGGACGCGACGGAAGAGGATGGCGCGAAGAGCTCAGACGAGGGTGAAAGGAGCAAGGGGACTGCGACGAGGATGACGGGGCAGAAACGGAGGAGGAGGAATCAACAAAGTCCGCAACTGCGGCCCTCGGGGGGGACTGCGACGAGGACGACGGGAAAGGACTCGGCCAACGGAGGCGGGCTACGGCCAACGGAAGGAACTGCGACGAGGAGGAAAGGCGGAGGGAGGAGACTGCGACGAGGACGACGGGGAAGGGGCGACGAGGACGACGAACAACTGCGGATCCATCTGTTTAAGTACCTGTCTCCGCAACTGCGGCCGCGCTAATTAACGTCACGAGTGCTTCAACGGAGGTGATGCGCGCCCGAAGCACCTAATTACAGCGGTCAGTCGTGGGAGCGCCGCAACTGCGGCCAAGCTGTATGAAGTCGCTAGAAGGCAGCGCCGCAACTGCGGCCGAAAGCGCGCATAGTGAGTCAAACGAGCGCGGCGTCACGCGATCGGTCCCCGCAACTGCGGTTCCATGGCTGCGCAATCCCGCAACTGCGGTGTCAAGGCTGCGCGGACCACCGCGGTTGCAGCTGCGCCCCCTTGCTCGCGTCGAACCGCCCAGGATTCGGATGGGCGTGCAGCATCTTCCAGAACGTGAACGTTCCGTGGCCATCGCTCTTGCCGAGACCTGCCCTCGGGCCCCGCACGGGATGCGAGTGCGGCTCCACCTCATACGTGTTGAACTTCGGGCTAGACCAGGATGGGTGGACGCGAATGCCCGAGCCGTCGTCGCGGATGAGGACGAAATCCCACTGGGGCAGAGGGATTCTTTGCGCCTGTCCTCTGTCCACCCTTTCGTGTGCCTCATGTTGTCGAGACTGCTAGGGCACGGGCGGCACTCGCAGCGGACCAACCCGCGACTGCGGTCATTGTCAGGGCCGCACACGACGCGCAGCATTGTAGGTCCATCCATCTGCGCGACCATCTCCAGCCAAGACCACGGCACTTTGACAGTGTGGTCCCAGTCCCAATCCCTGTTGTCCTGCGCCTTCCCCTTTGCGCGGTACTTAAGGATCTTCGAAATTTCCTCCGCAACTGCGGTACCTCCGAAGACGGGCGTGCGGCTGCCGAAAGGGTTTTCTCGGTCTTCGTACTCGTCTCGGAACCACTTCAAGGCCGCGTTGTGCTGCTTATAATTGCCGTTCCAGTTCGCCCTGAAGTTCTCGAAGAATTCCAACTTGAAAATTGGCAGCGGCTCATTGCGCACAATTTGAAACAGCGCAACTGCGCCTTGTTCTTCGCGCCCTGGGGGAAGCAGGGGACCGCCTCCTTTGCCCGCCGCTGTTGCGGCCGCGGGCTCCGCGGCAGGAGAACCTGCCGAGGCACTCGAGCGGCCACCTTCCCATGCATTCCACCAGCCACCCTCGTCGTCCCACCAGCGGGCGCCCTCCATTCCCCAACCCTCGCATCCGTTGCCGCCCCATCCGCCGCCCTCCCATCCGCGACTGCGGTCACTTCCGTCGCCGCCATCCTGCGCTTTTCCTCTCATCCGCCAAGAGAATCTCCGCCGCCCCAGCCGCCACTGCGGTCACCTCCGCCGCCGTATCCGCCACTGCGGCCGCCCCAACCCCCACTTGTTCCCCAACCGCCGCCGCTGCTCTTTGAAGAATCCGCAACTGCGGCCCGTGTTTCCTCTTCCGCTTTGTCATCCCACCCTGCACGCATCTCTGCCCCGACTGCAGGCCGCGGAGGCGGGCGCGAGCCCGCCCAACCGCCGTGAAACCTACCGTCGGCGCGGGCTTGAGCCGAACGTGCATGGAGGAGGAGGATGAGGAGGAGGAGGGTGAATGTGAGGAGGATGATGCGTTCCTGGGAGGTGTGCCTTCGCGTGCAACACAAGAGCCCTGAGAATTCCTGAGGCCCCTCCAACAGCCAAGGACGCGGATGACAAGAAAGTCGAGAAGATTGGGAACCGATTGAGGATTAAGAGGCGTGCGACGAAAGGGATGATGATGACGAAGAGGAAGATCAGTGAAGGGGAGGAGCGGACAGGAATTATGGAGGAGTGATAGCAGAGGAGGAAGAGGGGGAAGGGGGAGGAGGAGGAGGAGGAGGAGGAGGGAGAGGAAAAGGGGGAGGAGGAGGAGGAGAAGGGGAGGAGGAGGAGGAGGAGGAGGAGGAGGAGGAGGAAGAGGAGGAGGAGGAGGAGGAGGAGGAGGAGAGGAGGAGGACGACGACGACGAGGAGGAGGAGGAGGAGGAGAGGGAGAAGGAGAACGGGGACAGGAGGACAAGGACGGAGAAATATAACAAATGAGGGGGAGGAGGCGGAGGAGGAGGAGGACGAGGAGGAGAAGCAGGAAGAGGAGGAGGAGAGGGGGGAGGAAGAGTGCGCGTGAGACTGGGAGAACGAGGTAATTAATTAGAGAGGGAACGGGGGAGGAGGGAGGACAAGGAAGAGCATACAGCGACGAGAAGAGGAGAAGGAACAGACGAAGGCTCCTGCTGATCGCATTTCCGCATCGTTCAAAGCAGTGCCGGGGCACTGCTTTGAACGACTGGTGATGTTCAAAGCAGTTCCCCGGCACTGTGTTCCATCGTCGCCGTTATAAGGGCTATCGGATTAAGGAGGAGGAGGAGAAGGAAGAGGAGGAGGAGGAGGAGGGAGGAGGAGGATAAGGAGGAGGAGGAGGAGGAGGAGGAGGAGGAGGAGGAGGAGGAGGAGGAGGAGGAGGGATGAGGAGGAGGATAAGGAGGAGGATGAGGAGGAGGAGGAGGAGGAGGGAGGAGGAGGAGTCGTCGGCCCGCGGGGCTTCCGGCTCCCGGCCTGCGGCACAGCTCACGGCCGTGGGCCGCCTTCGCGGGCGAGATGGCGCCGTAGTCCTGCGGGGCGCGGCTGCGCTCACGGCCCGGCGGGGCGGCCCCCGCAGCGGAGGCCTCCTGCGGCAGCTCCTGTGGAGCAGGGGCCGGTCGTCCCGGCACTCCTATAGGCCTACCACGACCTGATCTTAGAACCCCAAAATGTTGTCAGAACCCAAACAAGGTTCTCAGAGCATAATCCCGATGTGTTCAAACAGGCCAGGCTCCGGCCATGAATCTTCTGAGATCAGTTCGTGCAAACCACAGAAGGCTCTTAGAGCAGTCTCTGGTGGGCCTAGAAGCGAGCCAAGACGCTTCGCCACTGCTTGACTGGGAGTCTCCCGTTCCACCCTGCCGGCTCTTGCGGATCGACGCTAGCTGACGCGAGTCGACGCGAAATCGACGCTCATCGGCACTGCCGACGCTGGTCGACGCCCCTCAAACGGGGACTCCACTAGCGGGTACTTTGGCCAGTGACCCAGCGAACCCAGCCCTTCCCGATGTGGGCAAAGCTGCCATGCAAGCAAAAGGAGCTAAAGTGGCAACTTTCGGCAAAAGTCAAAGTACCCGTTAGTAAGTACCCGTCACGGTGCCGTTGAGCTGGTCGACGCTGGTCGACGCTAAATCTGCGTTCGTCGCCGCCCAGACCTGCTCGAGCCGTGGCAGCACTCTCGCCGAAGCCGCAGAGGCAGGCCACGTTCGGCCTCCGGTCCGGGGGGCCCTCTTGCCGAGCCTGAAGGGGCCGTCGCAGAACCACCCGGGATGGGAACCAGGCCCAAGAGGAGTAGGAGGAAGATGAGGAGGAGGAGGAGGAGGAGGAGGAGGAGGAGGAGGAGGGATCTGGACTCCTTCCGTTTGGACGCCCGGCGTGGGTACCGAAAAAATGGGCACGAAACCCAACAGCAAATGTTGTCCCAAACCAACAGCGGCCGCTGTTGGGCAGGCGGCCTCCCGTCTCGAATGGACACCGGCCGCGGCGGCGTGGACAGCGAGGCCTGTTCAAAATGAACAGGAACTGCTGTTGGGCATTGTACCCATTCTTTCGGTACCCATTTCGGGCGTCCAGATTCCGGGGATCCCGTGCTGAAATCATCTTGGCGGCGGGCCCAACTATGCAGCCACGAGTGCCCAGAGGCAGTCGAGAAGAAGAGTGGGGACGAGCAACAAAAACAGACCGAGGCGCCTGCAGCTGGCAGAAGCGGTACCGTGCGCAGTGCGAGAGCGGCCTTCGCCCGGCCCCCGCCTCCCGAGCCCCGCCTCCCGACTGGCCCGCCGCCCCGCAGACGCCCTCCCCCCCGACCCCCAGCGGGCTGCACGTTTTGGCGGCGCGCACAAGGGGGGTGGAGGGAGGGGGGGGGGTTCTTAGAAGGAGGCTGCTTCTTAGAAGGCGCCGGCCTTGCATCTATAGATAAGGCCCGCGCCTTCTAAGAAGCAGGGGTGCTTCTAAGAAGCCCTCCCCCTCCCCCCACACCCCTTCTGCGCGCGGCTGAACGTGGATGATATACAGAAAATGGGCGTCGGTCAAACAAGCTTGCAAACAATTCCTGCGCCGCCCCTCCATTGCACAGCCTGTGCAAGCCCTTTTCCTCCACAACGCACACAAAGCAAGGCACGCAGGCCGGCACTGCAGGACATCCCGGACGGGCGCTGGAACACACACCTGCTACGTCGAAGCGCGGCAGAGGCAATTCGCACACGCGCGCAGGCGGTCCACCGCCATAAACACTTTTTTTTACCAGCGATGACGGAGCCCAATGGCACGACGCGACAGACGAACGACGGACGACAGACGAGGACGACGGGGGAGGCGCAGGGGGCGAGGGCGGGAGAAGGGAAGGGGGGGGGAAGGGCGGTCCACCGCCATGAACACACAACGTCTCACGCTCGCACGTCGCACGCTCGCTAACCACCGCCATTGTGTCGGACGTCTCACGCTCGCGGGTCTGCCCCGACGGCTGGCGTCCGCCGTGCGGGGGCCCGGGGGCAGGCGGGGTCGCGGACGGAGCTTCTTTTGGTTCTCTTCCCTGCCCCGCCCGCCTTTCCCCTTCTCCCCACTGGAGGGCCGGGCGGAACAGCAGAGGCCCTGGGCGTTCCCTGTTCCCTCCCCCTCCTCTCTGCCCTCCCTCCTCCATGCTTGCCAGCCTCCTGGTCCTTCTCTTCCCTCCCCCAGAAGAGAAACAGAGCACGGCAGAAACATACAATGTTCGCGCTCCGCGCGGAGTTCTTGGATCCGCGCTGGACGCCCCTCCCTGGCGCGCGGAGCGCGCCGCGGGGAGGGGGGGGGGGCAAGCAACCCGCGCGGAGCGTCAAAAGTTTAAGTATGCTTCTGGCGATTGGTTCTTCTTCGGTTCCTTCCCCTACCCCCTCCTCCCGCGGCCCTTCCTCCACCCTCCTCTTCCCCCCCCCTCCCTGTCGCCGCCGTCGCCGCCGACGTCGTCGTCATCAAGTGAACATTGTTGTGTTTGGAAAGGGTTCCAGACGCTCTTGCCTCGATGTCGGGTGTTTCCTATGAAAAACGATGCTCCCGCTCGAGCGCGGGCTTGGTTCCAAATCCTGGTTGGTGAAGGCCCAGCTGCGACGACAACGGCTCAAGCTCGATACTTCCTCGCAGTTTGCAATAGGACGCCCTGGCCAGAGAGGCCCCCAAACTCGAGACCAGCGCCCTGGCCCGAGACTTCTGCCTCATAGCGCCCCCCTCCCATTTCGGTACACCCCTCAAACGTCTTCTACCGAAGCCCCCAAGTGCTGGTAGGGCCATCCAGCCAATGTCAGTACACCGCTCAAACGTTTCGTCCGAAGTCCCCGGCACACCCCTCTCACGTTTCCAGGCCCATTACGGAGGTCCGAAGAAGCCCCCTAGCACACCCCTCTCACGTTTCATGGCCCACCGAAGCCCCAAGTGTAAGGTCTGTACCTTCCCCCACCCTGTTTCGGCACACCATTCACACGTTTCGTGGCCGCATTGAAATCTTCAGTTGAACCCCCAGTGGGTGCGTCCAAACAGCGTCATATTTCTTTGGCACACCACTCACACGCTTCGTAGCTCCACGGAGAGCTCCACCTACGGCCCTGGTGGGTGTGTCCACATGCGCCCCCCCCCGCCCAGTTCGGCGCACCCTTCACGCACATCGTGGCCCCATGGGGAGCCCCTCTGGTGGGTTCGTCCACATGCGCCCCCCCCCGCCGGGGTGCGTCCTGGCCCCGATCTCGGAGCGCGAATCCAGCGGTGGCGACGAGGGCCCTCCAGGAGGCGCCGGGCGAAGGGCGAAGGGCAGCGGTTTTAGGGGGCCACATGTGAACCCTACCCCTACCGCCCCACGATTTCTGAGGGGAGGGTGGGGTTCACTTCGTTCGGGGACGTCCGAGCGAAGCCTCAGAAATCGTGGGGCTGTAGGGGGTTCACATGTGGCCCCTATAGGTATGAGTGCCTCTTCTTCCTCCGAGCTCGGCCGCTCCCCCGAGCTATATCTTCGTGGCGCCGCCGCCGGGCCGCCGCCGCCGAGGACGGGGGGAGGCGAAGGGGTAGGACAGCGAAAATCATGATAGAGAATCCGCTCGCGTAGCGTAGGGTAGGGTAGGATAGGGTAGGATAGGGCAGAGGGTAGGATAGGGTAGGATAGAGCAAAGGGTAGGATAGCAAAGGGTAGGATAGCAAAGGGTAGGGTAGGATGGCACAGCGTAGGATAGGGTTCTCCTGGCGCCTCCCGGCGCCGGGAGGCGCGCACACCGAGGAGTGGGCCCCGCGGCGGGGCCGGAGCCCAGCGGCAGGCAGCAGGTTTCGTGCCCCCCCGCCCCCGTTCACTATATAAAACAGGGCTGGGATCGGGATAAATCGCTCCAGAGCGTTCCGGAGCGCTCTCAGAGCGCTCCGGAACGCTCTGGAGCGGCCGCGGCGCCCAAGACCTCCTCCAAACCCGCCGATTCTTAGAGACTTCGAGTTCTACCGATCCGATCTTGTCCCGATCTTCGCGTCAGCTTTGGACACCCGAAATGGGTACCGAAAGAATGGGCAACATGCCCAACAACAAATGTTGTCCCGAACCAACAGCGGCCGCTGTTGGGCAGGCGGCCTTCTGTCTCGAATGGACACCGGCCGCGGCGGCGCGGACAGCGAGTCCTGTTCAGAATGAACAGGAACTGCTGCTGGGCATCGTACCCATTCTTTCGGTACCCATGTCGGGCGTCCAGATCAGCCGGCTATCTCTTGCCCCCCCGCCCGGCCCGGCGAGGGCGCCCCCTCCTGCACCACGCCGGAGAAGCCGCCGTAGACTGCGCGCGCGCGGCGCGCCCGCGGGCGGGGGCCCGCGGCCCAGGAGGCCGAGCTCGGGATGGGGCCCCGAGCGGGCTGGGCCGAAGACAGGAGAACATCCCGCCAGAAGCACGAGACCCTGCCTCCTCCTCCTCCTCCTCCTCCTCCTCCTCCTCCTCCTCCTCCTCCTCCTCCTCCTCCTCCTCCTCCTCCTCCCCCCTCCTCCTCCTCCTCCTCCTCCCTCCCCCCTCCTCCTCCTCCTCCTCCTCCTCCTCCTCCTCCTCCTCTCTTCCTCCTCCTTCTCCTCCTCCTCCTCCTCACCTCCTTCCTCCTCCTCCTCCTCCTCCTCCTCCTCCTCCTCCTCCCCTCCTCCCCCTCCTCCCCCTTCATCCTCCCGCTCTGCTGGCCAGACCGAAGACATCGAGGAGGCCCTCCCCCAAGATGATATCACAATCACATCCAACAGGCACGCAGGGCGCTCACCTCGGCCCGACCGTCTCCGATCGTCGGGACCCGGGCGTCCGTCCGGGGCTCAGAGCGCGCACGCTGCGGAAGGCGTGCTGCTGGCACGGCCCTCTGGCCTCTGGGGCACATGGCTGCGGAGGCGGGGAAGCGCTGCTGCAAACCCTTCGCTCCCTTCTGTTGCACCCTCGGGGGGCCCTGTCTGCCTCGTCGCGGCCCCCTCCGGGTCGAATATGTGTCGAATCCATGTTGGGCGCGTCGGATCCGTGTCGACTCCGTGTCGAATCCGCGTCGAATCCGGGCCAAATCCGCGTCGGGTTCGCATCGGGCCCGCGTCGGGCACGAAAGAAGACACGAATTTTGGGGACAAGCGAGGCCCCACGGAGATGCATCGTAAGCTTCCGCCCTTCCCGCACTGGAACAGTCAAGACATCAGGCGTATGGGATTAGGTCGGGCATGCCCCCCTACACGCGGATGTTGGGCGAAACATGAAACATAGCCCAAAGACACCCAAAAGCAATTTTCAAAAAGCTGGAAAATCGTTCCCAGGCTACTTTTCCGAATTTTTGAATATTCCTCCAATATTGGGCGCCCGAGTTATCCGGGGTATCTCGGGTCTGGGGTAACTCGGGTTTGGATTCCCGAAAAAAGGAACCCGAGTTAGCCCTGACCCGAGATATCCCTGATGATTTGGGGCTCTGGACGCCCGAATTATCCGGGGTAAGTCGGGTCCGGGGTAAGTCAGGTTCGGAATTCCGAAAAACGAACCCGAGTTAGCCCTAACCCGAGTTACCCCTGATGATTCGGGGCTCTGACAGTAGGGGGACAGGCCCGACTTCAGGCAAGTCCCGGCCGTCGTGGCGGCCATCGGGGGCACCGGCCTCTCCGACCCCGCGCGGGAGGCGCCCCGATCCGCACTCCAGCCGGCCCGCGGCAAGTCGCCTGCGACTGTCCAGCGGCCCGATGCGGCTCGATGTTTGCGTGGCGCCGCCGTGCATCCTAGCGCGGCCGATCCGACTCGACTCGCAGGAATAACGGCAAAAGAAAAAAATGTCCGCGCGGAGCGAGGACAGTTTTTGTTGATACCGTCATCGTTTTTTTCTCGATCAAGATCGATGCAGCCCCAGCAAGCGCACGTTCCGACTCGATTCGAATTCTGGAATCGACGGTTCCGATTCGATTCGATTTCTGGATTCGAAACATCCGCCCGGATCGGAACGATCATCGTTTCGGGCCGCATCGGCAAGGAATCGGGATCGAATCGGATCGGCCGCGCCAGGATGCACAACAGCGCCAGGCACGCGTCGGGCCGCATCGGATCGCCGGAATATCGGAAACTAGTCGGACTGAGCCAAACGAGACCGATCTCGCATCGGATATATCGACGTGGATCCCGCAAAAGGGGGGAGAGGGAAGGCCCCCACCTGGCCATCGCTCGGACGTCCATTCCCTGTGTTTTGTTTGGTTTCGTGCGTGGCTTTTCCGCCAAATGATCAAGGATGCTCCTCGATGGTCCTCGCCGAAGAAAAAAACGCACGTCCGAGCGATGTCAAGCCACCTCCTCTCCGCAAAAGTTCGTCGGCGTCGTCGGCTCCTGGCTGCCTGTCTGCCACGGGACGCGTTCCAGTAGCTGCGCCTCGCCGAGGGCGCTCTGGGGGGTGCCCGGATCGCCCCGGCCGGCCGCCAGAAACCCGAGTTGCGTATGTAGGGCGACGAAACCAGCAATGCCCACGGCTGGAAACAAAAACAATCTGGGGGGGACGATTCAAAAAACAAGCAAGTAGTCCCAGCGGCTGCAGTGCGCACAAAGAATACAAAAGGAGGGCGGGACAAACCGGACCGCCAGGGACTTCCCCGCGACCGCCCTGGCGCTCCGCGTGCAGGGGCGGAATCCTGCGCACTCCCTCGTGGCGTCGGGCCACGCCTGCCGCGCCCTGCGGACTTGGCATGGATTGGGAGACTGCGCTCTGGGACCATCCTCTCTGGGTCGCGAGCGTGCTCCAGTCTCTGCTGGGACACAGGCCACGCGCGAGGGGCAAGGCCGCCGGGTGCGCGGCGGCCCTGGCCCAGTCTGTGTGGGACAGCGCGCAGTCCGCGAAGGGCAAGGCCGCAACGCTTCGGTCGCGGCGGCCCCGCGGAATTGGCCGCATTGGACTGGACTCAGAAGCCCGACGCGCGATCCGAACTGGACGACCGCGCGCAGACGTCGCGCGCGGGAGGCGAGCGTGGTGGTAGTGGGCCCAGCCATGCACCGACGACTACCGAGCACGAGATCTGGACGCCAGCGCGCGCACGCGCGCGCGAACGTACGTACAGTGTCCCAGTAAGACGGGAACTACCTACTCGTCGACCGAAGTAGCCTTCATATCTGCACGCACACAGGTCATTCGCACATACCAATGCATGCGCGCGCGTGCGTGTGGCCTCACATATCTGCAAACAAACTCACATCTGTGAGCGTATCAATCGCATCGTTCGGTCACCGTGGGATATTTTCCAGAGGCGGCGGCGAATTAATGGCAGTCGGGATCGGGGGGGGGGAAGGGGGGTTTCATAGGGGAACAAAAAGAGACATAAACATAACAATTCTGAGGTCCGCGCGGATTTCTCGGATCGGCGCTGGGGCCCCCCGGCGGCGCCTCCAGCGCCGCCCCTGGCGCGCTCCGCGCGCCAGGGAGGGGGGTCCAGCGCCGATCCGAGAGATCCGCGCGGACCTCCGAGTTTTTATGTTTATGTCACTTTTTGTTCCCCTATGTCTATGTCACTTTGTATGTTTATGTCACTTCTGGTTCCCCTATGTCCTCAATTTTGTTACAGGATTTGGACATTACATCTCCACTGCTCCTGGCCAGGCCCATCCTGGGCCCAAAGAGCTTTGTATATGCCTCCCCGGCCAAGCCAGGCGGGCGTAGACGCCGCTCCGGGGCCGGGATGGGCCTGGCCAGACGCGGCGGCTACAGTAGGAAATCGGCCACGAGAAACCTCCCACAAGAAACCCAACCCTGAAACCCCAGGACCACTGAAATTTTTGGCGTGGGCGTGGGCACGTCGCGCTTTCCGAAGCAAAACCCTGGAAACCCAGGCGATCAAGGGCACCCCGGAGGCAGGCCGGGTGCTTCTTGGCATGGGTTTCCACTGCATGCCTCCCTGGCCAAGCCAGGAGGGCGTGTACACCGCTCCAGGGTCCAGTATGCACCCGCCCAAAATCGGCGGATAGGTAGAGACCTCGTCGCCCGACGCAGTGGCTTGAAGAAGAGCCTGCCTCTGGGAGCTGCTCCAGGGCCCCCCCCCGGGGGCCGTCGGAAAACGACGCGGGACGCGAATAGCGTCCCAAGGAGGGGGTCCCGATTTCTGGGGAGAGTCTTGGGGAGGGAAGCTGGCTATTGCTCGGACGTCCATTCCCCGTGAGCACGTTTCGCTGTCGTGCGCGTCTTTGTTCTGCTCCGCCAGCTGCTGCAAGATGTCCCTCGATGGTTCTCGCCGGGGGAACACATGGACACGTCAGAGGGATGCCAAGCAGATGGTCCCAGGGAGCGGGTCCAGATCTCCCGGGGAGAAGGAGGAGGAGGAGGAGGAGGAGGAGGAGGAGGAGGAGGAGGAGGAGCGAAGGCAGGGGAGCAAGTGCGAGACGGGGGAATATACCTGGGAACGCCGCCCCTCCCGGGCCCTATGGGGGCCGTCGGGGAAAACGGCGCGGGACGCGAAGGTGGCCCCAGGGAGGCGTCCAGATCTCTGGGGTTAGGTCGGCCATGTCCGCCTACAGGGGGATTTTGGAAGAAAAAAAAGAATACACCAACAATACCCCCAAATGGTCCAAAAATACTCGGGAAATCGTCCCCATACGATTTTCTGACTATGTTTGAACACTCCTCCTGTAGAGGGACATGCCCGACTTAACTCTTGGGGGGGGGATGGGGATTTGTATTGGCGCGCGGGTTAGAGCCGATGCATCAGCTGCGTGGAGGCCCGAGCGCACGAGGGCCCGAGGGGCCGAAGTGAGACGAACCCAAGGGACCCGGGAGCGAAGCGAACGAAAGGGCCAGGGGCGAGGGGAGGGGACGAGGAGGAGGAGGAGAAGGAGGAGGGGGAGGAGGAGGAGGAGGAGGAGGAGGAGGAGGAGGAGGAGGGAAGGGGCTGCGGGGGTCCACTGCGGCTGTGCAGCAGCAGCGCGAGCAAACATACGAGCTGTGGCGCGGCCGCAGCTGCTTACGCTAGTCAACCCGGACAAGAAGGGCGCACGATAAGGATGCAAGGGCCTTGGAGGGCCACGCCGACACTCTGCGAGCGGGGCGCGGCCAGCGGAAAGCGGCCAAGGATGGGCCGAAGGGGTAGGATGCAAGGGTAACATTGGAAAGTCGCTCGTCATCACCTATGCGGTTTGACTGTACAGTCATCGTGCTACCATGGAATGCTGAATAAGGAACGAAAAGGGTTTGCTGGCCACAGCGAGCCATAGGCTGCGCGACCTGGCTCTGAGGGACGGCCCGAAAACCAGATCACCTCCTGAGCCCAATGTGGTCATTATTTCAGCGACTTGACTGAATGCGAGTCGTGCAACCCCTGGCCACGAACCCACACTTCCGCACTCGGCCCACGTTCGAAACAGGGAGGGCAGAACTGGGAAAGGAAATTCTCCTGTCGCTGGAGCATGCGCTGCGGGGGGAGGGGGGGGAGCACGAGCACGACGCGGACGATGTCGGGAACGGCAGCGGGCCAGAAGGGTGCTGAACAGCGAAAGGGGGTGAGTGAGTCTGACAGAAATAGGAGAACGATGTCGTACCCCCCACCCCCTCCCTCTCCCCCCATTTCGTCCGACCCGGGTTACGCGTCCTGGCCTCGCTAAGACCAGGTAGTAAGGCCGAGGCCGCTGGATTATGCCAACTGCTGTTTCCAGCAAGGGGAAGCGAAGGTCAGGCAGGACGAGGTCAGGGACGCCAGACTGGCACATCACCAACCCTGGCCAGGCCAATACAAGGCCCAATATTTGCGCATGCGCCGTCCAAACCACGGTGTGCCTATCCGCTGCGACATGGACGCCTATCCCAACAGACCTGGGTATGGCCTGTCCCAGACCAATGTTGGAAATGTAAGGTCTGCGCCACACGTTGACATGCGAAGCGCAAAATAACACTCCGAACCAATCCGGGAATCATCCCGACAACCCAACCTGCCCGCTACCACTCTTGATTGCAGAAAATACGCACGCCATTAGATCTTGTTGCCCGCAACCTGTCTTCACACATCGTGTGCCACGAATGGTGTTGCCCGCATGACCTGAAACAGGGCATCACAGCATGGGCAGAGTCAATGCAGTGGCAAGGCGCACCCGCATCGCTGGACGTGGTCTGGTGGTACTGCTTCTGACCTCTGCGATGCTGGCACTCATTCAGGACAACGAGCAACGTTCAGGGCAACAACCTCCTCCTCCTCCTCCTCCTCCTCCTCGCTCCTCGCTCCTCCTCCTCGCTCCTCGCTCCTCGCTCCTCGCTCCTCGCTCCCGGGGTCCTCCTTTCTCCTCCTCCTCCTCCTCCTCCTCCTCCTCCTCCTCCTGCTCCTCCTCCTCCTCCTCCTCCTCCTCCTCCTCCTCCTCCCCCTCCCCCTCCCCCTCCCCCTCCTCAACGGACCTCTTCGGCCCGCTGAAGAGGAACAACGTTCAGGGCAACGAGCGCTGCTGTTGCGCTCGTGGGCGCGCGCCGGACGTCGGCCTGCCACCCTCCCGTGGGGAAAATTCAAAATCCTTCCGCGTGCCGCCGTGGAATGCCCCCTCCTCCTCTTCCCTCTTCCTCCTGCTCTGAAGGGGCCCCAGGACACACACATAAATACACACACAAATAAAGCTATTCCCCATATTTTCACATGTTTTCTGGGCTTTTGTCTTCCCTCCCACTTCCCATGTTTTCTGGGGAATCGACGATTCATTGTGTCTGTGCGGTTTTTCCCCTCCTGATACTCCAAAAGTGAAGACCCGTGGCAACTCCAGCAACATAATAGCTCGACAACCGCAACCACGAACACACCATGTCGGATGTTCGATCTCCTCCCGACCTGTTCGCTCCGCTTCCGCTCGGGAAGGACGTCTCGACACTCACGCTGAGGTCCTCCTCCCGCGCGCAGACACAGACACTCACGCACACACCCAGGCACGCCCAAAAAGAACCCTATTTCTGGCAGTCGAGCCAGATCCGACGTCCACCGTCGAAAAGACACAACTATGAGAGCGACAACTCTCCGATCCGTGTGGACCTGCGACGACCCCGTCCACGCATGCAGTCAATCTACTACCGTAATTAAAACTGGCTGGGGAGCGACGCCCCTTTTTGGTCCTGCAAGGGCTTGGCTGCACGAGGAACGCTACGGGAACAACCATGAAAGGGAGCAATGAGAAACGTCTCGACTGCACAAACACACACATACCAACGTTTTGCTAAAAAGGGCTGCACTCCTACTGACGATGTCGAAGGGTGCCTGCGGCCGATTCCACACACAGTGCTCACCTAGAGTCAACAACACGTTGAGAAGAACGTGCAGCTGATAGCACCAGACACACCGATGCCGAAACAAGCTCTGAGGGGGGTGTCCAGGCTATGAGGGCGACAGATTTCCGCCCCGCGCTGTCGGACTGACGCCACCTAAAATACTGCGACCAACACTCGGGGCGCAAGTATAGGCCGCAAGACATTCACAGTGGGTGGTTTGCAGGCTGGTCGCAGCGCACCGCTACGAATCGCAGCCGCTGTGCTGTGAAATTGCACGGCGCACCTGCAGATTGTGCGCGGCCCCGGGGGGGGGGGCGGGGCGGCCAGGGACGTGATGAAATAAAAAGGGGCACCACGAAACCTGGGGAGGATGTCGTGGCCCCCGCCACGAGATCACCCCCCCCCCTAGTGCCGCCCCCCCTCTGCCGCCCCCGACGCGCCACAACCCTGTCTCCTCGCAGCGCGCGCCTCTGCACACGGGCCCCTTGGGGGCGGCGGCCGGGGCGCGGGGGCGGGGGGCGCGACGGAGGGCCCCGAGGAGCTCGGCCCTCCCCATCTGCAGCTCGGCCGGCTGGCGGAAGAAGGCGTTCCTGGGGGCGGCCAGGAGCACGGCCGCGAGTGGGCGGCGAGACTCCAAATCCCTCATGATTCGACGCCCCCCTAAACGACCGGACGCCCCTCCAAATGCGACCTACTATTCCGGACCCCTCTCTTCGACGGGGCGCCTTGATAAACTGGACCCCCCAAACTCCAATCAAGAGAAACGCCCTCATAAACCAGACCCTCCCAATAACAAAAAAGGCGCCTTATGAAAAACCGGACCCGGGGTACGATGAAAACTAAGGAAACGATGTGGCGCCTTAAAAAACCGGACCCGGGGTACGATGAATAAGGGATGTGGAATACCCCCCTCGATTTCTGAGGCGGAGGGTGGGGTTCACTTCGTTCGGGAGCTCCCGAGCGAAGTGAACCCCACCCTCCCCCCCAGAAATCGTGGCGGGTAGGGGTAGGGTTCGCATGCGGTCCCCTAGGCGAGCCCAGGGGGGAGCGTGAGAAGCGCTCACAGCGCCCAAGGCCCACTCTCCAAGAGGGTGCCCGGCAGTAATTCTGTCGGGACAGAGCTATTACCCGAGCCGAGGTCGACAAGGCAACAGCTCTCTTCCAGGGGGGGAGGGGAGTGAATCGGGGCGCGCAAACATGGATCATCGATCCCTGGATTTGGCGCGCGGTCGCCCAATCCATGGATCGGGAGAGGTGCCCTCCCCCAAATGCTGTCGGTGCCGCCCCGTTCAGCAGCGGACATCCGCGATTTCCCGTGGAAACGGGACCCGTCGCTAATCCACGCCCCCTTGATCAATGTTTGCGATCGCCTGGAAGTGGGAAGGGGCGGGCCTTCTCAGAAGGCTCGGGAGTACCCCCAGCCTTCTGAGGAGTTTCCCGAGCCTTCCCCGCAAGCACAGAGGACTTCTCGGAAGGCGCAAGGCCATCTGAGAAGTCCCGCCGCCTTCTGAGAAGGCCTTCTCCTTCTCAATTCCCCCCCTCGCTCGCCGCCGAAAGAGGGCCTGGAATACAACCAGATGGAACCAGATCAGCGAGGACAGTATATGTCGAACAGTTGACAACACCAACACTTACCAATACCAGTCAATCTAGCAAGACGTGACAACACCAGCACAAACAACACAAACAAACAACACAGCACCGCTAGCCCCACGCCAAGGGTCTAGCATATATACGGGCGCAACACAGCGCTGGATGCGTAGATTTCGGGTGGGCAAGGCAGGGCCCCCTGACTCAAAGCTGCCAGCGAAATGTCCTCACCGCCCCGACTTGAAACTGCCAGCGAAATATCCTTACACACCTCGCTCAAACTGCCAGTGAAATAGTATTACCCCCCTGGCATAAAACTGTCAGCGAAGAATCCTCACACCCCTCTCTTAAAACTGCCAGCGAAATGTCCCAACGCCCCTGGCATAAAACTGTCAGCGAAATATCCCCACAACTCTCGCTTAAAACTGCCAGCTAAGAATCCTCACACCCGTCGATAAAAAAAAAACTGCCAAAGAACTATCCACACCGTCCTCGCTTAAAACTGCCAGAATCAAATCTTCACACCAATCGCGTACAACTGCCAGCGAGATAGTATTACCACCGGTGCTTAAAATTGCCAGCAAAATATGCTTACCACCCTGACTTACAAACTGCAAGCGCAATATCCTTACACGCCTCGCTTAAAGCTTCCAGCGAAGTCTCCTCGGCCCCCTTACTCAAACTGCCCGCGAACTATCCTCTTACCCCTCGCTTAAAACTGCCAGTGACATATCCCCACGCCCCTGGCCTAAAACTGTCAGCGAAGTATCCCCACAGCCCTCGCTTAAAACTGCCAGTGAAGTACCCTCACGCCCCTCGCTCAAAACTGCCACCGAAGTATGATCACCCCCCTGGACTAAACTGCCAGCGAAATATCCTCACCGCCTTCACATAAATCTGCCAGTGAAATATGATCACCGCCCTCGCTTCAAACTGCAAGCAAGATATCCTCACGCCTCTCGCTCCATACTGCCAGCGAAATATCCTCACCATCCTGGCTCAAAACCACTAACTAAATATCATCACTGCCCTGACTTAAAACTGCCAGCAAGGTATCTCAACACCCTTTGCTTAAAACAGTCCGCAACATATCCTCACGCCCCTGGCCGAAAACTGCCAGCGAGATATCCTCAACCCCCTGACTTAAAACTGCCAGTGAACTGTCCTCACCGCCTTCGCTTAAGACTGCCAGCGAAATATCCTCACGCCCCTGGCGTGAAACTGCCAGCGACATATCCTCACCGCCCTCGCTTAAAACTACTAGCGAAATATCCTCGCCCCCTTCGCTCAAAACTGCAAGCGAAATGTCCTCGCCATCCTGGCTTAAACTGCCAGCGAAATGTCCTCACCGCCCTGACTTAAAGTTGCCAGCCGCATTTCCTCACCCCCCTGGCCTAAAAAAACGAGCGAAATATCCTCAACTCCCTAATGCAAAACGGCCAGCGAAATATCAAGCCCAGAAATAAAACTGTAATCTAACGGTGTCGGTGATTGGTTTGGCCAATTTTGTCAGTCAGTCTGTCAGTCAATCCGTCTACTTCCCGGCAATGAAATGACGCGCTGCGCCCGAAAACCACAAACATCGACAGCACTAACAACCAGCACAACACAACAGCAACGACACCAACAGCAATAGCAAACACCACAACAGCAACAACACCACCCCCACTAACAGCAACAACACCACTACCATCAGCAACAACATCCATAACATCACTACCACCAACAATAACAATACCTATAACAACAACAATCACGTTAAGACTGTTCGTTCTTATCTGCTCGCGTGCCATTCAACACGAATATCCAAAATCCTCGATACCCACCTTCTTCGTCTTCGATCGTATCCCCTGAGGGTGTATCTTTATTACCTGCAACGTGTTTTTTCGTGCAGCACCTAAGGCAGAGGAAGAGAGGACGGATGGAAGGAAGGGACAAAGGGGCAGGGAGGAGGATGGAGCACGAGAGCGACAGTACGAGGAAAGGTCTCGGAGCAGAAAGCACGTGGCAGAACCAGACGGGCAAATTAGACAGGTAGACCCTAACAGGCGGGCCCAGGCGGCCAGGTCGAGCAGGCGGGTTGCTGAAGCGTGCGTCCTACATGCATCGCGAGGAAGTCTCGAGCGACAGCGCGATTCAAAAATAAATATCGTGAGGAAATCCAGAGCGAGACCGTGATTGCTGAGTGTCGAGGACGCGGCGCATGAATCAATTGCGACGAAGTCCCAGGCGACAGCGCGATTGCTGAGTGTCTAATTCGCCTAGCTCGCGTCCCGGACTTTGCTCTTGCCGCCTGACCGTCGTCTCGCGGCCGCGACCGAAAAAGCTTGCTGAGTGTCGGGAGCGCGATGCCTGAATAGATTGCGGGGAAATATGAAGCGAGAGCGCGATTCTTCTATACATTGCAAGGAAGTTCATAGCGACTAAATTGCTAGAAAGTCCAGCGCAAGGGCGCTATTCGATGGTAAATTGCAAGCAAGTCTCCAGCGAAAGCGCGACTCCAGAGCGCCGGGAGATCGATTCCTGAATAAATTTGAAGAAGTCCCAAAGCGAGAGCGCGATTCCTGAATAAAATCCGAGGACGTCTCGGGCGGGAGCGGGGGTCCTGGCTAAATTGTGAGGAAGTCTCAGGCGGGAGCCGTGGTTGTTGTAGTCCGGGGGGCAGGGGGCTAGTTTGGGCAGGAAGACTTGCTTTGACAAAAACAAAGTGCGAGCCCCGGGGGGGGGCACTTCAATTGAAAAAACTCAATGTGCACCGGTGGGGGGGGATCAACAATAATTATTCTTCAAGAATGAGAGTTCAACAACAACAACAACAACAACAATCACTTTACCCGAACGCTCAGTGTTCTCACCAGTGCCAGGGTTTTCATGCGACGCCAGCCAATACCCCCACTTTGTGGGGGGGCAGTGCAAGCTCTACCAAATATCCACACGACTCTTCGCCACCACCCACACCCAGCTTCCCGCCCTATGACGTTCGGACACTTCACTTCGTGGCCTGCGGACGACCGTGGCTACTACACTGGCGTGGAGTACACACCCACAGAAGTTGTTAAGCCTACGTTCGTACACCCACAGAAGTTGTTAAGCCTTGTTAACCCACAGAAGTTGTTAAGCCTTCCACAGAACATCTGTTGCATATGATGCATATGGTACATGATACACATGATACACATGATACGTACTCACAAGATAGTTGATCACATCTTGAGGGCAAATTCCTGAGGGATGTGGGAATACACAAGAGAGAGAGGATATGGTTGTCCCGAAAAGTCGTGCAGGTGTTTTTCGAGGACCTACGGTGCGATTCGTGTGATTTTATGATGCGCGGTGCTAAAATTCTTCAGAAGCCCAATGGTTTTTGGAGATTTCGGCGTGCGCGCGCGAAGAAAAAACGAATGTGTCCCGCATGGTATTATTTGACAGGGATGATGGCCCTGGCAGGTGCGCAACCGTTGTCGCAGAAGTTCGAAAAAGTTGCTCGCAAAAGCCCGTTTGACAGAAATGTTTAAAAAGTGTTGGGTTTCCTACGAATCCGCAAGAGCGCGCGGGATGAAATGTTGACAATTTTTTGTTGAAAAACCATTGGTTTTTTGATGTTTTTATGTTAAAATCGCTGCGAACACTAAGGTTTTGGAAGGATTACGTCTTGCGCGCGCGAATGCCCACTTTACCTTATTTTTTGCAAGGGATTCTTGAAAATTGATTATATTAGAACAAGAAATGTCATTTTATAGTGTTTTTTGCAAGGGAAAACGGATTACAACAAAACAACCGGATCTTGATGACATCGTATTACCTGAGGCTTCCTCACGAAAATGATGAAAATGTAGCTGCGGCCTAGGCGGCGCAGGGGGGCCGTGCACCAGGGGCCCCAACAATAATTATTCTTTAGAATTAATAATTTCAACAACAACAACAACAACAACAACAATTACTAGCACGTGGGGACACTCCGTTCTCACCAGTGCCAGGGTTTTCATAGGAGGCGGGCAATACCCCCACTTTGTGGGGGGGCCGGTTCAAGCTCTACCAAATTTCCAAACGACTCTTCGCCACCACCCACACCCAGCTTCCCGCCCTATGACGTTCGGACACTTCACTTCGTGGCATGCGGACGACCGTGGCTACTATTCAGGGCCCCGCGGCCGACGACGACGGCGTGCGCGCGCGAAGAAAAACGAATGTGTCCCGCATGGTATTATTTGACAGGGATGATGGCCCTGGCAGGTGCGCAACCGTTGTTGCAGAAGTTCGAAAAAGTTGCTCGCAAAAGCCCGTTTGACAGAAATGTTTAAAAAGTGTTGGGTTTCCTACGAATCCGCAAGAGCGCGCGGGATGAAATTTTGACATTTTTTAAACAAAAAAACATTGTTTTTTTGATGTTTTTATGTTAAAATCGCTACGACAACTAAGGTTTTGGAAGGATTTCGTCTTGCGCGCGCGAATGTCTACTTTACATTATTTTTTTGCAAGGGATTCTTGAAATTTGGTTATGTTAGAACAAGAAATGTCCACTTTAACTTATTTTTTGCAAGGGAAAGCGGGCCGTAACAAAACAACCGGATCCGGACCAACCCGTTTTGCCTGAGACTTCCTCACGAAAATGATGAAAATGTGGCTGCGGCCTAGGCGCGGCGGGGGGGTCGTGCACCAGGGGCCCCAACAATAATTATTCTTTAGAAGTAATAATGTTCAACAACAACAACAACAACAACATCAACAACAGCAACAGCGACACCAACAACAACAACAGCACACGAATCATATACACACTGTTCGCTCTTATCTGCTCGCTGGCCACTCAACACGAATATCCCAAACCCTCGATACCCGCCCTCTTCGTCTTCGACCGTACCCCCTTAGGGGTATCTTTGCCACCTGCAACGTGTATTTCGTGCAGCCCCTAAGGCAGGGGAAGAGAGGACGGATGGAAGGAGGGGACAGGGGGGAGGGAGGAAGAGAGAGCACTATAGAGGGAGAGAGAGAAAGAGAGAAACCGGAGGTGGGCTAGCAACGGAAAGCGCGTGGCAGAACAAGACGGGCAGATCGGGCGGGTAGACCCGAACGGGCGTGTCGGGAAGGCGGGCCCAGGCGGCCAGGGCGAGCAGGCGGGTTGCTGTAGCGTGTGTCTGTATAGCGAGGAAGTCTTGAATGACAGCGCGAATCCCAATTACATCTTGAGGAAATCCAGAGCGAGAGCGTGACTCCTGAGTGTCGAGGGCGTGGCGTCTGAATAAATAGCGAGGAGGTCCCACGCGAGAGCGCGATTTCCGTATAGATTGTGAGAACGTCCCGCGCGAGAGCGCGATTTGGGAATACGTTGTGAGGAAGAATCACGCGGGAACCGTTGTTACTGTAATCCGGGGTCCAACAGACAAATTTGGTGGCACCTCACTTCCCCTTGTAAAAATAAGGGCGCGAGCCCTGGGATAAGCACTTTGATTGAAGACATACCATGGTTACCAGGCAGGGGCGATCAACAACAATTACTCTTCCGAAATGAGAACTCAACAACTACAACACCAGCATCAACATCAGCACAAACAATGACTACGACGACGACAGCGACAACGATAACAACAGTAACGCTGACAACACCAACAACACCAACATCACCACCAACAACAACAGCAATCGAACTTGTCAGAAACTCGAGCAGGATCCGCGCTCGCAGAAGGACAAACTTGCACATTTCGGAACAGGAGCGGGTCCCTTCCCCCTTTGCCCTCCGTGTTTGCCCAACCCTCCAGCCGTCTTCCTCCTTCTTTTGTCCCTCTTCTGCGCCCGTAACCCCCCCTTCTCTTTTTCTTCTCCTCGATGATTCTGCTCTTATGCACCTTCTATTTCCGCTCTACTCCGCTCCCAATCGAGTGGTCCCATTCGCCCCTCCGAGAGCGCCCACGGTAGAATTGTTATCGATCAACAGCTGGCCGAGCACAGCGGAACCGAACGCGCTTTCTTCAGATGCAAAGGTAGAATGGTTCTCTCCACCTCGTCAGAAATCCGACGTCGTGATTTTAGTCGCAACATGGGGCCCCCAGAGTCCAGAGGTTTCTTAGACCCTCCACAAGCCAGAATTGCACTCGCAATCGTCGTTTGGCAGTCCCGCGGCCCGGTGAGGGTCCCCAGAGGCCGGAAATGGTAACAACAAACATCGCGTGGAATTTCCCCGCATCGAGAGGAAGCGGGGTCCACCCCTTCCTCCCCCTCCTGCCTTTCCTTCCCTACGCCCACCTTCTCCCTTCTCCCTTTCGTCCCCCTCCCCCTGCCCTACTTCTTCTCCTCCTCATCCTCACCCTCCCTCCCCTCCCGTAGCCATTTTGGCTCAAGCTTGGCTAAACCATTTATTCTCCGCGAGACGGTGTCAGAGAGCAGATCAGAGAGCCATGGACTGCCGAGCTCCCACGGCACCCTTGTCCATGTCGCCGATCACGGATGCGTCGCAGGAATTGGACATCGGCGCGGGATTCTTGCACTTCGCGCAAGGCTTGTTCATGCTCGTCGCTACGCAGGGCGTTATCCAAGTCAAATATTTTTTGAAAGACATCACCACGAAACTATTCGTCTCAAGCGAGGTTACTCAATCACTGGGACCAAGGACACGCAGTGTCGGATCCTTCGAGGTCGGCCTGGCCTCTGCTATTTTTCTGCTGCCCCCCGCCATGGCGCACCTACGCATGGTGTGGGAGTCCTCTTGGCACATCGAGAAGACGAACCGCGGGGTCAACCTGGCACAATGGTCCGAATACGCGTTGGGTTCCTCTATGATTTGTTGCGCGGCCGCCACGCTCTTCGTCTGATACGACCTCTCGTTGCTCATTTGCATCCTCTTGGCCCCCCTTCTCCCCTCCCTCCTCCTTCCCGTCCAGAGGCTCCAGCCCGCTAGGTGCACACCCATCGGGGGTGGTGCCCGCGGGTATCGTTTTCGCTTTCGCGATGCCCGCCCCCGCTCCTATACACCGCTGGGCCCCACCCCATCTTTTCAACAAACAAAGCCTTCCTCTTACGTTCCCTCTTCTTTTCCTCCTCTCCTCCGCCTTCCCTTCCTTTAGGTCGGGCATGTCCTCCTACAGGGGGATTCAAAGCCGAAAAGTAACACAGATTCGAAGAATGCTCCAACAAACATTCAAACACAGTCAAAACACCGTCCCCTGACTAAATGGTGGCGATTTTTGAATATGCCTCCTGTAGAGGGACAGGCCCATGCGTTCGTGAAGAACGACTGGATACAGGTGCTCGAATTCATTAAGGTGCGGGTTTGGCACACTGTCGTGTGTCGAGCCCGGAGAGGCCTGAGGGCCACGGGGGGGGATTGCTACCTCGTGGAAGGGCATCGGTCCCCTCCCCCGGCCGCGTTTGCCGATGCCACTCGGGAGATAGCCATCCCCCCCTGTGGTCGGCTCCGCGCGGCGGCGGCGCGGGCTCCCTTCCTGCCATCGGGCGGGTCTCTGGCGTCCCTCGTCGCACGTGGATTTTCTTCGGAACGCTGGGCCATTGGGTTCGGCACGCGTCCCTGCATAGGTAGGGCCGCTTCGGGCTGCGTCCCAGGGCTGTGAGACAACAGCCGCGTAATCGGAACCCTCGGAACCCTCCTCCTCCTCCTCCTCCTCCTCCTCCTCCTCCTCCTCCTCCTCCTCCTCCTCCCCCTCCTCCTCCCCTCCTCCTCCTCCTCCTCCTCCTCCTCCTCCTCCTCCTCCCCTCCTCCTTCTCCTCCTCCTCCTCCTCCTCGTCCTCTCCTCCCCTTCCTCCTTCTCCTTCACCTCCTCCTCCCTCCTCCTCCTCCTCCTCCCTCCTCCTCCTCCTCCCCCTCCTTCTCCTCCTCCTCTTCCTCCTCCTCCTCCTCCTCCTCCTCCTCCTCCCCCTCCTCCTCCCCTCCTCCTCCTCCTACCGGCTCAAGCCATTTTGGCTCAAGGTTTTGGTTTCCCCTGGGAACAAAGTGGATACCGCTAGTCCGCGGCCAGCTTTCATCCTTCGCCTGGTTCGCCCCAGGCAGAGCGGTGCGTGGTCCGCCCCACGCATCGCAGCTTGCGGCACGGCCTCCCAGCACAGGAACCCGTGGCCCAGTCTCCTGCGAGCGCCATGACTCCTCGGAGGGTTGCTGCTGACGAACCGTGGATATGCAAGTCGTGTGTCCACTCTGTCACTGGCAAGCCGTGGTTCAATGCAAGAGGTACGTTGTACTGCAAGCAGTGTCAGCTTCATAAGTCGGTGGTGTTCAAAGAGTACAAACGAGGAAAGATCCCTAGTGTCCATGCTGCGCGATCCAAGAGCCCCAGCCAAGTGGACAAAGGCCTCGCCGCTCGGTGTGCACAGCTCGAAGAACAGGTCAAGAGGCTCACCGCAGAGAAGGCTGAGCCATCACCGCCACCACCATGGGCGCAGTCACAGCCTGACGGAGCTGAGGAGAAACGCAAGCGCATCAAGGAGCTGGACTCCGTCATGCGCCTGCTCTCCTCCGACAGGGATGCGACGGTGCTGGCCAATTATAAAAAAGGAGAAGGAGACCTTGGAGCGGCAGCTGTTTGATGGACGCCCGATTGAGGACCAGGCTCGATCGCTGGCGGCGAAGCTCCAGCACGCGAGGTCCCACGAGTCCAGCGTACGCAGGGCGGTCGAGGAGCAGAGAGCCAAGATCCTGGAGCTGCAGGGACACTTGGACAAGGCTGAGGCCAAGCTCGTGGAGGCGTCCGCTGAAGTGGTCAGGCTCGAGGAGGATACGCGCAAAGCCATGTCCCAGGCCCGCCCGCCAGAGCAGGAAAGGCCGCCCACGCTCCATGAGATGCTTCCTGGGTTCGCGGTGTCGGTGGAACAGTTGGGGCGTGTTGCCAGTACTCTGGGCTTGGGGCCTGATCTTACGGCAGGGCTACAAGCTATGGCGGAGACGGTCACCAAGCTGCAGCAGGCGCCGCAGGCAAAGCCACCCTCGCCCCATGCTGCAGAGCCCCCTGCACAAGAGCCCGAAGATGACGAAATTTCAGACATCGAGATGCGGGAGGAAGACATGCGGGCCACGCTCAATGCTGCAGGAATCCCTACGGACGAGAGCGTCTCCGCCGAGGCAGTCACGGAGAGGTTCAGGAGGTTCCAGTCGACGTACATTGAGGCGTGCAAGAGGGCTCGCAAACAATAGATTCGTCAGCATCGGGATTGGAATGTTACTCAGTTCTGCAGCAGCAATGGCGGCAAGCAATGATGTGTCCCCTCGAAGCGGGGTATCAGCTTCACTTGCGACTCCAGGGAGGACTACGGCGTCGGCGGCGAGTACTACACCGCGGGCAAGTGTCTCCTGGGATGTGTCTGAGGTTATTGGCACGCGTTGGCTACCCCCAGGGAGGCTCAATCGGCTTGCCGAGCAGAGGCCTGAGGCGGAACCCCGTGCATCGTGTACGTCACGGGGGGCGGCTGCGTCTACGCCATCGGCACATGTCTCTTGGGATGAGAATGGTATTGGCACGAGTTGGCTACCCTCAGCAATGCTCACTCGGCATGCCGAGCAGAGTGCTGAGGTGGAACCCCGTGCATCGTGTACCCTGCAGAGTGCGGCTTCTGCTTCACAGACGGGGTGTGCACCGATGACATTCTCAGCCCCAGGAGGTACGCACTGCTCACCGTCCGTCGACAGCGGGCAAGCAGCAATGAGGACAACTGAGGGCGGAGAGTACCGACCGCGGGAGGCCAGGGGCCCCCACGGCACGCACCACTCACCCTCTTCGCCTCGCTGTGAGCCTGCCCCGACATCGGACGGCAGAGGGTACCGACCTACTGGGGCCATGGTGGGATCAAACATGGACGGGGAGTACGACCCGTTCGAGTTTCTTGACGCAGATCGAGAAGCTGACGACCTCTTCCCCACTATTTGCCCGAACCCCTTGGAAATACGTCAGTCAGAACGCGATGAGGCTGCAGGTGCAGCCTCTTCATCTCCCTCCGCCCCCGCTGATGAACATTTGGATCTCGGACGAGGTAGCATGAGCGTCGGGTCCGATATATCTAAGACGGGCGAGTTGGAGGGAAAATCTTCTTCACCCGCCATTGCGGGAACAATTATGTCGGTGAATGCAGGCTCCTTCGGGCCATTGTTCGACTTCCTGGCCGTTGCGAAAGCCAAGATCATCTGTGCACAGGAGACGAGGATTGTGGAGTCACGCCTCGGGGAGTCCCAGCACCGCGCCAAGGACCTCGGCCTCCACGGGATGTGGGCACCAGCCCTGGCGACCAACGCCAGGGGCCCGCAGGCCAATCACTGCGGGGTCGCCATACTGGTGCCCACGAACGTGATGATCACGACGCCTCCTGACGGCGACCCCATCATCTACCCAGACAGAGTGGTTGCCAGCTTTGTCAATTGGGGCGTTCCTGGGGGGGTGATTGTGGTCAGTGCATACTTAGTGACGAGCATTGGGCTGACGGGTGAGAACCTTTCCATCCTGTGGGCCATAGCGCAGAGAGTTGCGACCTGGAATGCTGCGGGTTTCGATTGCATCTTAGCAGGTGGCTGGAATTCTGACATAGCAGCTCTGAATGCGAGGAGGTGGATTGAGTCTCTTGCTGGGTTGTCTTACACGCCAGCGTCGGCCACGTGCTGCAAGGAGGACGGCAAGTCTACGATCGATTACTTCATCGCGTGTGCAAATCTGTCGTCTAGGCTCGGGGCTGCAGTGGTGGAAGATATGTACGGCACAATACCACCTCCGCATTACCCAGTTAGTATCGATCTCCTGGGCAAAGATAGGCCAGCGTGGTGTCTCGTGCCAGACGAGCCAAGGGTGTTCCCTGTTACTCCGCCATGTGGGTGCGCCAGGTCCCCGTACCCGTGGGAGGCAGTGGACCATGTTTTTCTGGAAGTCAAGGAGGTTACAGATTTGGCCCTGCTGTGGGACACAGTCCTGGATGGTATCGATTTCGAGCTGGCAGGGAGGTATGACAAGGTGGACAAGGACGCGGCCCCTTTCGTCGGCAGGTCAGGCCCTCCACGTTTCAAGTGGAAGCTGCTGGCATGGGAACCTCCGCGTCGGCGTACGTACCGCGAGCCCAAGGTCTATGCTTGGGCGACGGCCAAGAGATGGTGTCAGCATCTCAGGTCGGAGCGGGACCGACTGGGCAGGTTTTGTCAACGGTTACAGTTGGCCTCAGTGGTCTGCCAGCTAACGCCCCTGCAGTACACCAAGGTGTTGCAGGCCTTCTACGAGGTGGACCAATATTGCCGCAGGATCGCCCGCGACAAGAAGACATGTCACTACCTTGATCAGGACACCGTAGACTTCCTGCTGCGGGGCCTGGGCATGATCGGCGATGCTGACTTCGACTCGGGCCTGGACAACATCACGAGGAAGGCCGATGAGGTGCTGAAGGCAGCTAGAGGGGCCTCGGAGAAGGCTTGGCGAGGCTGGGCCAAGCAAGCTTTTCTAGGTGGGGCCAGTCGGGCCCATGCAGCCTCCAAGGTGCGCGGCAAGCAGGAGCAGCTCAATTTCGACGTGAACGCTCAGCCGTACCTGCTGGCAAACCACACTCTTGACGCGTGGGAGGGCGTATGGCGGCATCACGACCTTTTGCCCCCAGGGCTGCCGCCAGGCCACGAGAGCTGGCCTGCTCTGCCCGAGCTCGACCACCAGCAAGTGCGGGCTGCCATTCGCAAGTTTTCGACGCGGACGGCAGCTGGGCCGAGCAGAATTTCACCCAGATGCCTGGACGCTCCGTCGGACCAAGCGCTCGAGCGCATGGCCAAGATGTTTATGGTTTTCGAGCGGTGGCTGTCCTGGCCTCCTGAGCGGGTTTACAGTGAAATGGTTCGCTTACCCAAACCTGACGGGGACACACGATTGATTGTTCTATCTCACGATTTGGTGCGTATCTGGGGCAAGCTCAGGAGACCAGTCTCGGCAGCGTGGCAGGCTGGCTACCAGTGCGACCAGATGTGGGGCACGAGAGCGGGCCACACGTCTACGGACTCGGCGTTTGATCATAATATGCAGCAGGAGGTTGCGCAGTTGTTGGGGGAACAGACATGTACGATCTTGCTTGATATGAGCAAGTGTTACGACATGCTGGACCCACATGCGTTGCTCCGAGAAGGCCAGGCTCTGGGGTTTCCACTACGTCTGCTGTGGCTCCTCATTCAGAGCTACCAACAGCCCCGTCGTATAAGGGCCTTTGGGAGTGTATCCAGAGGGTTTCGGTCCTTCCAGGGGATCCTAGCTGGGTGTACTCACACTACGTACGTCTTGTACTTGCTTACCTATAGGTCGGTGCAGAGGGTCTCGAAGGTCTCCCCCACGGTGACCCCGAGGACGCTCATGGACGACATTGGGCTCCAACACACCTCCCAGGACCCCACGGAGGCCAAGTACCTTGCGCTGGCGGCGAGGGGTTTCATCCAGGACTCCAAGGGCCTCGGCATGATCTTGAAGGCTTCCAAGTCTGGGGCTGTCGTTGGTTCTCGGAAGTTCTGGAAGGGGGTGCATCGCCACATGGGCTCCATGAAGATCCCGTACAAAGGCCACATGAGGAACCTAGGTCACGAGCTCACGGGGCCCAAGGTGATTCGGGGCATGGACAAGAAGCGTCCCGAACAGCTCAGAGAGAGGAAGGCGAGGTTTTCCATGCTGAAGTCTGCTGTCGGCAAGGTCGCGACGGCTCTGTGGCGCACAGGCGCCCTTCCATCAGTGGCGCACGGTGCTGCAGTTGCTGGAGTAAGCGACGTTGCACTTCGAGAGTTGCGTCTTTTCGCCGCCGTCTTGAACGGCGCGCCAGGTAAGTTTAATACTGGTGTGACCGCCTACTTGGTTAGCCACAAGAGCGATTTCTACGATCCTATGTACCACGCCACTCTAGCCATTGTCATCAAGTTTGCGGAGTGGGTCTGGGACAGGAGAATACCCGACAGTCGCTTACATCGGGCTTGGGAGGCTATTCGAGATAAGATTGGCACACTGTCATGGGCAAATACTCGGGGCCCGATCGGGGCCTGTTGGCTGGCCTTACGACGAATCGGGTGGAATCTAGTATCTAGTCATATGGTGGCTGATGATGTAGGCAACGTTTTCGATTTGCGAGTTATGTGCCCTGCTGACCTGAAGGTCTTCCTCACTCAGGGGATCCAGCGTTGGCAGGACGAGCGGCTGCTCAAGCATTTTTTATACTGCTGAGCCTGGCGAGCAGATATGGCACCGAGGCTTACGTAACTCGGTGAAGAGCATCAAGTGCGTTCGTAGACTCGGGGCCCTCCAAGCGCACTGGTCGGGAAACCTCCCCATCCCTCAGCTCCAAGATGCCCGCCATAAGGTACCAATCAGGCCGTGTGCTGCTTGTGGGGCCCAGTCTCAGGGTATTTGGGGCCACGTGCTCTACGACTGCCCCGAGCTGCTCAAGCAGCGCGAGGACTTCTTGGACATCTCAGAGGACTTGGAGGCAACCAGAGGCATGCTCCTGAAGGGGGGCGAATGGTATGATGGGCGTCTGGCTTGGGACTCCAGTTATCTGGTCTTCGGGGTCCCTGCTCCTCCTGTGGGTATTCCTGGGCTCGACACTATAAGCACAGAAGTTCTTCTTTGGGGCGATACCGACGGGCCTTGGGGCCCCAAGAGCTACACCGACGGCTCGGGCCTCGCATCCAGCGTTCCAGAGACTAGGCGGTGTGGGTATTCATGCATCCAGCTGGACCCCAAGACTCTTTTGCCTGTCCGTGCTGTGTACGGACCCCTGCCCCCTTCTATGTGCAGGCTGTTGGCCGTGCTGAGAGATATGCGATCAAAATGGGCTTGGAATTTCATCCAGATCACGAGCTGTTTGTGTCTGACCTCCTGGGACTGGTTACCGAGGGCAACTCCTGGGATCAATCCCTCCAGCACGGCCGAGGCAAGCACGCCAGGATATGGCGAGAGATTTTTCAGGCTGCGCAGCGTCGGGTACTCGAGTACCCTGTTCGTTTTGAGTGGGCTCCTGCACGCCGTGACCTCGACAGTGTGCTGGAGAATCCTGAAGGGGTGGAGAACTGGCTCGGCAATGCCTGGGCTGACTATTTCGCCAAGGCGGGTGCGGCGCACCACATGATCGCCAACACGGTTTCCCAGTCGCTCTCGGAGGCCCTGAAGGTCCATAAGGCCACGTTGCAGTTTGTGTCTTGGGCGTGCTTGCGGGTTATCGTCTCGGAGAGTTGGGGCCGAGGTCCCCCACCACCCGTCCAGGATCCTGAGGCTCGTGAGATCCTGGGGCAGCCAGTCGTATTCGGACGGGGTTCTGACCATGAGCTTTGGTGGTGCAAGAAGCTCAACGAGCACAGGTGCAGGAGTTGCGGGCGATCGGCTCGATCGGACTCGACCCTAGCGTGGCTTAGGACGGGGTCGGGAAGGAGATGTGAGCCCTCTAGCCTCCAGAGGGTAGCCTGTGCGGAATGGTTTAAGAATTCGGTGGAGGTCTGGGTCAAAGTGTCGGACCCCCGCGTCGCCCCGTCGCAGGTGATTGTCGCGGAGTTTCTTGGGGAAGGGCCTTCAGAGGCCTCGGAGGGTCCCCTTCCTGGGCCCACGGGCCCTCCCCAGGAGCCTGCCGTAGGCGAGGTTTCAAACAGTTCGGGGTCGAACGAGTTCATTGCCGAATTTGCGGCATTGGGCCATGACGTTTTTTGTGTGAATTCAGTCTACTGCTGCCGCAGGTGTGCGGGCACGACGACCCTCGAGACGTCACGGAGCGTTCGGAAGCTCCGTCGCCCCTGTGCTGGGCTCTCAGAGAATCCGAGCACGAGGGCTAATCAGCTGGGGTTGATCGACAGGATCTTCCACGGCCGACCAGGGCGCCCCAAGCGCCCCGAGGGCAAGGCGCAGACGTAACGTGTCTCGCCCTCCTGGGAGCGGTTTTGTGGCGTCGGTTTTCCCTGGCCCCCGCCTGCCCTCCCAGTTCATAATATTTCCGCCGCGTTGCGGCCCTCAGGGTCCCATCTGTTCCTGAGGCGTGTTCGGATCGGACGCGCTCTCGGTGGCCCTCACCCTCACCCTCCTCCTCCTCCTCCTCCTCCTCTTCCTCCACCCCCTCCTCCTCCTCCTCTTTCTCGTCCTCATCCGCCTCCTCTTCCTCCTCGATCTCCTCGTCCTCCGCCTCCACCTCCTGCGCCTC
>CAUYUJ010002359.1:290737-318237 GCA_963575745.1 Prorocentrum cordatum
TGCTCATTTCTGACTGTGATCGTTTCTAGTTCTTCCTGGCCCCCTTGGTGGCCAGGAAGAGGCCCAGGGATAGAACAATCCGAAACGGAAGGATCTCGGCCCCCTCGAAAAATCAAAGAGCCTCCGAAGCCTTCGAACTGAAGAATGGGTACCTCCCCGAGCCGACCTCGCGCTTCTTCCTCGGCTCGGCCGTGCCCCGGGTCGCTTCCTCCCTGCGGGGCCCCCGGCGCTCCGCCCGGCCTCTCCCGGCCACGGGGCCGCTCTGCCCGCATCGCCGGTGGGCGGCCCCCTTGGGGGGCCCCGCGATGGCCCCGCAGGGGCCGAAGAGGACGAACGAACAGCACACGCCCGCACAGTGAAAACGTGTAGTAAGAACGCGTGGTGAGGACGCAAGACCCTCGGAGGCCGAAGTGGAAGTATTCTGGGCGGCAGGCGGCCAGACCCCCAGGGAACCTGCGAAACTGGCCTGCGCAAGCTGCTAGGGACGGGCCGCAGAGGCTGAGGCAGGCAAGGACCCAAGGGTACCCTTGAAAAAGTCGTTTGTCCTCACTATGCGCGTTGACTGTAGGGGGAATATGTTGGGAGGAGGGCTGGCTGTGGGTAGGGGCGCGGGCTGTCGGATCCTGGGGGCTGCTTCCCTTCGAGCGTGGGCCCCCCTTTTTACAGCACGCACCCACAGCCCCCGCCGTCCCGCCTGTGGGTATGGGTGCGTGTTGTTCGTTCGTCAGAAAACGGTGAAGACCCTCCTGCCTGTTTCTGTAAAGCGCCTGCTGAGCAGGAACCCGCCGCCCTGGTATTCCTGCAGGCCTGCCGCCCAAAAATAAACGTTCATAAAGGACGCGAGAGCGCTCCCTCCTGGGCCCGAAGTGCTCTAAACATTCTCGCGCTAGCCCCTGAGTGCTATCAGGACATTATTCGGTGAGCCTATACCAAGACCCCCGACGCCATGCTTTATTGATAACGTCGACCCCCAAAGGTCTGGACCCCTTCCTTAGGACCGGTTTATCATCCTGAGTCGTTTTTGACGGTCCCGAGGCCCGGAAAGGGCGATTGGAGGCCGAAAGTAGCGAAATACCTTCCGCCTCACTTCTCTCACAACGCCACGGGTCCTGGGCCGGCAGGTCAGGACGCTTCGCCACCGCCTGACCTCGAGATCTGGGTTCTGACAGGAGCTATGTCGACCCCTGTCCCAGACCTTGGGAGGTTTCTGCATGGACCCGAAGCTTTGGGCCCGACCCATGGAATATACGAGGGGTTGGGCGCCCGAGTTATCCGGGGTAACTCGGGTCCGGGGTAACTCGGGCTTGGATTTCCGAAAAACGAACCCGAGTTATCCCTGACCCGAGTTACCCCTGATGATTCGGGGCTCTGGACGCCCGAGTTATCCGGGGTAGCTCAGGTCCGGGGTAACTCGGGTTTGGATTCCCGAAAAACGAACCCGAGTTATCCCTGACCCGAGTTACCCCTGATGATTCGGGGCTCTGAGAGGGGGGTCGTCCATCTTCGACAGGGCTGCGTCCGAATAGCCCCGGTGTGTCCCCGGGCGGTCCTCCTTGGCCGCTCCAACCCCTCGTCGTCGAGAAGTCGAGAGCTGGGAGAGGACCGTCGCCTGCGAACCTGGAGATCGAAGGGGCCCTGGGACACACAAGTGCACAGACACAAATAGCAGGATTTCCCCACATTGGCCCACATGTTCTGGGTGTTCGTCTTCCCCCCCCCACTTCCCATACTTTCCCACCTTTTCCTGGGAGTCGACGATTACTTGTGTCTGTGTGTTCTGTTCCCTCCCGAGACATATGGGTCCCTCTCCCCGCCCCCTGCCAGTGGCCCAGAGCTCGGGGCCGCCTCCTCGGGCCGGCGGCCCTCCTCCGGAGGCCTCCCAGATATAGGGAACCGGACTGCATACCCCGACGCTTGCTTCAGCCCTGCACCGAAATTCGCACAGGAAAGCGGATCCAGGTGTATACGGGACCCTGGTGTATGCATTTTTCGCTGGTTCCTGGGGAACGGAACACCAAGTATACACCATACCGCCCCGACGTCGTCCCCAACACTCAAAAAGACCTGGGATTGAGAAACGGCCCGCCACTGGCAATGTATACGTCCCAGTTCCCGAACATAGGCTCCGAGCAGATTTGGGCCGGAGGATCGCGCCGCACCACCACTGCATCGGCGACGCATCGGCGACGTCGGCGTGGAGAAAATCGGGCTCCGCATCGCGCCGCATCGTCGATGCATCGGCGATACGGCGATCCTCCTACCCCATCTGCTCCGACCCCATCTAGGAAGCCTGAATTTGAGCAGGGGCAGACCGTCGCGGCATCCCTATAGGCGTACCACGATATGTTCTTAGAGCAGGGAAACGCTTCAATAACCAAAAACAATGCTCTTGGAGCATAAACACGATGTGCTAACAAAAAACAATCCCAAGCAGAAATGATCTGAGAACATGCCGTGCAGACCACAAGAGTTTATCACAGAACATTCTTTCATAGTCCTATCAGGCGAGCCAGGACGCCTCGCCACTGCTTGATAAACTTCGGTCGGGCCTGTCCTCCTACAGGCGGATTTCCGAGGAAAAAATAAAAACATAGCCAAAACAAACATTCAAACATCGAAAATACTGAAAACCTAGTCCCCCGACTATTTGTTGACCATTTTTGAACACTCCTCGTGAAGAGGGACAGGCCCGACTTCATGAGCGATCTCGGGGATGGACAAACCCCCCTTTAGTAAAACGTGGTTTAGTGAAAACGACCTCAAGCCCAAACCTTGCGGGCGCAAGCCTGGAAAATAACGGCCACGGCGCCCTCTCGAGAACCGAAAACGGACAATTCACTAATCGACGTGTCACTGTTGGGGGTTCTGTCCACCCCCGACAATCCTCCTCGCCCCCCCGCCGAGCTGCGGTCCACAGGTTGGGCTCGCCGGCGGGGCCGCGGTAGAGGAGGCCCTGGCGGCGGCCGGCGCGCGAGGCGCGGCCCCGCCGTGGCCTGCGCCCTGGCCCTCGCTCGGACGTCCATGCCCTGTGTTTTTGTTTCGGTTTCGTGCGTTGCTTTCTCGCCAAATGATCAGGGATGCTCCTCGATGGTCCTCGCCGAAGGAAAAATGCACACGTCCGAACGATGCCCACCTGGCGCTCGGCGCCCCCACCCCTCCGCCGCGGCCTCCGGGAGGAGCTCCCGCGGCGCTCGCGGCCCGCTCGGAGAGGCCGTGCACGGCCGGGGCCGCGCACCCGTCGTGGAGGCTCGCGCTGGGTCGGGCCCGTCCAATGTGCAGGCGGATTCGGGAAGAAGGGCCACAAATGTCGGGGAGACGTAAGGACTCGGGTATGGGGGATTCGGGTTAGCCTGACGGGGCCAACATGAAAATGACGAGGCCTCATCTGACATTTGACGCGAACTCCCGCTGCAAACATCCCACGAAAACGGGACCGTCAAAATCCAGGGCGCGCTCGTCAAAAACTGTCGGCAAACCCGAGTTCCAGCTTACTCGAATCTTACGCTCCCCCGAAAATGGTAAAAAAGGAATCCGAAATAGCCAATAAGACCAACAAAAAAGACATCGTCCCTGGACGATTGTTGGACTGCTCTTGAATGTCCCTCCTGTACAGGGACATGCCCGACAGAAGACTCGCAACTTTGACCAGCGGCTCGAGCTGAGCGCGCGTCTTCCCCCGCTTTTCCCTATCCCATGGGAAGCAAGGGGCCTGAGCACACACAAGAAAATCCACACACATGACAGGATTCCCCATCGTTTCCCATACTTTCTAAGCTTTTGTCGCCCCCCCCCCCCACACTCCCCATATTCTCGAGCGCGAAAGATACCCGTACCCTTTACCTAGACAGGGTGGCAAGGGTCCGCGGGGGCGGTTCGTCGCAGCTGACGGCGGCTGCGCAAGTGTAGAAGCGACGGCCGATCGAGCATTGCAGACCGCTGTCTTCCCGAGGCGCATGTTAGCACCGATCGCGCGTGCGCTCGAATCGGCGGAGTGGCCGACCCCGCGTTGGTTGCTGTAGATGTACACCAGCTGCATAGGAGGCGCGCACCCAGAGACACATATCGCGGCGTTGAAGAATCAACGCGCGCTCGGAGGGGGCATGCGAACAACTCTGGCGCGAACGTCACAGCGCGACAACCGCCCAGTCGCGAATTGATCGACGCAGAGACATCGCGCCTCTGAGCGCCGGGCGAAGTCGCCAGAGGCCGCCCCCCTTGGACGGCCGTCCGCGGATCACCCCAGCTAGGTACGGTTGCCCCCAGAAAACCTAAAAAACATACCCGTACCTAGCCGGGGTGTCGCAGCTCCACCCCAGCTAGGTCCGTGTATGTTTCGGTGGTTCCAGGCAGGTCCCCGTGCCTAGCCGAGGTGGCGGCAGGCCCAAAACGCTCTCGAGCACATCACATGCCCTCCAGAACCGCCCCCAACGTGGCCGCTGCGGCCCCCTGGGGGCGCGACATTGTAAAGTCGTTCCTCAAGGCATGCCCAGACGCATAGGTTGCCAGGATGATGGCGAGGAAACGCATCTTGTTATCAATTGGGACAGGCGCCACCACACATGGGCGGCTTTGAGCAGCGCGCGCACCACAATGCCCCGAGACGTCCTTGACAAAAACCAACGCTTGTCGCTGCAATCAGACACCCAACCATCGAGCGCGCCGTTGCGTCTTGACACGCGGACGCTGCGCGGGCGCGCGCGGGGCAAGCTGACCGGGCACAACAGCAAAAATCATAGACAAAAAACATACACAAACAACAAAAACAACAAGAGCAAAATAACTTACAGAAATGCAAAAACAAAGAAATCAAACACAACAAAAGAGGAAACATCAACAACAGAAACAAAAGACAAAACCACAAAACCACACAAAAGACACAAAACAAACAACAACGACAACCAAAACAACACAAAACAACAAATCAAAAAAAACCAATAAAAAAAAATAAAAACAACAAAACATAACAACAAAAGCAACGAGGGACACAAAACAACACAACACTAAAACATTACAGAAACGACAAGCAAAAAAAAAAAAAAAAAAAACAAAATAAAACACGAAACACACAACAAGCAACAACACAGACGCATACAAACCACAAAAACCATAAGCAAAAAACACAAAACACAAACAAAACAATAGCCAACAAAACAAAACAAAAAACACAACGAGAAAACGAGCAAAACGCCCAGTCCCCCGGACGGCCCATCTCACCTTGGCTGGCCCCGGGTACGGGTATCCTTCGGACCAATGACATCTTCTCCCATACCTTCGACGGCATCGACGAGGACGCGTGTGTGTGTGTGTGTGTGTGTGTGTGTGTGTGTTGTTGCTTCCCCTCCCGCGGGACGCGTGCCCCCCTCCGTTGTGGCCTCGGGGGGGGAGCTCCCGCAGGACACCCGGCCCGCTCGGAGAGGGGCCGCGGGGGGCCGACCCTGGACGACAGGGCCGCTCCGTCGGCCGGCCCCGCTTGCCGTTGCTAGGGGGCCACGTGCGAACCCTAACCCCCCCCACGCGTTCTGAGGGGGGGGGGGGTTCACTTCGCTCGGGAGCTCCCGCACGAAGCGAACCCCACCCTCCCCCTCAGAAATCGTGGGGGGCAGGGGTAGGGTCCGCATGCGGCCCCCTACCGTTGTCTTGCCGGTGCCGAAGCGTTTTCTTTTTGTTGCACTCTCCGTCGCCGTATTCTCGCTGCCAGTTCCGTCGCCGCTTTTGTATCCCGGTTCCGGCTCCGGCTCCAATACACTCGAGCCGCTTTTTTGCGGTTGCCGGTCGCCGTGTCTTGCCGTTCCCATGTTCAAGAGACGCTTTTTCGGATCTTGTGAAGAAAGCGGCCCTGCCGTTTCCGGGGCCCAATAATTAAGGCCGATCCCGGGCACCCGTAGTGCAGACTCGCAAGATTGACCAGCGGTTCGAGCTGAGCGCGCGTCTTCCCCCCCGCTTTTCCCTTTACCTGTCCCCCCTGGAAGTGGGCCCCAAGGAACCCCCCAAAGACATCCAAACTGACCCCAAGCAGCCAAGAAATCCCGAGTGTCGGTCCTGGAGCTTCGATTTCCAAAAAGAACTGGTGAACCCCCTAGTGCTGGTGGTGAACCCCCCTCGGCACTGCCCGAAGCCCCGCCCACTCGGAGAGGCTGTGGGAAGGACACGAGTGATGTCATGATGCAGTTGGCCCATGTTGGCCCATGATGCTTCCCAGGAGTTCCAGGGCACTCATCGACCCTCATTGCTGGAGTCCGCGCGGAGCAACAATACATGGTTCCAGACGGCACCGATCCGTCCGAAGCCTACGGCGTGCAGAGCCAGATCCTGCACACTCGGGGATCGCACAAGCCTACGGCGTGCAGAGCCAGATCCTGCACACTCGGGGATCGCACACAACTCGGACGAGGATGACGACGACGAAGACACTTGCACAGAAAAGGAGGGCGAGAGACGAAACGACAAAAGGGGGCCACCGAACATCTGTGACGCAAAATCTGGAACGCATCCGTCTCCTGTCCTCTTGCTCGTCCGAACGGGGGGGGGGCGACGACGTGCGCCAGCCGTGCGAGCGCCGCGCAAAAGCCTGGCCTCGCAGGTTGGCTGGCCACTCGATCTGAGCGCGCGCCTGCGTCCTTGCTAGGGCACCGAGCTCTATACACCGACGCCTTTGCCTGGCCTCACACTGAATCTCGCACAGGGAGGCGGATCCTGGTGGATACGGGATCCTGGTGCATACATGTTGCGCTGCTTCCCGGGGGAAGCGGGGGAAACAAGTATACGCCGCACCACCCCGACGTCGCCCCCCGACCCTCCAACAAAAATCCTGGGACTGAGAAGCAGCCCGCCACTGGTACTGCATACACGTTCCAGTTGCCGCCTTGCCCCCCCCCCCCCCCCTGCCGGGGCCGCCCCTCCTCGCTTAGGGGGGCACATGCGAACCCTACCCCTACCCCGACGTCGTCCCCGACCCTCCAACAAAACATCCTGGGACTGAGAAGCAGCCCGCCACTGGTACTGCATACACGTTCCAGTTGCCGCCTTGCTCGTTAAAGGCTTAACGACTTCTGCCGTCCTTCGACTCGCGCTGGAGCGGCCGCGAAATGCTCCAACTTTCCCTGGAGATCTCTGGATTTATATGGATTTATCCGGATGTACCTCGATCTGCCTGGATTTACCCTGATTTATCTCGATTTATCTGCATTTACCTGGACCTATCTGGCTCGACTCCCACAAGTCGATTGGCGAAAAGTCGATACGCCCTTAGGGATGCCCCCCCACCCTGCCGCGGCCGCCCCTCCTCGCTGCTCTTCGGCGGCGGGGCGGGGCGTGGAGCGGCGCAGGGCCCCGCGGAGAAGCGCGGGCCTCTTTCTTGAGCAGGGGCCGACCGCCCCGGCAGTCCTCTGGTCATACCACGAAGTGTTCGGGTCGGGCGAAAGGGGGGGATAGCAAAGGGGGGGTTTGAAAATCAGCTCACGTAGCTGATTTTCCCGGCGCCTCCCTGCGCCGGGAGGCGCCCATGTATCGAGGAATGGGCCCCTCGGTGAGGCCGAAATCAGCTGCATGCAGCAAATTTCGTAACCCCCTTTCCCAATCCCCCCTTTCGCCCGGCCCGAAATATTCGTAGAACCCCAAAAATGCTCTAAGAACAAAGGCTCTGTTCTTCGAACGTGAACCCGATGTGATAAAACAAGACAGGCTCCGCCAGAACTGTTCTGAGAACAGTTCGTGGAAGCCACAAAAGGCTATTGGAACATTGTCTGGTGGGGCTATAGGCGAGCCAGGACGCTTCGCCGCTGCCTGAGCCTCCCCGTCTGCAGCTCGGCGGGCCGGCGACGGCAGAGCGCGCTCCTCTGGGCCTCCAATCGGGGAGTGCTCCGCGTCTGCGGGGAAGCGCTCGGGCAGCTCCCTCCGAAGGCCGGGGGACCACCCGTGGGACGCGCAGGGACAGAGCTACCAATGCTACACGTCCTCATTGGAGGCGCGCGTCCGACCCGAACATTTATAGCACCACCACCAACAACAGCCGCAACAACACCACCAACAACAGCGGCAACAACAACAACACCCATAACAACAACAGAGACAACAACAACAGCAACAACAGCAATAACAACAACAACATCAACAACAACAACAACAATAACAACAGCAGCAGCAACCGCAACAACAGCAGCAACAGCAACAGCAGCAGCAACAGCAACAGCATCAACAGCAGCAACAACAACAACAACACCTGCAACACCAACAACAACAACAACAACCACATCAACGACACCAACAACATCCATAACCACAACAACAACAACAACAACAACACCAACACCAGCAACAACAACAACAACAACAGCAGCAGCAACAACAACAACAACACCAACACCAGCATCAACAACAACTCGACAAGCAGAATCCCCACCACGGATCCCCACTTGAGCCACGCACCCAGGGACAATGAATGACCGTTCGGCCCCCTCGCTCTGACCCATCTGTTAGTATATCGTTTCCCGAGCGGTGCGGCCAGAGATGATCGTCCGCCACGACGCATATCTTATAAGATTTCTCAGTGCGCGCGTCGCCCCTGGGGTGGCGACGCACACATAGTATTAACATGTTTGGGCGACGCCGGTTCCGAGCCTTCGGAGAAGGCCACCCCCCTTTCCCCCCCTTGGGTAGCCACCGACTTGTTGCCTCGTGTGCTCACATCTCGATGCCGTAGCCGGGTGTTCCGCTTCAACCGCGCTGGGCGTCCGACAGCAGTGCGCCGAAAAAGAATGGACCAGTGGCAGGCGCCTTATGGAAGAGCCGAGAAGACCCAAGGCAAAGAAGGCCAGGTCGCACGGCCAATGAACACGAGCAACCGCACAAAGCGCTTCATCGCAAGATGTGGTCGCCGGTCTCAACCTGTCAAGGCACTGCACATGACGAGCCCAACTCTTGATGTGCACATGCGCGCACGCGGCGAGGATGAAGGAGGGGAGGAGGGACATTCGCCAAGACAAAGAGGACGAACGCAGGCGGTCAAAACCAAAAAGAGAAAGGAGAGGTCAACCCGAGGCGGCGGCGGCAGCGGCACTGTTCCAGTGAAAGACAACCTTCTGATAATCCCCGATCGCACCAAACCTGCAAAGCCGCGAATCAACGTGACACTGCGGTCGGACAGTCTTCTGTTCCTGGGAAGCCAACACCGCGAATCAACGTGCCTGTTGCGTTCTGGCAAGAGAGAGGAGGGAGAAGGAAGAAGGAGGAGGAGGAGGAAGAGGAGGGAGGAGGAGACAGGAGGGAGGTAGGAAGAGGAGGAGGAGGAGGAGGAGGAGGAGGAGGAGGAGGAGGAGGAGGAGGAGGAGGAGGAGGAAGGGGAGGAGGGGGGAGGGAAAGGTAGGAAGAGGAGGAGGAGGCTGAGGATGAGGAAGGAGGAGGAGGAGCAGGAAAAGGAGAAGGGAGGAGGAGGCGACCACGGCGGGGAACCAGAGGAGGAGGAGGAGGAAGGGGAGGAGGAGGAGGAGGAGGAGGAGGAGGAGGAGGAGGAGGAGGAGGAGGAGGGGGGGGGAGCCGAGCTGACATCCCGAAGCCTTTTCCAAACATAATGGCCCCCCGAGACCGCCAGCAGGCCCCCCAGAGGCCGCTGGAGGCCCCACGCACTCCCCCAGGTGGCCCCCGAGAAGACCCAGGAGGTGCCCAAATGCCACCAAGGAGGGCCCCGAAAGGCCTCCCAGGATACCAAATGCCCCTCAAAGAAGCGTCTTGCCCCCGGCCCACTTTGGCCCCAGGAAGCCATCGAGGGGCCTCCGCCTCCTCGTCCTCCTCTTTTTCCTCCTCCTTCTCCTTCCCGCTCGTTACGAGCACGCCAACACAGCAACCGTGATGCAATATATGGGTCAACGGAGCGATCGATGGCGAGGGACGTCTCTGGCAAAACGCCAGGCCCGCCCTGCTGACACGTCTGGGGGTTCAGCAGGGACGTACTCTTCAAGAAGGAAAATAATGGAGGAGGGAGGGAGGGAGCAGGCGGAGGAGGGGGAGGAGGAGAGGGAGGATGCGGAGGAGCGGGGGGTGGAGGGGTCGGAGGGAAGGAGCAGGAGGAGGAGGGAGCAGGAGCAGGAAGGGAGGGAGGGAGGCAGAGGAGGGGGAAGACGGAGCGAGGAGCAGCAGGCGAAGGAGGGGGGAAGAGGGGGAGCGAGGAGCGAGAAGTCTGGGGACGACGCGCCTCCCAGGACCAGTCCACGAGCAGCGCCTGGCCGTACCTCCTGGCAGCGAAGGCCGGCGGCCGGCGGGGGTCCGGCGGCTGGTGGCGCCACCCTCTGATGTCTCGAGGCCGACCTGCCAGGCCCAGCCCTCCTCTCACTCACCTCCTCCCCCTCCTCCTCCTCCTCCTCCTCCTCCTCCTCCTCCTCCTCCTCCTCCTCCTCGATCATCCTACTCCCTCCTCCTCTTCCGCCTCCTCCTCCTCCTACTCCTCCTCCTCCTCCTCCTCCTCCCCCTCCTCCTCCGCCTCCTCCTCCTCGTCCTCGTCCTCCTACCTTCGCCTTCCTCCTGTAATCCCCCAACGACCCCATCCCCATCGCCCCACCCGGCCTGTGCTCTGGAGGCGCAGGGGTGGGGTGGGGAAGAGGGAAGAGCCTCCTCCCGGAGGTGGGAAGGCGAAGGAGGAAAGGCAAAGAGGGGAAGAAGAGGGCGGGGAGGAGCGGAGAAGACGAGGGGGGGATTGGGGCTAACGAACTCCTGTGCCATGCCCGCTCTCGTCGGCTCGTGTCTCGTGCCAGCCGCTGGTCGGCAGCAGAAGACATCTCGCTTCTCGGTCCTCCATGTTTTTTGTTTCTCTCTCTCTCTCTATCCTCCCTGTCCTCTCCCTTGTTGCCCTGTTCGAGCATGGTGGAGTTCCCTTCCCATCGATCGGATGCACGCCCGCCGAACTCCCTCGCCCGAGCGTCCGACGCGGGGGTGCACCGAGGCCACCACCTCGCCAGACGGCCAGGGACAGTCGAGGGGCAGGGGGGGCCTCCTCCTGCTCCTCCTCCTCCTCCTCCTCCTCCTCCTCCTCCTCCTCCTCCTCCTCCCCCTCCTCCTGCTCCTCCTCCTCCCCCTCCTCCTGCTCCTCCTCCTCCTCCTCCTCGTACTCCTCCCCCTCCTCCCCCTCCTCCTCCTCCTCCTCCTCCTCCTCCTCCTCCTCATCCTCCCGGCCCGATGCTAGCTAGCATTCCCGCGCAGTCGAAAAGAAGTGGCCTCGACAGGCCACAGCCCCACCCGAGAGGGGGTCAATACGAGATCTCCCATCCTACCTGGTTGAACCATGCAGCGTCGGCGCCTCTAGTCTCAGAACGGACGTGTTGGCGTCGACGCCGCAAACTTTCTGGCAAGGAAGGGGCGCTGTGCACCTCCCGCGCGAGAGAGGACGAACTGCTGCTCTCGATCCGGCGCCGCGCCCGGTCTCCCTGAGAGTTGAGCCCCCGCTCGGGCGCGATACTCTCGCGCGCCAATTCGCCGACGCACGAGCGGACGAACACGTCGCTCTCGCCTCGGCGCCGCGCAGCTTTCACTCGGAAGTGGCGCTCCCACCCCGGCGTGGCGCGAAATGTTCACCTGCCACGTGCTGAGGCTACGGGCGAGCTGGGGACTTGTCGGCGGCGTCCCGTTCCTGCGCGCTGTTTTGGCCATGCGAGCAGGGCGCACCGCTGCCGAGGAGAGAGGAGGAGGAAGAGAGGAGGAGGAGGAGGAGGAGGAGGAGGAGGAGGAGGAGGAGGAGCATGACCTCCCATCCTCCCTCCTCCCCCGTCTTACCTGTGGTAGCGGTGGTGGAAGCATTGGCCCACCAAATGTTGCTGCGGCGCGGCGCACGCTCCGGCTTCGCATCGCTCCTCCAGCCCCTGCGCGGCCCGCAGAATTTCCCCTGGCCCAGCCGTCGGAAGCGGGAGCGTGCGCGAACGCCTTCTGCTCGCGCGACGGGAACGCGCTCCGGTCCTCCTCCTCCCTCCTCCCCTCCTCCTCCTCCTCCTCCATCTCAGATGGTGCCACCATCGACTCTCAGATCACGGGGGCGGGAGTGGGCATGGGCGGGCCCCGCTGATCCGCTCGACCTGGCAAGCTGGTCCCTCACGCCCTACTCGTACACCTCCTCCTCCTCCTCCTCGTCCCCATCCAGCTCCTCCGTGCCCCTCCATCCTCCATCTGCCCTTCTCGCCCTCTTTGAGGACACCAAGAGGTACCGATACCGCTACTCCCTGACCTCTGCCAGGCTGCGTCCTGACCAGGACTTCGAGGCGAATCCAGCGGTGGCGACGAGGGCCTCCCAGGAAGCCCAAAAAGGGGAAAGCGTCCTCGGGTAGCGAGATAGGTCACCAAAGTGTTGGGCGCTACATCGACGACGAGGCCGGCCTCGACAGCAGTGGGCTTCTTCAATGTACGGTCTGAGGCAATCTCGCCTTCCTCCCTCCCCTCCCCATTCTTAGTTTCGCAGCACCCATTGTACACTTGCAGTTCATGTTTTCCGTTCGGTTGCCAATGTCGCAACCTGCGTTTGCCAACGCGTCCCACCGGATGCACGGCCGAGCGACTGAGCGAGCGATCCTCCTCCTCCTCCTCCTCCTCCTGCGCCACCGGGGGCGGGAGGCTCCTGCGAAGCTCGACCTGGCCCATGGCCATGGAGAACATGGAGAAGAGGCCGTGGGGGTGCTGCGGGACACAGCGCGGCATCAGAGGGGGGAGGTGGATGGCAGGATGAGCCTCCTCCTCCTCCTCCTCCTCCTCCTCCTCCTCTTCTTCCTTCGCCTTCTCCTCCATTCCTTCTCCTTATAGATAGCTCCTCCCTGTCGCACCCCGAGGCCAGTTTTCAGGGCGGGCCGGGCATTTCGCCTGAGACCTCCTCACCATTTAAGACTCTGACGCTCTAACAAATGGCAACAGCTTCACGGATTGAGGGCGGGTCGTTTTCAAAATGTGGCTCTCGCCTTAGCGCCGCGCACACTCGTCTACAAAAAAATACAAAGAGCTTCACGGATTGAGGGCGGGTCGTTTTCAAAATGTGGCTCTCGCCTTAGCGCCGCGCACATTATTTTCAAACATTTGCAAGAGTTTCATGCGTTGAGGGCGGGTGGTTTTCAAAATGTGGCTCTCGCCATAGCGCCGCGCACATTCGTTCTAAACAGTTGTCAGAGCTTCACAGATGGATGAAGGGTGGTCTTCAAATGTGGATATCGCCTTAGCGCCGCGCACATTCTTTGTTACAAATTGGAAGAACTTGGCGGAGTCTCATGATCAACGTACCAGAAATGGTGTTTGGAAGGATTCACGAGCATGCAGCCGCAACAGTTATGTTGATTCGCTGTGTGGAATTCCCCCCAACAAATTGCATTATGGCGCGATTCTGGATCGTCAGGACGCAGCAGTCTGGTTGATGTGTTGGTTTGAAATGCCGAGAACACTGTTTTGGCACGCTTCAAGATCTTCAAACTGGTGTCTTCCAACGAGGCAGTTCCCTCCATGGAAATGCACCGTTGTAGGGGTCTATGAAGAGGAAGCTTGGAAGGAAGGTTAATTCCAACATCGTTCATGACTCTTGGGTTTCCACTGGTCCTCCTCCTCCTCCTCCTCCTCCTCCTCCTCCTCAGCCTTCTCCTTCTCCTCCTTTTCCTGCTCCTGCTCCTGCTCCTGCTCCTGCTCCTGCTCCTGCTCCTGCTCCTGCTCCTGTTCCTGCTCCTGCTCCTGCTCCTGCTCCTGCTCCTCCTCCTGCTCCTGCTCCTGCTCCTCCTCCTCCTCCTCCTCCTCTCTCCTCCTCCTCCTCCTCCCTCCTCCTCCTCCTCTCCTCCTCCCTCCACCTCCCCTCTCCTCCTCCTCCTCCTCCTCCTCCCCCTCCTTCTCCTTCTCCTGCTCCTCCTCCTCCTCATCATCATCATCCTCTTCCCCCTCCGCATCGCTTCGCAGGTCCCCAACCCAACTGGCACGGGCTTGGCCCCAGTGGCCGATCTATCCCCCTGGATGGGAATCTGTGCCGTCCCCTGTGGGCCAGTCGGGGTCTATATTCCCATCCAGGGTGGGTAGGCTGGTGGGGCCGAGACATCCCTGCGCAGTGGGGATGGGGATGGGCCAAACGATGCTGAGAAGGGGGAGGGAGGCCAGAGGTGCGAGGCGGAGGCTTGTTCACGGCTGCCGCCAGGGGGATCGATGCACCGGGTGCCTCGGCACGCGGTGGATATGGATACACTTGCCAGCCCCCCACCCCCGACAAAGGGCAGACAAAATCCGCATCCACCGCCTGCGGAGGTCCCGGAGGATGGTTCCAGGATCGACTCCCCAGGCGGTGGTCGTTGCACAGCTCGTGCGAGGGGCGCTGGCGCGGCTAGGCTCGGCATGTCCCCGAGCTCGAGCAGGGGATGGTCCACAGACTCGATCTACCCGAACATAAATAATACCGTCGAGTCATACGTCGAATGTTCGTAGACCTACAAACGATATACGCTCTTGCATAGAATCGACGAGAAGATCACCTTTGGGGTAAATGAATTTCTTACGACGATCGAAGAGTACGAGCGTCCACGGATTAAAGGGAAGAGAGGATCTGCGGCGGGACAACATCACAAATGCGTCTCAAGTTCTCGCAAACTGAAGCAATGGACGGCTCTCCTTCTTCTCTCCCGCTTGCTCCTCCAACCGACTCGCACCCCATCCTCGTCCTCCCCCTCCTGGTCCTCCTGCCATCCTGTTTTAGAAACTTCTCCAAGCAGCTCTTCCGCACCCCATCGCGCATCCGCAGCACCTCTCACGCTTCGTGGACCCAGGGGGAGCTCCAACGAAGGCTTCAGTGACAGCGCCTGTATGCGGTTCCACCCTTTCGGCGGACCCCTCGAACGCCTCGTGGCCACATAGGAAGCAACACCGAAGACTCCAGCAGCAGCGCCCGCACGCGCACCCCTCACACGTTTCGTCGCAACATCTGGAGTTCCACCGAAGGCCCCAGCGGCAACGCCCGCATGTGGTTCACACATAATGCCGGCGCACCAGTCACACGCTCCGTCGGCCCATAGGAAAACAACAAAGTGCCTCGGCAGCAGCGCCCGCATGCGGCTCCACCCTCCAATTTCGGCGCACGCCTCAAACGCTTCGTGGCTCCGTAGGGAGCTCAACCGAAGGCCCCAGTGGACGCGCCCGCGTGCGGGTCCGCCCCCCTTTTCGGCACACAGCTCACCCAAATCGTGGCACCATGGGGAGATCCATCGAAGGCCTCAGCGGCAGCATCCGCATGTGGGAACAATCGCGCACTTCGGCGGACCCCTCGCACGCTTCGTGGCCCCATAAGAAGTGTAACCAGTGGCCCCAGTGGCAGTGCCCGCATGCGGCTCCACCATCCCATTTCGGCGCACACCTCAAACGCTTCGTGGCCCCGTAGGGAACTCCACCGCGAAGACCCCAGAGGCAGCGCCCACATGTGGTTCCATCGCGAATTCCGGCGCACCCCTCACAAGGAGCACAACCAAAGGCCTGCGGCAACGCCCGCATGCAGTTCCACCCACCCGTTTCGGCGCACCGCTCCCGAATGGCAGCACCCGCATGGCGTTCCCGCGCGCACACACACACACGCACACACATACACACTCACACACACACACACTCACACACACACTCACACACACACACACTCACACACACACACACACACTCACACACGTTGGCACACCCGTCGCACGCGCCGTGGCCGCACAGAACTCCACCCAGGACGATACCCACAAATGCGCTACCCGCTAACGCTCGAGCCCTGCTACCCTGACCAAGCAACCCTGTTCTATGCACTCGGGCCACCGATTCTCATCCGTTTGGCGCCTGGCCGGTTTGTTCTTGCGTTCCTTTCAGCCTTGCGCCTTTCGTCACTCTCAACGCTCGGGCGGCAAGCGTATGCTTTGTAGCCGATGGGCGAACCTGGAGCGGGCACCCCAACCTGCCACTCACAACGTAGCGACCATCCTCCATCCAGCCACGGATCGACCGCCTCCTTGACGCGCCCATCGTCCGGTGGCAGCTCGCTTCTAAACGCAACCTCTGGCCCCAATGGGTTTTCACCTCCACCGTCCACGATTTAACCTTGCCCAACACATAGCAGAACAACCCATCCCAGCAAAAAACCCTTCTTACCGCTTATACAATCCTTCCTGCCCGTTGCTCAGACATCGCCACCACATGTGCGAGACCGTGAATGCGACGCCCAAGGCCTCCTGCATACGTACTCCGCGACTGGTCACGACCGCGCCACAGCTGTTGAGTTTAAAAATCGTTTTCGAACATCCTACAGATCAAGGCTGCACCACAGCACGATCGCGAGGCATCCCCCAAGGAACACACAACACACAGAGACACAATGATCACTCATCCACAAACGTGGATGCAATGAGTTGTTACCGACGTACAAGACAATGGCGCTGCGACATGACATTGTGGTGCCATTGGACGTATACCTACTTAGGTCTTGCCAGGCAGGTTGCTGAAGGTTCCTGGTGCGCGTGTAATGTGGCTCGGTCATGTGAACCTGGGCCCTCTACTTGAATGCGTCACACATGTTGCTACGCGAAACGCATTCACGATATAAGCCTCCCGACCTTCATCTGGCACCTGCCATCAGAGGCTCCACACCAACGAACTACGTTCTACCACCGTGTTGCTACGGTCCTACTCTAACTTAGCGCGTCGCGTCGGCAACTCCTGCGACACGATATACCTTGCCAACAGTGTGCGTGTCGATCCGCTTCGTGGCACGAGGGGCTTGGAAAAGATATGACATTTGATGCATGGGGACTGGCATGCGGTTAGCGTGTCACACCGGATGGTGATGGCCAGAACCCGCGGCGCGACACTTTTAGGTACGCAGGCGCACGAATCAAGTCCGACGCAGGGCAAGCAGGCACAGGCTATGCCACCTGCGAAGGATAACGCAAGGCAACGGTGGCGCGACACGCTAAGCAACAGTTCCTGCCGAGATCCTGGGGCACCACGGACATACAGCTTAATGCACCTTGCCGAGCTGGATTCTTCTACGCACTCAGCTTGAACCTCGCCCACAGGGGCTCACACGCTGGCGAACCAAAGGTCGCGCGGCGTGCAAGACACGTATACGAGTTATGCGAGGCACCCCAGCCACGCCGAGAAGAACCTCCAAAGGTCCCCCTACCCGCAAAGACGTCGTCGACAGAAGTGCTCACCAACGGGGGAGCGGGCAGAAGCGAAGGGAGGCGAGAAGGAGAAGGCACATGAGGGTTGGGGTGAACAACAGGAGAGAGAGAGAGAGAAGAAGATGAGGTGGGCAATCCGCACTGCGAGTCGGCGCGGGCGGGGCTGGGCGGGGCGCGACCCTGCAGTGCCACACCACCAGCGGCGCGCGGGCTACTGTGGCAGGCGTCCAGCACGGTGCTGCGAACTGCGGGTGCCGATGGAGAGGTGCTCCGCTAATACGCGTTTTCGCTCATTCCTGGTATCTGTATTACCATCACCGTTGCCGCTGGAATCGGCACAGTCATCGCAACAACCACTGCTGCAAACCCTGTACAATGTTCCACGTACTACGCGCTAAAGTGCAAGCGCCACACCAGCCCAACTTACGATTACACCAGCAGCATCCAGTGACACTGCTCCTCCCACCGCAAATGAGCAGCACACATGATCATGCTACACTGATGCAAGCCAATGTGAGGTATACGTATAATCCTATACTCATGATGCTCAAGAGCAATTTCGCCGATTCCTCGGTCATGTGGTGCTGCGTCCTCGTTTTGACAAAACAATCTCTGCGTCTCCCTCCTCTCCCCCCTTCGTCCCATCCGTGCCTCTGCCATCCACAAGCCAATGTTTGCACACCTCTCACACGTTTCGGGGACCCGTGAGGCGTAAGGAGCTCCGCGCATGGCTCGAGGGGGGGTGGGGGAAACCAGAGGCGGTCCCCCAGCACATGTCGGCACACCCCTCACACGCTTCGTGGTCCCAATGGGAGCTCGAGCTCAGGCCCCACTGGGTTCCACATGCGGTCCCCCAACCAATTTCGGCACACCCCTCACACGCTTCGTTGTCCCATAGGGAGCTTCAACTAAGGTCGAGGTACCGCATGTGGCCCCCCAGCCAATGCTAGAACACCCTCACACGCTTCAATGCCCTATTAAGGGGCTTCGACTAAGGTTCCAGGGGGGGTGCTACATGTGGTCCCCCAGCCCAATTCAACACACCCCTCACGCTCTTCGCCCCCACAGGGAAATCTGCGAAGAGACCATCCCTGTGGCTCCCTCCTTCTCACCGTTCCTCCCATCCGTGCCTCTGCCCTCCGCATGCCGATTTCTCCACACCTCTCACACGCTTCGTGGCTGCATCCGGTCCCCCAGCCAATATCGGCTCACACACACACACACACACACTTTTCGTCGGCGGCGAGGCAGAAGCGTTGCTCCAGCGGGCGGCGAGTCGGGGCGACAGATACGCGATCACACACACACACACACACACACACGAACAGCACAAGCTTCGTGGCCCGATCAGGAGCTCCAAGGGTGAGGGTACCGCACGTGGTCCCGCAGCCCATTTTGGCGCACCCCTCTGACTACCTACCAGACCACCCCAACCCAACCCGAAGACCCGAATTTCGGGTTGGGGGGGGTAAGGGTTCCACGCGTGTTTTTTCGATGTTCCCCGACCCCCCCCCCACTGGAAATCGAGGATAAATTTGAGCCTTCGGGTTGGGTTGGGGTGGTTTGGTGGGCGGTGACCCTCACATCGTGGCTCCATAAGGAGCTCCAGGTCAGGCCTAGGGGGGGGGGAAGGGCGGGACCCCACGCGGTGTCCCAGCCAATGTCGGGGCACACTCCTCATGCGTTTCGTGGCCCGGTCAGGAGCTCCATGTAAGGCCCCAGCGGGATGTAACACAGGCGGTCCCCAGCCCATGTCGGCACACCCCTCACACGCTTCGTGGCCTCATAGGGAGCTCCAACGAAGACCCCAGTGGCCCAGTCCACATGCGGTTCCCCGCAAATGTTGGCACACCCCTCACACGTTTCGTAGCCACATAGAGAGATCCACTCAAGGCCAAAAAGGCACAGTCCACACGCGGTTCCCTATCCCATGGGAAGCTCCAGTCCAAAAGGCACAGTCTACATGAGGTACTCTTCGTGGCCCCATGGGAAGCTCCACCGAAAGCCTCAGTGACACAATCCACATTCGGTTCCCCATTCCCCACCCTCCCCGCACACGTTTCGCGGCCTCATGCGAAGCTCCACCGAAGTCCCCAGTTGCACAGTGCACACTCGGTTCCTCATTCCCCACCCTCTCCGGCCCACCCCGCACACGTTTCGCGGCCTCATGCGGAGCTCCACCGAAGTCCCCAATTGCACAGTCCACATTCGGTTCCCCACCCATTTTTGCATACCCTTCAGACGTTTCGTGACCCCTCGGGGAGCTCCACCGAAGACCCAATCGAACTAATCCACATGCGGTTCCCCGCCCATGTCGATGCACCCTCTACACGTGACGTGGCCCCACCATGGAGCTCCTCCGAAAGCCCCAGTGGCAAAATCCACCCCTCACGCGTTCTGTGCCCCCTCAGGGAGCTCCACCAAAAGCGGTACCCACAACCCAGTACACACAACTGAATATAGCGGGGTCCTTCGCCAAGGTAATTGTATTGCTACGGGTCACCACTGCTACTGTCACGCCTGCGACTGATATCATAATCACTGATGGACATCAACATCACAAAAAGCTTCACTTACATGATACATGCACTACTGTCGCTATCACTATCACGCAGCCGCAGCAAACACCAGTCCCACCATTATCGCGTCGCCATTTACTACCTTGCGTCAAGTGCTAAGCAAGCATCTGTGTACAAATCTGACACCACGCTGTGCCATGGTGGGCGGGTCGGCTCCGTTGTTTTCCTTTGGCCTTGTGCTTCCCGAGACCCGAGGCAATGGCTGAGGCCATCACCACCCAACACAACGAGGCAATCGGCGCACAAGGGTAGGCAAGGCTCACGCGGCCTCGCCTGGCGGGCGGGCTGAACTCAGCAGCTGGGGATTCAGCTGAACCTCTGTCTGCGTGACCGCTGGGACGTTATCTGGCTACGCTCGCTGGTATGGAGATCCTGCGCTATCACTGCCCATCGATGCAGCCTGTCCTGTAAGCAGCATGGCGACGCTTCAACATGAGGTGGCAAGCGCGCACGTACGAACTGCACAGAACTGCAGAATCACGCGGGAGGAGGAGGCACTTCCACCCCGCAGGCCGAACCACCGCGAAGGCCACGGGAGCACGATCCAGCACACACACACACATATATATATATATATATATATATATATACATACATACTAGAACCGCGCGCGCGCTTCGCGCGCGCTTAGGTTCTGTCGAGTCACAGACCCAGGAATCGTTGCGAGAAGAAATTGGTGACGCGAAGCGTCTTGGGGGCGTCCTTGGACGTCTGGGGTCTCCTGGGGCCTCTTGAGGGGCCTCCTGGGGGCCTCCTGGCGGCCTCTTGGGGCGGAAGGCTCGAGCTTGCGGTTCGTGGTCCCCCTCTGGGCCCCCTCTTGGGCCCGTCTTGGGGCCCTCTTGGGCCATCTTGGGCGCCTCTTGGGCCGTCTTGGGGCCCTCTTGGGCTGTCCTGGGGCCCTCTGGGAAGCTTCTTGGGCCGTCTTGGGGCGGTCTTGGGCGCCTCTTGGGCCGTCCTGTAACGTCGGAAAACCCAAAAGACAACTTTGTTGAAAATGTACGTTTTACGAAGGGAATGGGCCAATGCGTCTAGGGGCCCTCTTGGGACTGTGGAGGCTTCTTGGGGCCTCTTGGGGGCGTCCTTGGACGTCTGGGGTCTCCTGGGGCCTCTTGAGGGGCCTCCTGGGGGCCTCCTGGCGGCCTCTTGGGGCGGAAGGCTCGAGCTTGCGGTTCGTGGTCCCCCTCTGGGCCCCCTCTTGGGCCCGTCTTGGGGCCCTCTTGGGCCATCTTGGGCGCCTCTTGGGCCGTCTTGGGGCCCTCTTGGGCTGTCCTGGGGCCCTCTTGGAAGCTTCTTGGGCCGTCTTGGGGCGGTCTTGGGCGCCTCTTGGGCCGTCCTGTAACGTCGGAAAGCCCAAAAGGCGACTTTGTTAAAAATGTACGTTTTACGAAGGGAATGGGCCAATTCTTGCGTCTAGGGGCCCTCTTGGGACGCATGTTGGAGGCTTCTTGGAGCCTCTTGGGGGCGTCCTTGGACGTCTGGGGTCTCCTGGGGCCTCTTGAGGGGCCTCCTGGGGGCCTCCTGGCGGCCTCTTGGGGCGGAAGGCTCGAGCTTGCGGTTCGTGGTCCCCCTCTGGGCCCCCTCTTGGGCCCGTCTTGGGGCCCTCTTGGGCCATCTTGGGCGCCTCTTGGGCCGTCTTGGGGCCCTCTTGGGCTGTCCTGGGGCCCTCTGGGAAGCTTCTTGGGCCGTCTTGGGGCGGTCTTGGGCGCCTCTTGGGCCGTCCTGTAACGTCGGAAAGCCCAAAAGACAACTTTGTTGAAAATGTACGTTTTACGAAGGGAATGGGCCAATTTTTGCGTCTAGGGGCCCTCTTGGGACGCATGTTGGAGGCTTCTTGGGGCCTCTTGGGGGCGTCCTTGGACGTCTGGAGGCCATCTTCAGCATCTCGGAGCCTCTTGGAGGCCTCTTGGAAGTTTCTTGGGCCGTCTTGGGCGCTTCTTGGGCCGTCTTGTCTGACTGGGGAGGCCTCCGGCAAGCCCCGACGAGCCTCCGGGCCCCCCGGGGTGCACATTTGTGGTCGAAGTCCCGGCCCCGGGCCCCCGGACCCGGTGCGCCGTTATATGTATATCAAGCTCCGACGCGGACCGGTCACGAACGGTAGACATATCCGTATCCGCGCCGTCGCGGTCTGGATTCTGAGGGCGCGATCCCGCGGACACGCGATCCCACGGCACCCGCGAACAAACGCCCCGTGTCTGCGAGGTCGCGGCCCGGGGCCCCAACCTGCGAGGCAGTGGATACGGACATGTTCGTCGCCGACGAACTGTGGGGCTCGCAGCAGCCTCTTCTTTTGGCCATCCACGAACAAAACACAAGCCAGGGAGTAACACTGGCTAGATGCCTCCCAAATGGAGTCGGTGTATCGCGCCGCATCGCCGATGCATGGCCGGAGCATCGGCGACGTCGGCGACGCGTCGGCGCCGTCGGCGGGGAGAGAATCAGGCTCCACATCGATCGCATCGTCCATGCATCGCCGATGCGGCGCGATCGTCCAATCCCCTCAACTCCGACTCCAGCTGGGCGACGGAAAGCAAGGGATCTTGCGCGAGATGGCATGGGGATCTTGCGCAACGGCTTACGCGGGCCGCCAACGCCGCACACCGCGTTGGGAACGAGGGGCGCCTGCGCGCGACCCTACGCGGGCAGCTCACGCACGAATGTCTGCGACAACGACCCCGTTTGGTTGCGTCGCTCATCTGGGCGGCCCACGCTTAGAGTTAAGAACATTGTGAGCTGAGGAAAATGGATTTCACGCCAAGCGCGTTCCTGAACAGTAGTTCAGGGAGAGATCTACAAACAAACCCTCAAACAAAAGAAGTCCAAGAACACTCCCAATGTCCAGCCAAGATTTCCGATTCTCCAACCATGAGCATCGAATAGTCTCAAGAAGTAAAAGAGAACAGCAGCACGAGCCATTGTGCCTCCCCATCGCCCCTCGTAGGGCCCGCGCCCCGCGGCTCAGGCAATAAAAAACACAGGGTCCAGTCAAGATGTTTTATTTTCTTGAGCCAAGTCGAGAGTCCATGTCAATAAATTGTTCTTGTTGAGATTTCTGACGGGTGTAGAACCCCAGACCCCCGGCGTCGTCGTTCACGGCGTCTAGAACCCCAGACCCCCGACGTCGTCATCTGTTCACCGCGTCGACCCCCAAAGGCCTGGACCCCTTCCCCGGGACCGGCGCCCGATCCCGAGCAGTGTCTGGACGGCCCCGAGGCCTGGGAAGGGCCCCCCCGGAGGCCGAGAATGGGGAAGGACCTCCCGTGGTGATCCTTCACAGCGCGAGGGGGGGGCCTGGGAGAGCAGCAGCACGAGCCAGGGTGCCCCCCTACCCTTCCCCGTCGGTGAAGGGCCCCCCCCCCACACACACACACCCACCTCCCCATACTCTCCCGGGCTTTCTGGGCTTTTGTCCCCCCCCCCACACTCCCCATATTTTCCCATCTGTTTTTCTGGGGATTCGACGATTCAGGAGGAGGAAGCGAAGAGGAGGAGGAGGAGGAGGAGGAGGAGGAGGAGGAGGAGGAGGACGAGGAGGAGGGAGGGAGGAGGGAGGAGGAGGAGGAGGAGGAGGAGGAGGAGGAGGAGGAGGAGGAGGAGGAGGAGGTTTTTTCCCTTCCTGCGCCGGGCCCGCGGGCCCCGCGGCTCAGGCCCCTGAGCGGCCCGCGGGCGGCCGGGCAGGGCCGGCGCTGCCCGCGCGCCCTGCCGCGGCCACGGGGAGCGACGGCGGGCGCCAGTGGAGCGCGCTGGGCGGCAGGGCCTGGGTCCCCAGCGAAGACGAACCCTGAGATCCTGGGGTCCCCAGACTCCCTCGGGCCATGACGAATCACGACAGAAGGTTTTGCCCATGTTTCAGCCCTCGGAGGCTCTTGCCTGGCCGGGCGACGGGGGGATAGCCAAGGGGGGGTTTGAGAATCAGCTCGCGTGGCTGATTTTCCCAGCGCCTCCCGGCGCCTGGAGGCGCCCATGTATCGAGGAATGGGCCCGGCGGCGGGGGCGAAACCAGCTGCATGCAACAGATTTCGTAACTCCCCCTTTCCCAATCCCCCCCTTTCGTCCGGCCCGATCTTACCGGCCCTCGGGACCGTCAACAGAACGACTCGGGATGGAAAACCGGTCCAGAGGAATGGGTCGAGAACCCTGGGATCCTGGCGCCGCAAATTCTTCACAACAGCCGTTGTCGCTCAACGGCGGGCCCTGGGACCCCCACAGATCGACCCGGCTCGAAGAACGACGCGGAAAGATGGGCTCCGGGGCTCCGGGCGTGGATTTGTTTGAGATGTTACTGCAGGTTCGTGTCGTGTCGACCCCGGCGTTGGTTCCCGATACCGCGCTGGATCGTTCAACCTTGAACGATCGGCCGTCTCCGCAGCGTCCGATCATTCAACATCGACCGATTCTGGGCCGCCGTCGGCGTTCAACGTTGAACGTCGGCGGCGGGGTCGCCGCCGGTCGACACGACGCGAACCTACCGTACATTGTTTTGCAACGTCGGATCTCAGGATCTCAGGGAGCGAAGCCAGGACGAGGGCAGAGGGCAGAGCGGGCGTCTCTGAGAGCCGACGGCTCGGGCCAGGGCCAGGGCGAGGACCAGGGGACAGATGGGGCGTCTCTGAGAGCCGACGGCTCTGGACGAAGCCAGGGCGAGGATAGAGGACAGATCGGGCGTCTCTGAGATCCTACAGCTCTGGAGGATGTCTCGGGCGCCGCGGCCTTCTCAGAGCATTCCGGAACGCTCTGACAGAGCTCTGGAACGCCCTGAAACGGAACTATCCTTGTCCTAGTCCCGTCCGGCCAGGCCCACTCGCGTTGTTTAAAAAATAGCATTCTCGCCATTTTCGACCTCTCCGCGGGAGCCTGAGACGATTCAGGACAAAACACTGGCCCCGGGGAAATCAAGTGCTCATTCTGGGGACTTTCTTGGAGCCACTCGCTCCACTAGTGTGTCGAAGCTGCGTCGAACGTGCATCGACTCGAGCCGAACCTGAGTCGAACCTGAGTCTAACCCGAGTCGAACCCGAATCAAACTTGAGCCGAACTTGAACCGAACTGGTGTCGAACTGTAGTCGAACAGATCCGTTAGCTGGGCCCCAAGAAGGTACTCCAAACGAGCATCGAAGGAAGGGGCCCAGACCTCTGGGGGTCGACGCTGCGAACAAAACGACGACGTCGGGGGTCTGGGTCGTGAGGAGCACCGACACGGCGACTGTCTCATTATCGGAAGCATCGAACTGGAATCGGCGATGCATCGCCGATAGATCGGCGATATGCTTAGGTCGGGCATGTCCTCCTACAGCTGGATTTTAAAGGGAAAATGAGCGCAAACAAAAATATACAGAAAAACAATAAATAATGCCCGGAAAATTGTCCCTATATGTTTTTTTTATTATGTTTGGATGCTCCTCCTGTAGAGGGACGCGCCCGACTTACCAACAGGCCCCGATAGCGAAACCGGAAGTGGACGTTCCTGGGCGGTGTGGGCCATCGGGCCCCATCCGGCGATCCATGGGCGACAAGCGTCGTCGTCTGCGAGGCTGCGGAGGCCTGCAGGCGGCGACTGCCGGGAGGGTCCGCTGCAGCTGAGGCTGGCGCCGACCGAGCTCATCCTGCAGACACCGTCCGCGGGGCTCCTACCCGAACTGATCCAAAGACCTCGCACAGCTCACCTGCGAAAGCAAGGATGGCCACTGCGAACCCAATGTGGATTCGCAACGATCTGAGCAAACCCTGACACCTCAGACCTTGGGCGCTCAACACGATTCCTTTACCGCCCTGGTAGTCCTTTACAGCGAACTCGAGAATACCCTCGGCACAGCTGAGGGGATGGCCCCATTCTTTTGGTCGACCTCAAAGGGGGGTCCAGCTGAAAAGGGGTGGTGCAATAGATTTTGGGCAAATGTGTTGCAAATGTATTGCGCCAGAGAATTGAATTGCAGTGTGTTGCGACGGATGTATTGCACGCGAAGATCCAACAATACATGTACGACCCGCAATGCAATGCACGCCCCAAATGTATTGCAGCCCCGCAATTCGATTGCACCACAACTATTGCACCACCCCCTTGTGGCTGGACCCCCTTGTGGGTCCACCCGAATTCTGCATGGGGGGGAGCTGCCCACAACCAAATGCGAGGCCCGTGCACGACGCAGGCCTTTTCGGAAGGGCCGCGAGGCCTCTGCAGGAGGGCCCCCTGGAAGCCAGGGAGGGCCTCCGAGAAGCCCCCCTGCCTGGTGGGAAGCCCCCTCGCCCTCGTGAGGCCTCAGACCTCCGACGTCGCCTTCGACTTGTTCCGCCGATTAGGGATAGGGATATGTTCCACTACCAGCCTGGAACATATCCCTATCCCTACGCTGGGCACCTCCGCATCACGATGCCAATCTTAGGGACTCCCTTCTGTTTCGAGGGCGACTCCCTGAGATTGTCATCTCATTTTGGCGTGTCAATCTTGGGGATAGGGATACGTTCGAGGCTGGTAATTCCACAGGACCGTTTTGCCCCTCGGGCTGTTCTCTTTACGGTCCTGGGGCCCGGCGAAGGCCCCCGGAGGCCGACAGTAATGAAAACCGTCCGCCGTGATGATCTCGTAACGGCAAGCGCTCTAGCTGCTGGGTCCCAAACGCGGGTTCTCGGCGGCCGCTCGGGGCGATCGCGGCACCTTCGGAACGCTCTCGGCGAGGCGCAGCGGATAGACGACATCTCGAGGCTCGAGCACTTGGAAGATGAGCATGATGAGGAGGAGGAAGAGGAAGAGGAAGAGGAGGATGAGGATGATGATGATGATGATGAGGAGGAGGAGGAGGAGGAGGAGGAGGAGGAGGAGAGGAGGAGGAGGAGGAGGGAGGAGGAGGAGGAGGAAGGAGGACGAGGAGGAGGGAGGAGGGAGGAGGGAGGGAGGAGGGGGAGGGAGGGAGGGAGGGAGGGAGGGAGGGAGGAGGAGGAGGCAGGAGGAGGCAGGAGGAGGGAGGGAGGGAGGGAAGAAGCCAGGAGGGAGGGAGGGGCGTGCCCGACCGCAGGGCAGCTCGCGCACTGGGCGTCTCCCCGCGCCGGGCGGCCGCCGGCCTCGCCGCGGCGCCGGGCGCCCCTGCGGCGAGGCGGCGCCCCGGCGGCGCCCGGCCGCCGCGGCGCCGCGGGCGCCGCGGCGCGGCCGGGAGCCCGGGCGGGGCCCGGGGGGCCCGCCGCCCGGCGCGGCGAGGAGCGGCCTGTGTGAGAGCGTCCTCCTCCTCCCTCCCTCCCCTCCCCCCTCCTCCTCCTCCCTCCTCCTCCTCCTCCTCCTCCTCCTCCTCCTCCTCCTCCTCCTCATGCTCATCTTCCAAGTGCTCGAGCCTCGAGATGTCGTCTATCCGCTGCGCCTCGCCGAGAGCGTTCCGAAGGTGCCGCGATCGCCCCGAGCGGCCGCCGAGAACCCGCGTTTGGGACCCAGCAGCTAGAGCGCTTGCCGTTACGAGATCATCACGGCGGACGGTTTTCATTACTGTCGGCCTCCGGGGGCCTTCGCCGGGCCCCAGGACCGTAAAGAGAACAGCCCGAGGGGCAAAACGGTCCTGTGGAATTACCAGCCTCGAACGTATCCCTATCCCCAAGATTGACACGCCAAAATGAGATGACAATCTCAGGGAGTCGCCCTCGAAACAGAAGGGAGTCCCTAAGATTGGCATCGTGATGCGGAGGTGCCCAGCGTAGGGATAGGGATATGTTCCAGGCTGGAAAGCCTGGGCGCCACGGAAGTCCACACCTCCGTTGTGCTGCTCCGTCGGCGGCGAGGCTTCTCAGAAGCGAGCTGCCAGGGGCGCTTCTGAGA
>CAUYUJ010002359.1:328237-351442 GCA_963575745.1 Prorocentrum cordatum
GGCGCAGCTCGCAGGGGTGAGGCGGCACAAAATGCCACCAACAAATCTTACCGGCCGTATTTTGGGACACCAGGAGGTTGAAACAGGGCTAGGATCGGGATAAATCGCTCCAAAGCGTTCCGGAGCGCTCTCAGAGCGTTCCGGAACGCTCTGGAGCGGCCGCGGCGCCCAATACATCCTCCAAACCCGCCGATTCTCAGAGATTTCGGGTTATCCCGATCCGATTTTGTCCCGATCTTCGCGTCGTTTTAGAGGTACCGATACCCGTACTCCCTGGACCTCTCCCTGGGGGCGTTCTGACCGGGATTTTCAGGCGAATCCAGCGGTGGCGACGAGGTCCTCCCATGGGAGGCCCAAAAAGGGGGAACGCGAGGCAGGGAGAAGTACCGGTACCGGTATCGGTACCTATTCCTCCCCTGACTCCCACGCAGCACGGTTGTATCCTGATGCTGCCGCCGACGGTGGCGAGGACCAGCCACCACGCGAGGGCAGCACGGGCAGCGCTCTGCCCCGCCTGCCTCGCAAGGCCGCGGGTGCTGCCCTCTATCGGAGTCTCGACACCCCGCCGGAGCCAGGCCTGCTGGCGGTGGCAGCGGCCGCCTGGCTCACCCTCGTGCGATACACCAGCTGCGCAGGAGATCGTGTCTGCCTTGTCTGTGGTGTTTCCTCGAAGGCCCACGATAGGGAGGTACATGCGAACCCTACCCCTACGCCCCACGATTCCTGAGGGGGAGGGTGGGGTTCACTTCGTTCGGGAGCTCCCGAGCGAAGTGAACCCCACCCCCCCCTCAGAAATCGTGGGTGGTAGGGGTGATGGAGGATGACGATTAATAAATGACCGGGGGTCGTGTTCACGCGGCGGCGCCCGGGATGAAGACTAGAAAAAACCGGCCGCGGGCTGGAAAACAATTTTTTAAATCGTTCTTCTCCAGTCAGAAAAGTCAGCAGAAATCGCAGAAAACTGTTTTCTTGATCGTTCTCTCCAATTTTTTAATCGTCATCCCGCATTAGGGCTCGCATGTGGTTCCCTGCACGAGGCAGATCGAAAAGCAGCGCCGCCTTTGGGTGGCACCACCGGCGGCAGCCTTCGCCGCCGCCTCCTGCTCGCGAGTCCGAGCCGCCGGCGCCAGTGCATCGGGGATGGACAGACTCCCCTTTAGTAAAACGTGGTTTAGTGAAAACGACCTGAGGCCCAAACCTGGCGGACGCAAGCCTGGAAAATAACGGCCACGGCGCCCTCTCGAGAACCGAAAACGGACAATTCACTAATCGACGTGTCACTGTTGGGGGTTCTGACCACCCCCGAGTGCAATGCCGGGCGTGGCGGCGAGGCACGGGCGAGAGGCCAGAGCTCTGGTCTGGTGCACAGGTGCGGCCTCGAGCACGGCCTGGGCAGACCGCCCGCAAGGTTCCGACAAACACTCTCGTCATTGTGACACTGCGTGTGGGGCAGTGAACCCGTAGAGAAAAGACGCACGACTAAAGGAGGCCCTGGGACACGCAAATTAATAATCACCAATCTCAGGAAGGATTCCAAATACTGCCTTATCTATAATATATATATATATATGTATATCTATATATACTCTGGGTTGTCGACCTCCCGCCCACTTCCCATATTTGATCATATTCTTGGGAGTCGACGATTGATTGTGCCTGTGTGTCGCTTCCCCGCCTGAACGGTGAAGATGCAAGGGTCTTGGAAGGCCGCGTCGACACTTTCCGTGCGGGGAGCGGCCAGCGAAAAAGCGGCCAAGGATGGGCCGAAGGGGAAGGATGCAAGGGTGACCTTGGAAGATCGCTCGTCCTTCCCATGCGGGCCGACTGTACGGTTGGTTGGCAATGTTTAGCGCGCACCTTGAAACAATGAGTTACGCTTTCTTTGCACCAGCGCAAGTGGAGCCCAGTGGCAACGACAGGAAACGACACGACGACGAAGCGACGGACGACAGACGAAACGACAGGGGCGCGCGGGGCAGGGGAGGGGGGACAGGGGAGGGCAAAGGCGCACATGTAAAGCATGCTGGGCGCATGTTCGCTTAGCGTGTCTTTGGCGCGTGGCGTGTCACGGGCGTCGTTTCGCGTGTACCCAGGTCGGGGGGGGGGGTATCTGCACTGGGCCAGTTCCGCAATCTTGCGCTCAGCGTAGGCCTGGTTATCCGGTGGGGGGGGAGGCGCTGGCCGAAGCCCTGGCCTTCTCGCCCTGGGCAGCCCTATGCGCGCCCGCGCGCACCGAGACTGCGCGCCCCCTCGGACCTCAGCGGGCCCCAAAACCCGGTTCACCGCCGGACACTTACAAGAGAGAGGCACACCTGCGTTGAGCTGGGGCGCCTTGGGACGAAGTGCGGTCGAGCTACAGCAAGGCTGACGTTGGCACGTGTTTGCTTCCCAGCTCAGCTGGCCAGTCCAACTCGGCCAAGGCGCTTGCGGGATGCGTTGAGGCGACTATCACCGGACGTGTGTCGATGGAGCACCCAACATGCGGTGCGCCGAGGAGAAAGAGGCATACATCCATATCCACGAACCTCACATGCCTAACCTAACCTTCAGAGGGCTCAACCCAACCTTCACATGAGGGGTAAGCCAGTCCGCGCCTCTCAGTGCCTCGGCATCTCGAGTGCCGAGGCTTGGCTGGCGGTCCTTCACCTGTCAGTCTCGTCTCGGAGCTGCTGTTGAAAAATTGCCACCACGTTCGTCCCTCTCCTTCCCATCCTCCCCGCTCTCCTCCCCGTTCTCCTCCTCCTCCTCCTCCTCATCCACCTCCTCCTCCTCCTCCTCCTCCTCCTCCTCCACGCCCACGTCCGCCTCCTCCTCCTCCTCCTCCTCCTCCACGCCCACGCCCACGTCCGCCTCCTCCGCCTGGGCGAACCCCGGCCTCGGACCCGCTGCGCATCGGCCAGCCTCCGCACCTCCAGGACGCGCACCGTGCTGCCCTGCCCCAGGCGCGCCACCTCCGGGCTGGCTGTGGCGGCGGCCGCGGTCACGAGGGCCCCATTCGTGAGGCAGTAGAGCCCAGGAGCGTCGTCGTCGACAATGGCCACCTCCCGGGCGATGGAGAGTAAAAGCCATGGGTAAGCATGCTACAGCCGGCACGCACGACAATATATGTTGCCATAACACAAGTCCTGGAACACTTTATCCGTCGATCGGGAGTGCCCCAGCGCTTCTGAGGGCACCAATGACCAGATCGGGGCATCAGGAACTGCATGGAGCACCTGCTGGCGGTAGGCCGGTGTCTTACTTGACGCGCCTACTGTACAGAGCCCTGGGTAAGCAAGTAGCCCCACCATCAGGATGCACGCGTTCCGAATTCGTGGAGCCACCTCCACGAGTCCACCTGCGCAGACAACTCCTCACCGCTGTTGACAGAGAGACCTCGACGCGGACGCGTCTTGCAGGTGCGGGGCCCAGGGCCACAGGGCGGGGCCGCCGAAGCAGGTAGAGTGCCAGCCATGTTCTCCATGACGGCGGCCCTGAGATGCTGGGGACAACTCCAAGAAGCTACTCAGAGCCCGACGGGAATCTCGGATCGAGTGTGCCAGAGCCCAAACTTGCCAGATGCGCAACCGGAGGACAACGCCGACCAACTTCCTACCGACCTGTTCCACTCAAGGCCAGGGTACGGGGGGAAATAACGGCATCGAGAGCACTTGAAAACGCAACTCCCCTGGCACCAGCCGCAGCCCGAGCTGCCGTCGCAGCCACAGCCCCAGCCCGCAACCGCAGCCCGAGCTGCATCCCGAGCCGCAGCCCGAGCTGCAGCCCAAGCCGCAGTCCGAGCCGCAGCCCGAGCCGCGGCCAAACGCCTTGGACAGATTGATTGCCCACCCGCGCCTCGTCCCGCAGAGGCTTTGCTGCAGTCGCTGGCGGCCCCGCCTTCAGCTGGGACTGCCTTGGGCTGATGCGTCAAGCGGCGCGATCCTCCTTCTCCTCCTCCTCCTCCTCCTCCGCCTCCTCCTCCTCCTCCACCTCCTCCTCGACCTCCTCCTCCTCCTCCTCTCCTTTCCTCGGCGGCGAGCGAGGGCGGGAGGGCCTCTTCGGAGGGCGGCGGGACTTCTCAAAAGCTCTCTCGCGCACGCTGGCGCGCTGCCCGCGTCTTCAGGGGGAAGGCTTAGCACACTTCTATAGCAGGCCGGGCGACCTCCGAGCCCTCCGAAGAAGGCCCGCCCCCTCCTCGCTTTCCCCTCCCGGGCTCGCTCCCGCTCCCAGCCTCCTCCCGCCCCGTCGCCTCCATGCAGGCCCCACCCGCCCCGAGAATCACGGTGGGGGAACCTGGCCATCGCTGGGACGTCCATGTCCTGTGTTTTTTTTCGGTTTCGTGCGAGGTTTTTTCGCCAAATGATCGAGGGTGCTCCTCGATGGTCCTCGCCGAACGAAAAATGCACACGTCCGAGCGATACCAAGCCACGGGGGGGGACTGGGGGGGAAGAGCAGGGAGCCGCCCGCCATGGGAGCGGCGACCCACACAAGGGGGGCTTTGCGCGAGACGGCACGGCGACCTCACGCGGCGGGCCCTACACACGGGCCGCCGCCTCCTCCTCCTCCTCCTCCTCCTCCCTCCTCCTCCTGCTATTCCCCCTTCTCCCCCTCCCCATCCTCCCCTCCTCCTCCTCCTCCTCCTCCTCCTCCTCCTCCTCCTCCTCCTCCTCCTCCTCCTCCTCCTCCTCCTCCTCCTCCTCCTCGACGGCGCGCTGCATTGGAAACGAGGGCGCTCACGCGCCACCCTACGCGAGCAACGTACGCGCCAACGTCGGTGCCGTCGGCCCCCCGTTATTTTTTGCGCCGCTCGCGCGGGGCAGCCAACATATACCCGTGAGCGATACTCCCCGGACCTCTCCCAGGGTGCGCTCGGGCGAGAGTGCCGAAGCGAGCCCGGCCGAGCCGACGAAGACCTCCCGGGAGGCCCAGAGAGGCGAGGCGAACACGAGGGAAGGGCAGTCAGCCGTGTCGGTGTGTGCCCTCTCCTCCTTTTGTTCTCAGAGGGCAAACCACGTAAACATCAACTGTCGGAGCGTGAGCGTTTCTGTGTTCGGCGTTTCGACATTGGGAGGATGAGGGGGGGGAGAGGGGGGGGGTCTGGCTCTGGACCTCTGCTCAGTGCGACTGTTTGCAGCGGTGCGTTCATTATGGGGGAGGCTCCACCTGCTCGAAACACGCGTCCCAAAAACAGCCAAGATCTACTCCATGGGGGTGGAAGGGGTTGGGGGGCCCGCGCCGATCGTCAAAATAATAAATAAAGAACGATCACAACTCAGATCGGATCTCTCTGATCTGCCCTGGAAATCTTTTCCTGGCGCGCGGAGCGCGCCACGGGGGGAGCCGGAGGCGCCGCCAGGAGGGCCCAACGCCGATCCACGAGAAATCTTCGAGAGGCCCCGAAACATCATGCTTAGGTACAGTTGAAAAACTGCAGAAGAAATAGAAGAAGAAGAGACAGCATGAACATAAACTTTTGGCGATCCGCGCGGATTTCTTGGATCTGCGCCGGACCCCCCTCCCTGGCGCGCGGAGCGCGCCAGGGGCGGCGCCAGAGGCGCAGCGGGGGGGCCCAGCGCGGGTCCAAGAAATCCGCGCGGAGCGCAAAAAGTTAATGTTTATGGTGTCTTTCCTTCTTCGAGAACTGTCTTTGTCCCAGGGCACGCATACGACGCCGGCGTTGAGAAACTGGGCTTCACATCGCGCCGCCTCGACGATGCACCGGCGATGCGGCGCTGACCCTCAGACCACATCATCTGCTCGGACCCCCTGTCAGAGGCCGAAGGCTCGCGGTATTTACGTTCGCCTCCTCTGACTCTTCTGTTAGAGGCCTGGAAATAGGCACCAACACCAACACAGGGGGTTGCCTCCATAGGGGGAAGATGATCCTAGATTTCGGTGTTGGTGGTGATATTTCGGCCACCTTGGATCCCGGAATATTAGAGAGAGCGTGATCCACCGCCGCTTTACTGTGGAAAATTGCCAACCTTTTCCTCCGGAGCCCGGGGGTCGCCCCCCCCCCTCCGAAAATCCCACCCCCATCCTGTCCTCCTGCTAGTACCCCTCCCCTCACTCCTCTCCCACGGCAAAACCCCCCCTCCCTAACCCCTCCCCCCCCCCCCTCCCGCCTCGAACAACCGAGGGGGGGTCACTACCAGTTCGAACCCCTCCCCCCCCCCTCCTGATCGGAAAACGGAGGGGGTTTCACACCGGTTCGAAACCTCCCACCCCCCCCTACCCTCCGGATCCGGAAAACTGGAGGGGGCCACTACCGGTTCGCACCCCCCCTTCCCCTTTCCCCCCCCCCCCTACTCACCGCCAGCAAACGACTCCCGGTCCCCACCACCGTCCGCATCACATCCCCCACTGGTGTTCCCAGCACCACTGTCCTCACCACCGCTGTCCCCACTGGTACCACCACCGCCCCTACTGTCCCCACCAGTGGCCCCACCACTGTCGCACTGTCCCCGCTGTCCCCAGAACTGTTCCCACCACGGTTCCACCACTCTCCCCACTGTCTCCACGGCCCCAACCACTGCCCGACTACCCCCACTGTCCACTGCCACGGACCCCGCCGCGGTCACACTGAGCTGTCCCCACTGTACCTCCGTCCCATTGTCCCACCGCCGTCCTCGCCACCGCCTTCACCATTGTCCCCACCACCATTGTACCCTCCACTGTCCCACTGTTTCCACCTCATTCCCATTGTCCCCACACCACTGTCCCCACCACCACCGTCACCACCACTGTCCACTGTCCCCCCCTGTTCCCACCATTGTCCCCACCACTGTCCCCACCACTAACCGTCCCCACACCGTCCCACTGTCCCGCTATCCCCTCACCACTGTCCCCACCAACACCGTCCCCACCACTGTCCGCACCCCCACTCGGTTTTCGAGGGGGGGGGGGGTTCGAACCGGTAGTGACCCCCCCCGGTTTTCGAGGGGGGGGGAGGGGTTCGAACCGGTAGTGACCCCCCCCCCCTTTCATGATGAACTGGGGTGGGGGGTGGGGGAGGGGTTCGAACCGGTAGTGACCCCCCCGGTTTTCCGGAGGGGGGGCGGGGCTGGGGAAGGGGTTCGAACCTTGGTACCGGGGACCCCCGGTAGTGACCCCCCCCGGTTTTCCGCCAGCAGCGGTAGAACACGCTCTTTCGAATATTACCACCATCACCGAGATCGGGACCTTCTTCCCCCGGTGGAGGTACATCGCCGATATTGGTGTTGGTGTCAACCTCCAGGCCTGCGATTCTGGACCCCCTGTCAGAGGCCGAAGGGTCGCGGTATTTACGTTCTCCTCCTCTTCTGGGCTCTCTTCTGGGCTCTCTTCTGGGCTCTCTGGGCTCTCCTCTGCCCACGGCTCTCCTCTCACGGCTCTCCTCCTCCTCTTCTGGGCTCTCTTCTTATGTTACTCCTCTGGGCTCTCTTCTGCCCACGGCGGGCCTCAGGATGCCCACGCCGTCGTGGACGATGGGCCGCCGCGGAGGGGGGCCCGCAGGGTCGGGCAGCGAGCCGGGCCGGAGCAGGGCCCGCTCGGAGGCGGGCGGGCGTCTGCCGGGGCCCTGCCGGGGTCAGGAGCAGAAGAGCACTTTCCCTGAGAAGATTGTCTGCAAAATGCGCTTCAATAGGAGGAGGAGGAGGAGGAGGAGGAGTGTCTATATACAAATGCATGTATGTATGTAGGTCCGTGTGTGTGCATGTGTGGATGCAGGTAGGTAGATGCGCAGGTACGTCGGTACGTATATGCGTGTAAGTGTGTATGCATGTATGCATGTAGGTATGTAGGTAGAAAGGTAGGTAGGTGGGCAGGCAGGGCCGAAGGTAGGCAGGTAGGTGCGTAGGTAGGAAGGTAGGTACGTAGGTAGGTAGGTAGGTAATTGGGTTCGTAGGTAGGTCTGTGTGAATGTGTGTGTGTACGTGCATGTGCGTATTGGTGTACGTGCGTATGTGTGTATGTGTGTATGGATGTACGTATGTGTGGAACTAGGTATGCGTATATGCATGTATGTATGCACATAGGTTTGTATGTATGTATGTATGTATGTATGTATGCATGTATGTATGTATGTATGTGTATGTATGCATGCATGCACGCATCGATGTATGTAGGTGTGTATGTGCGAGGTTCCCCCACACAGAAACCGCTGACTGGCTTCAAGTATGTTCACGGTACGTGTCACTCCTCTTCCTCTCCGCTCGCTCCCCTCTCCAGGTGAGGACGGAAAGGGAGAGATACAACAAAACGACATCAGAAAATAATACATTCAGTAGATGTTGGGGGTACTGTCCAGAGTTATACATTTCTGTTTATGTACGTAAACAAATTGACATCTGTATGAACGTGTGTATGTATGTATGCATGAAAGTATGTGTGTATGTATGTGTCTGTGCCCATATGCTTGTATGCGCGTGTGCTTGTAATGCTGAATGTGTGTATGCTTGGCTACCTGCAAACATGCATGTGTATGCATGTGTGTGAATGCATGTATGCCCGTAAGCGTATGTGCTTGTATGATTGTATATTTGAGTGTCTATGTATGCGTTGCTATCTATATGCGTATCCATATACGTGATACTGTGTATGTGTGTGCTTCTGCACGTATGTACGGATGCATGATGTATGTATACAGTTGCACATGTGTGTATAACTGTGTATGTGGGTGTCGCCTGGGAATTGGAAGCAGCAGTGGCGATGTCCGAATCCATCGCAGGAGCCGCACTCGACTGGTGCAAGGCATACGACCAGGTGAACTTGGCGTCGCTGCCGGGCCTGCTGCGGCGGGCGGGGCTGCCAGATTGGCTTGTGAAGCCGGCTCTCAACGCCTACGCTGCTCGCCGGCGGATTCGCGTCGGGCGCGCAATCGGCTCGCCGTGGTCACCCAGCTCTGGTCTACTCCCAGGGTGCGCTCTAGCCGTGTTCTTCCTCAGCGTCCTGACGCTCCCATGGCGACGGCGGGCTGGGGCCTTGGAGCCAAGGCTCCGCCGGCGCATCTACGTAGACGACTTCACGCTGTGGATGCGCGCGCCGGCCGAGGAGGCGGGCGAAACGGCAGCGGCCGTCCCTCCACCCCCCCCCCACCCCCCCCCCCACCCCCCCCCCCCCCCCCCCCCCCCCCCCCCCCCCCCCACCCCCCCCCCCCCCCCCCCCCCCCCCCCCCCCCCTCCCCCCCCCCCCCCCCCCCCCCCCCCCCCCCCCCCCCCCCCCCCCCCCCCCCCCCCCCCCCCCCCCCCCCCCCCCCCCCCCCCCCCCCCCCCCCCCCCCCCCCCCCCCCCCCCCACCCCCCCCACCCCCCCCCCCCCCCCCCCCCCCCCCCCCCCCCCCCCCCCCCCCCCCCCCCCCCCCCCCCCCCCCCCCCCCCCCCCCCCCCCCCCCCCCCCCCCCCCCCCCCCCCCCCCCCACCCCCCCCCCCCCCCCCCCCCCCCCCCCCCCCCCCCCCCCCCCCCCCCCCCCCCCCCCCCCCCCCCCCCCCACCCCCCCCCCCCCCCCCGGGGGCGCCCTGGCCGTGACGCTGGATTTCGAGACCGCCATGGGCTGGGAGCTCAAACGGAAGAAAAGCCAGCAGTTCGCCAACACAGGTGAGGGGCGACGCTGGCTTGCCGCGCAGACTCCGGCGGTGGCGGCCGGCACCACCGTCCGGGACCTCGGGGTGGTTGCCGTCGCCGGCGAGGCCAGGCGCAGCGCCGTGGCGGATGGCTGACGCCAGGAACCGCTTTGCCCGCATCGCTCGCCTGCCCGTCAGCTTCGGCCGCCGGTGCATGCTGGGCGCGGCGGCGGGCACGGCTGCCGGCCTGTACGGCGCAGCGTGCGGGCGTCCGCCTGAGAGCGAGCTGCGAGAGCTCCGTGCAGCTGCCCGGCACGCAGTATGCCGCCGCGGCGGCTTCCGGGCGGCCGCGGAAGTCGTTTTCGGCGTGCTGAGCCCCAGCTGGCGCCTCGACCCCGCCGCCGTGGCGACCATCGCCCCGCTCTGGCACATCGCGAAGGCGATCCGCCGCGGTCGCTTCCCAGCGCAGCTGTGGCGTAGCGCAGCCGGCGCCATCGCGGCGGGGCACGGGCGGCAGAACGGGCCGATCTCGGCGGCCGTGCGCAGCCTCGCGGAGCTACGGCTTGGGCACGATGTCGAGAGCTGGACTGGCGTCCAGGCCGCGCCGGCGGGGTGGCGGCCCGCGGAGCACTCGCTGCAAGCAACGCGCGGCGTGCTGCTGGCGGCTTGGGCCCGCCGCGAAGCAGCGGCAGTCGCCGCCCGCTGGGGCGACATGGCGCACCTCGCCGGCGGGGTGGACCGCTGGGCCACGCGCAGGCTCCTCGAGGAAGGGCAGCTAACGCCCGACTTGGCGGGCGCGCTGCGTGCGGTGCTCGCTGGCTGCGTCGTCGCGCAAACGAGGGCGGCGAAGTGGGGCAAACCGAGGCTGTGCCCTCACTGCCGGACGGCCGACGAGGACCCGGAGCACCGTTTCTGGCGATGTCCGTGCTGGCAGGAGGCGCGGGCGGCTGCTTTGCGGGGCACTGGCTTTCGCTTGGAGGGCCTCCGCGCGGCTCTGCCCCCTGGCACGGATTGCACTGGCGTCCTCCCGGAGGAGCCCGTTCTCCGCGGGCTGGCCGAGTGCGCCCGCGCGCCCATTCAGCCCCCGCCGCTGCCCGCCGGGCTGCTGGCCCCACCGGGCCCGCCGCGTCGCCGAGCGTGGACAGACGGAGCTTGCGAGCGGCCGACCGACCCGCTCTTGGCCAGGGCAGGATGGGGGGTAAGGCTCGACGGCCCTGCCGGCCCACAGGACAACAGCGGGGCGGTCGACGGGCCCCATACGGCGCAGAGGGCGGAGCTGACGGCTGCCCTGCACGCGGTGAGCCTCGCCGCAGGCCCCGTCGAGGTGATAACCGACTCGCGGTTCGTCAGCAACGGGGTCGCAGCGCTCCGGGCGGGGGCGTCCCCGGCGGAGTGGTCGCACGCCGAGATCTGGGGGTTGCTGGCGCCGTACTGCCAGATTGGGCACCTGGAAGCGAAATGGATCAAAGGGCATCTCGACGCGGCCAGAGCCAGGGCCCGAGGCATGGCTGAGGAGGACCGCCTTGGGAACGCCGCCGCTGACCGGCTGGCGGGCGCAGCCGCGCGCGCGCGGCTCCCGCCGCCCGCCCTGCTCGCTGGGCGGGACAACCGACTGCGCGCCCTGGGCATCGCACAGCGGATGCTGGCAGAGGTGGAGCTGGCGGCGCTGAAAGTGAACCACAGCGCCAACGGCGTGGCCCCTCGGGCGGGCAGACCGCAGCGCCAGCGCCGCGGCCGGCGGGGCGTGCTCGGCGCGCAGCCAGGGGGGCCGCCGCCGCGGGGCCCTACGGCCGGAGCTGCCTCAGCAGCACCGGCGCCGCCAGTCAGTGCGGGCGGCGGCGGCAGCAGGGCCCGCTGCGCCGCTCTGTTCGCGGGGCAGGCTTGGCAGCTGCACGCCGCCGCGCAGGGCCCCGGCTGGGTTGCCTGCCTGCGCTGCGGGGCCTCCGCGCCCGCGTGGCCGCGACTGGCGGCGACGCCGTGCGCGGGCTGGGCCGCCGCGCTGCCGCCACTGGCGGCAGCCTTGCTGCTCCTGCCCACGGTCCGGGCTGGCGGCCGCGAGGCCGACTGGCGCGCGGCGCTGCGCGGGCGCCTGGTGCAGCGCCCGGGGCCGCCGGGCTAGCGGCCTGCGCATGGGCCGCGTGCCGCCCCGGCCCCCCCCCTCCTCGACTGCTGCTCTCTGCCGCTGGGCTTCTTCGATAGGTAAAACAAGTGTATGTGGGTGTACGTTTGTATGCAGGCTTGTGTATATGTACGTATGTATGTATGTATGTATGTGTGTATGTATGTATGTATGTATGTATGTATGTATGTATGTATGTATGTATGTATGCATGAATGTATGTATGAATGTATGTATGTATGCATGCATGCATGCATGGATGCATACATGCATGCATGCATGCATGTATGTATGTATGCATGTATGGATGCATGCATGCATGTATGTATGTATGTCTGTATGTCTGTATGTCTGTATGTCTGTATGTCTGTATGTCTGTATGTCTGTATGTCTGTATGTATGTATGTATGTATGTATGTATGTATGTATGTATGTATGTATGTATGTATGTGTGTATGTTTATGTGTATGCAGATGTGTATGAATGTACGTAGGGATGCAGGCATGCGTACATGCGTGCACATTTGTGTGTGTATGTATGTAGGTAGGTATGTATGCATGCACGCATGTGTGTAGGGATGCGTGTACGCAGGTATGTGTGTATGCAGGACTGCATGCAGGTATGTATGTATGCATGTAGGTATGCATGCAAGTGGATATGTATGCAAATCGTGAATGCAATCCATTAATGCATGCATGCATGCATGTATGCCGGCCGTTCAGTATGCATGTATGTATATATGTATGTATGTATGGATGGATGCATCCATGTATGTCTGTATGTATGTGTGCGGGCGATAATTATCGGCATAGGGGCTGCTCGCACGGACAAAAGCGGCGAAACTGATGGTTTGGGGCCCCTCCATGGCACCAGATCTGACCCAAATTGGCGCGGTCCCCCAACACGCCTATCACGGCATCTCTATATTATCCCGATCGATCGAGATCTCAGCCAGCGCACATGCACATCAGTTCTCAGGAGCCGAGTGCGGGCGGACCTGGACCTGTAATCGGTCGGTCGCCTCTGTTGCCCGCTGCCTCCAGGATCACTCTGTATGTCTCCGTTCGTGCCCCTCCATCCGCCGCGACGTGAACCTATTGAGGGTCCTCTACCGCTAGGGCGTAATGGTTGATCACCGCGCCCCGTGCACCGAACTCCGACGTCCGTCACGTCAAGGCTCAAGGCGGGGCGGAATCGCGACATGTCCAGTGTCGAGGTGCGTTTCAGAGTGTTCTAGACCAGTTGAACATGAACACAACGGGCTCGACGGCCAGAGCGGTAGAGACAGAATTAGAGTCCCTCTCAAACATCCTCAATCCCGATTCAAATTCCGCGAGAATCATTGTTTGGGCACGCTTTGTCCGCTTTTGTCCTCCGCATGATCGTCGACATCGGCGATGCATCGGTGGCGTCGACGTGGGGAAAAGCAGGCTCCACACCGAGCCGCATCGCCGATGCATCGGCGATGCGGGGCGATCCGTCGTCCCCATCTACTCGGACGTCATTTCGCAGGCCTCGAGCCCAGGCTCGGGGGTGGACAGAACCTCCTGTAGTACAACACCCTTCAATGAAGGCTGCCAAGGGCACTCCACGTGCGTACAACACCGCGTTCCGAGTGTACCCAGGCGGGGCAGCTAACCGACGCCGAAAAATCAAACGAGGGTATCGAGCAAAACGCACGCCGAGAAGCGAAACCGACTTGAGACTGCACTGGCACGCTCGAATACTGATGTCGAGTGAACCCGTCCAGATTTCCTCAGCCGACTCCTCTGGGTGGGCTATCTCTCACTGCCCGAAATAGAGGCCTCCTAGATGGGGTTGGAGTAGATGGGGTCGGCGGATGGCGCCGCATCGGGGATACATCAGCGATGCATCGGCGACGCATCGGCGATGCACCAGCGATGCATCGGCGACGTCAGCGCTGCATCGGAGACGTCCGCGTGAAGAAACTCGGGCTCCGCCTCGAGCCGCATCGCCAATGCATCTGCAATGCGGCGCGATCCTCCGGACCCCCGCCGCCGCGATTTCAACGCCGACCCCCAGAGGTCTGGACCCCTCCCGGGGGACCGCTTTTTCATCCGGAGCTGTTTTTTGACGGTCCCGAGGCCCGGCAAGAGCCCCTGGAGGCCTACAATGACGAGAAACCTGCCGTCGCGACTTCTGTCACAGCGCGACGGGGGTCCAGGGGCCACACCTGCTCGGACCCCATCTGACCACGAGGAGGAGGAGGAGGAGGAGGAGGAGGAGGAGGAGGAGGAGGAGGACGAGGAGGAGAGGAGAGGAGGAGGGAGGAGGGGGAGGAGGGGGAGGAGAACGAGGAGGAGGAGGAGGAGGAGGAGGAGGAGGAAGCAGGAGGAGGAGGAGGAGGAGGAAGAGGAGGAGGACGAGGAGGAGCAGGAGGAGGAGGAGGAGCAGGAGGAGGAGGTGGAGGAGAAGGAGCAGGCCTCCGACCACGGCGGGCGGGCGTGGCACAGGCAGCAGCAGGCGGCGCAGAGGCCGCACAGCCCAGCGACCAGCGCCCAGTCCAGCCCCCCGAAGCTGCCCGCCGCGCGGTGCGGCGCGGAGGCCTCCACGCCGCCGCCGGGGGCTGCGAGGCCGAGGGCGAGGACGAGCTCGGCGAGGACGCAGGGAAGAACAGGGCACCCATAATTACTGTGACGCTTCCCTCGCTTTCCCCTTTTTCGGCCTCCCGGGAGGCCCTCGTCGCCACCGCTGGATTCGCCTCGGAGTCCCGGCCAGAACGCACCCTGGGAGAGGTCCTGGGAGAAGCGGCGTCGGCGAGATCGGCACCTCCTGGTTCCCCGAGGACGAGGAGGCCGTCGTGGACGACGGGGGCGACGACGACGGAGCAGCCCACGCCCCCTCTCGCGGGGGAAACGACCGCGACGGACGGCCAGCGCAGGCGGTGTTCGGACGACGTCGTGGGGTTTCTGCAGGTGGTCCTGGGCCTTGGGATGCGCTGCAGCAGCTGCGCTTCGCCGAGAGCACTCCGGGGGAGTGCCGGGGGGTCGCTCCGAACGGCCAGCCCGAGGCCCGAGAGCTGTGGCCGCAGACCACACTTCGGTCGGGCATGTCCTCCCACAGGCGGATTCTGGCGCAAAACACAGAAGCAGCCAAAATAATACTCAACAGAAATGGGAAGAGGTCGAACAATCCTCAGCAGACTAGCTGTGTTTTACCTAGTCTGGAATATTTCTCCAGCAGGGGGACATGCCCGACTTCAAACTGCACCTCCCCTCGCGGTGACAAATCGCGGCGGACGGCTTTCGGGGACGTGGTGCAAGGGGGGACGGCACCGACCCCCAGCCGCCACTGCGTCGCCGCCTGGGGCCTGGTGGCCCAACCCGCCCAGGAACGCGCGGGATGTGCTGTCGAGAGCCGATCGCCGATCGAAATCGAGTGAGAGCAAGCTGCCTTAGGAGGCAGCCACTGGGAGGTCTTCATCGGAAGCATCAAAATTGCGTCGGGCATGTTTCCCCGCAGGACGGCTTTGGAAGAAGCACTAACAACAGTCAAACAATACTCCAATAAGAATCAGACATGGTGGACAAATCGTCCCCAGACTGTGTTTTGCCTATGCTTGCAGATTCCTCCTGTAGAGGGACTTGCCCAACTCAACACTGAAGGGGATGCAGCCCCCCTTGGGGGGCTGCTACGCCCGACTGGGCCGCGGATCAAGCGCGATCTGTCCAGCCCAAACGGGGTTGAGCCCGAGCAGGCGGGATTAAACCGGATTCAGTTGAATGTCAGACCAGGCAGGGTTAGGTTGTTCCCAACGTACTCAAAGACCACCTCCCAGAAATAAGTTCGAGCACCCGGAAAAGTATCGACGCAGTGTCGAAGCCGTGTCGAAGCAGTGTCGGACGAGTGCCTCCCAGGGCCCGACACGTGAAAACCCTCGAGTTTCGGTACCTTTTTGGTGCTCGGAATTCGTTATGGTGGTCAAGGCTAAGGTAGGTTGGAACATCATATGACCAGGGGCAACGTCAAAATTTGACCTCCCAGCAGCTACATCCGCAAACTGCAGAAGCAGCACCTTTCGGAGGTCCGAGCGGCTTCCTTCGATCTGCGCTGGGCCCCCCTTGGCGGCGCCTCCGGCGCCGCCCGTGGCGCGCTCCGCGCGCATGGAAAGGGGGACCATCGCCGATCCAAAAAATTCGCTCCGACCCCTTGACGTTTACCCATCGGTCGGAAGAAGTAGGTAGAAACATGAAGCAGGAGAGCGTTGACAGTAGAATGGAGGACGGCAGAGGCGAAGCACCTCGGTCATTGAAGTAGGAAGGCGCCTGAAGTAGATTGGAATCTGGGAACCCAAGAATCAACGACCGATGTGTATGATCGTGTGCTTGTTTAGCAACTGATATTCCCAATGGCGCGGCTGCTAAACATGAGCCCGGAAAAGCGCCCCAAACAGAACGGTTTTGGATTTTCCCAAATGCACCAACAACGCAACCATTCCCGGAAAGGGGGTGGGACAAATTACACAAGGCACCCCCTTTTCCAAAATACGTGTAGACATTTACCAAACACGAGCGTTTTCGTCGGTTTGGCCGGAGACATCCGGCGAAAAATGGCCCACGGCACCCCCGCCCCAAAATGGTCAATTTTGTTTGGCGTGAATGTTATCCCGCCTCTTCTCGTCGTGGAAACATCGCGACGGAGGGGGGGGGGGGCCGGCGATCTTCGGCTTCTGGGGGCCCTCGCGGGGCACCGAGGCTGTCCGAAGACGAACCGAAGGCGCCCCGAAATGGCTGCTAGCTAGAGAGGCACGATCGCTGCCCCACAGACATACACAAGTGACAATACGTCCGTTGGAAGGTGTCCAGCTCTCCAGGCGACCACGTCGTGAAAAAAAAGCACAGCGTCGGCGCCCTGTGAGGGAACCACCACTGTGCCTCGAGCGATCCTCCAGGGAACGTCTCGCGAGGAGCTGGGCAAAGTGCCCGCTTCTCCTCCCGCGAGCCCTCTGAAACAGACGCAACTTCCGAGCAATCTAGACTCCCGACCTCGACCCCCTCCGTGGGCCGCGAAGAGGAGGTGGAGTAGGAGGAGGAGGAGGAGGAGGAGGAGGAGGTGGAGGAGGGAGGAGGAGGAGGTGGAGGAGAGGAGGAGGGGGTTCGGGGTCGCGAGAACGCAAGGCGGACCCCAGGGAAAACACCAACACCACTCTGGGCTGCCGGCCGAGGAGGAGGAGGAGGAGGAGGAGGAGGGAGGAGGAGGAAGAGGAGGAGGATTGCGGCAGGAAGGGGGGTTCGGGGGCGCGAGAAAGCCAGGCGGGACTACAGGGAACACACACACTATGGGGCGTGCCGGCGAGGAGGAGGCGGGAGGAGGAGGAGCGAGGAGGAGGAGGAGGAGGGGAAAGGGGAGGAGGAGGAAGGAGGGAGGAGGAGGGGGTCGGGTCGCGCGAGAACGCAAGCGCGGACCTCCAGGGAACACAAACACACTCTGGGCTGCCGGCCGAAGAGGAGGAGGAGGGAGGGAAAGGAGGGAAGAAGGGAGGGAGGAGGAGGAAGAGGTGAGGAAGGGAGAGGGAGGAGGAGGGGGTCGGGGTACGCGAAGAACGCAAGGCGGGACCTCCAGGAGAACACCAACACACTCCGGCGTGCCGGCCGCGGGAGGAGGAGGAGGATGGATAGGAGGAGGAGAGGAGGAGGAGGAGGAGGAGGAGGAGGGGAGGAGGAGGATGATGTCGGGGTCGCGAAGAACGCAGTTGCAGGGGCGGGACCGCAGGGAAACACCAACACACTCGGGGCCCTGCCGGGCCCGAGGAGGGAGGAGGAGGGAGGAGGAAGGAGGAGGAGGAGGACGGAGGAGGAGGAGGGGTCGGGGTCGCGAGAACGCAAGGCGGGACCTCCAGGGAACACCAACATACTCTGGGCCTGCCGGCCGAAGAGGAGGAGGAGGAGGAGAAGGAGGAGGAGGAAGAGGAGGAGGAGGAGGGGGTCGGGGTCGCGAGAACGCAAGGCGGGACCTCCAGGGAACACCAACACACTCTGGGCCTGCCGGCCGAGGAGGAGGAGGAGGAGGAGGAGGAGGAGGAGGAGGAGGAGGAGGAGGAGGACGAGGGGGTCGGGGTCGCGAGAACGCAAGGCGGGACCTCCAGGGAACACCAACACACTCTGGGCCTGCCGGCCGTGGTGTGCAGTCGTCACGCGTTGGAGGCACGGGGCGGGATCCCCGGTGAGCACTGGCAGACTGTTGGCCTGGCGGCCGCGGCACGCCGGGGGGGGGGTCGAAGTGCGGCGAAGAGTTTCTAGGGGGCCACATGCGAACCCTACCCCTACCCCCCCACGACTTCTGAGGGGGAGGGGGGGGTAGACTCCACTCGGGAGCTCCCGAGCGAAGTGAACCCCACCCTGCCCCTCAGAAATCATGGGGGGCAAGGGTAGGGTTCGCATGTGACCCCCTAGTCTCCTCCTCGTAGATCTGCCAGCCCAAACCCGTCGGGTGGTGAGCAGCAGCTCCCGACAGTCCGCGGGGCATGTGGGGTCGGCGCCGGAACCCCTGCCTGGGGCGACCCGACTCGGGGGCCCACGGGAAATCCCGAGTGGCCCCGCGGAGGACGAGCCGGCAACACGACTTCAGCGCAAGACCGTCTCAACGTCGTCATCTTACTTCCCCAACAGATCACACCAGCAGTGTGCTGGCGGACACGAGGCCCCCCCCTCACACACAAGGGCCATGCCCCAACGCGGCCACCCCCCGGCGGGGCCGCTCGAGAGATCCGCGCCGAAGCCGACACGGCCCGAAGAGCCTTCCCGAGCAAACACAAGGGTCGGCGTACTCCAAATCCATTCTCAATCGGACACCCCCTAAAAGACGGGACCCCCCTCCAAATGCGACCTAAGATTCCGGACCCCCCCCTTCGACGGGGAGCCTTAATAAACCACACCCCCTAAGCTCCAATCAAAAGGAAACGCTCAAATAAACCAGACCCCCCCAATTACACAAAAGGCGCCTTAAAAAACCGGACCCGGGGGACGAGTAACAAGGGATTTGGAATACACCAGACCGGAAACGCACGCCAACAAAACCTTCCAAACTTCCGCAATACGGGGGAGCAGACACTGTATCAATGGCACGCCGCGGTGGGCAACCCAGCAGCTGCGACTAGAGCAAAACATGAACCTCTTCTCATAGGCCATGCGCGGCGAAATTGGGAAAGCTCCATCCATATGGGGCCGCGAAACGTGCGAGGAGTTGTCCAACATTCATTGGCTGGGACCGCAAGCGACACCCTGCCGCTGGTGCCGTAGGTGGGGCCCGCGGGGCAACGAAACGAGTGTGGGGTGTCCATAAATGAGCGTGGGGACCGCATGTGAGCTTGCCTGCTGGGGCCGTCCTTGGAGCGCTATGGGGTCATGCCACGAAGTGTATGAAAGGCGTGCCAGAATGGCCTGGCGTCTGAGATGTGTACGGCAGGTTCGTGTCGTGCCGACCCCAGCGTTGGTTTCTGACACCGCGCTGGATCGTTCAACCTTGAACGATCGGCCGTCTCCGCAACGTCCGATCGTTCAACATCGACCGATTCTGGGCCGCCGTCGGCGTTCAACGTTGAACGTCGGCGGCGGGGTCGCCGCCGGTCGACACGACGCAAACCTACCGTAGAGGAGTGTGCTGGGGCACCGCAAGCAACACCACCCCTGGGGCACCGCAAGCAACACTGCCCCTTGAGGGGGCTCCAGTGGATCTCCCTGTGGGGCGACGAACCGTGCGAGGGGTGTGCCGACATCTTTTTTGGGGACACAACATGTTAACATCTCTGGGAGCCTCGGTGGAGCTCCCAATGGGGCCACGAAAAGTGAGGGGTGTGCCGAAGTGCTCGGGGGCCCGCGTTCAAACAGCCCCCCAGGGGGGCTTCGGTCAAGCAATGGAGCCACGAGGCGTGTGATGGGTGTGCCGATCTGCTCGGTGGACCTCATGCTCATGCAACTCAACCCCCTGGGGGGCTTCGGTGGAGCTCCTAACGGGGCCACGAAGCGTATGAGGGGTGTGCCGAACTGGGCCTGCGGAGGTGGCAGGACGGGGAGTGGCGCGGCAGGTGTATTCACAATGAAGGCCCAAAACCACAGGACGGTTGGGAAGTATCCTTGCGAAGGGCCTAAAACTATGCGATTGTGAGTGCCGCGTTGGGAGTACCGCATTCTGTGGGGCTCCCCACGGGGCCCCGAGGCGTGTGAGGGGCCCCGAAATTGGTACGGGGACGCATGCGGGCCCTGCCACTGGGACCTTTGGCGGAGCTCCCTGTGGGGCCACGGAACGCGTGAGGGATGTGCGCGCTGTGAACCAGGTGCAACATCGCGATTGTGGTGCCTTCGGTGGAGCTCCCTATGGGGCCTCCAAACGTGTGAGGGGTGTCCCGCAATAAATAGGGAACCATATGCAACACCACGATGCAGAGGACTTCGGCGGAGCTCCCTGGATGGAATGGGTGGGGGGCAGCATGCAACACCACTCTTTGGGGGCCTTCGGTGCAGCTCCCTGTGGTGACACGAAACGTGTGAAAAGTGCGCAAATCATCACTGGTAACCCTACCACATCGCGATTCAAAATCGTGGCTAGACAAACCAGGAGCACCGCACAAACCGACCTGCAGTAGGCAAACTCATGCTGTGAACCGTGGCTGGGGCAACAACTCGGCAATGCAATTGGCTCTGCGTTCAGATGGATATCCCCCACGGCCAGAATGGCCAATGGTATCCACTACACGCAGCGCCGAGAAGGGACGAGAAGAAAGGGAGGATGATGAAGAGGGAGAGTGGGCAGCGTGGTTGCCACAACCAGCACTCACGCAATTAGGCAACTTAGATCCTCGGCACATGCCAGACAACAAAAAAAACTGACCACAATGGGGCCAAGAAGCGTGTGATGAATGTGCCGCATTTCGTGGGGAACCCCAAACCACGTGGGGAACCGCATGCGACACTACTTTTTGGTGACATTCGGTGGAGACACCTGTGGGCCCGGAAAACATGTGAGGGGTGTGTCGACAGTTTTGGAAACGCATGCAACACCACACTTTGCGGGCTTTCAGCGGAGCTCCATGTGGGGCCGCAAAACGCGGCGATTGTACCAAAATGGGTGGGGGACCGCATGCAATACCACGGTTGGGGGACCGGAGGTGGAGCTCCCAGTGGGGTCGCCAAACGTGTGAGAGTGCCGAAATGGGTGGAACACCGCATGCAACACAGCGCTTTGGGGGCCTTCACTGGAGCTACCCGTAAGGCCACGAAGCGTGTGAGAAGTGCGCCGACATGAACATGCGGAGAGCAGCAGCAGCAGCAGCAGCAGCAGCAGCAGCAGGAGCAGGATGAAGGAGGGGGAAAGGAAGGTAAGGTGGAGCGTGGCGCGGCCTGTTCAAACCGAGGACCCAACAACACAGGATGGCTGGGAACAACTGTTGGCGGCGAGCGAGGGGGGAAGTGAGCAGGAGAACATCCTCTCAGAAGGCGGCAGGACGTCTCAGAAGCCCTCGCGCCTTCTGAGAAATTGTCTGCGTCTTCGGGGAAGGCTTAAACATCTTCTCAGAGGGCCAGGGGGACTTCCGAGCCCTCTGGGAAGGCCTTATCCTTCTCCGTTCCCCTCGGGCTCGCCGCCGAAACCAAAAAGCCAAGCGCGGCGGCGTGCCATTGCCGGTCTTGCCCCCTCCCAAGATGTCACCGCTGGCATTGACTGGCGCATCTGCGGCAGCCTCGAACGGCCTGCACCTCTCCTTGTGCGTATATTCCCCGACCAAAACCCCGAGGGGAGTCCCGCCGTGGCGGCGAGGGCTCTCCTAGAAGAGGAAAGCCGTCATGAACATACGCTTCCACAGTCAACCCGTATGAGAAGGACGCACGATGAGTGGGCCAGGGCCTTGGCAGGCCACGTCGATACTCTGCGAGCCGGGCGCGGCCAGCAAAAGCGGCAGAGGATGGGCCGAAGGGGAAGGATGCAGGGGTAACCTCGGAAATAGTTGGGCATCCTCGCTGTGCGGGCTATATTGCATCCCGACCAGGGCCCAGAACAGAATCCAGCCGTGGCGACGAAGGCTCTCCTGGAGTAGGAAAACGCAGGATCAACATGCGCTTCTACTCGTTAAAGGCTTAACGACTTCTGCCGTCCTTCGACTCGCGCTGTAGCGGCCGCGAATTGCTCCAACTTTCCCTGGAGATCTCTGGATTTATCTGGATGTATCCAGATGTATCTCGATTTGCCTGGATTTGCCCTGATGTATCTCGATTCATCTGCTCTTGCCAAGATCTATGTGGCTCGACTCCCACAAGTCGATTGGCGAAAAGTCGATAAGCCCTTAGGGAGCTCCGCGCAGATCTCTCGAAACACCGCGCTGGGGCCCCCCTCCCCGGCGCGCGGCGCGCTCCGCGGGCGGCGCTGGAGGCGCCGCCAGGGCGGGGCCCCGCGCCCATCCCAGAACTCCGCGCGGAAGCCGACCCCCCTTGGCAGGCCAAGGACTGGCCATCGCTCGGACGTCCATTTCCTGTGCTTTTCTCGGTTTCGTGCGTGGTTTTTTCGCGGAATCATCAAGGATGCTCCTCGATGGTCCTCGCCGAAGGAAAAATGCACACGTCCGAGCGATGCCAAGAGGACTCCTTCCTCCCATCGGTGGCGACATCCGAACCCTGCCCCCCCAACACCCGTCGACTCGCGGGCGGCGCTGGAGGCGCCGCCAGGGGGGCCCAGCGCCCATCCCAGAACTCCGCACGAAAGCCGACCCCCCTTGGCAAGCCAAGGACTTAGTGGGCCCTGGAAACGACAGGGCCGTTTTTTCAATGGTTCCGTTTTGCCGTTTTGTTCGCTGGTTCCGACGCCGTTGTTTTACCGGTTCCGCCGCCGTTTTTTGACCGGTTCCTGCTCCGGTTCCAATCCTGGAGCCGTCTTTTTGCCGTTTCCCGTCGCCGGTTTTTTGCCGTTTCCATTTTCAAGGGACATTTTTTTGGAAACAGTAAAAAAAAGGCCCTGCCGTTTCCCGGGCCCACAAAGGCCAAGGACTCCTTCCTCCCATCGGTGGCGACATCCGAACCCTGCCCCCCCCACCAACCGTCGACTCGCGGGCGGCGCTGGAGGCGCCGCCAAGGGGGCCCAGCGCCGATCCCAGAAATCCGCGCGGAAGCCGACCCCCATTAGCAAACCAAGGACTCCTTCCTCCCATCGGTGGCGACATCCGAACCCTGCCCCCCCACCAGCCGTCGACTCCTTCCTCCGAGTCTCTCGAGTTGATGGGGGGCGGGGGTAGGGCTCAGCGCTCGCCATGTGTCCGACGAAGTCCGAGCCCTGTTCCCGCCGCCCACCGAGCTGCCCGAATCGGCTGATCGGCGAGGGTCGGATTCGGATTTCGCCGCCAACCCAGAACAGGCGAAGGGCCTGGGGAAACCGAAGGGTTACCAATATCGCTACTCCCTGGACCGGACCTCTCCTGGGGCTACGTTCTGACTGGCACGTCGAGGCGAATCCGGCGGAGGCGACGAGGGCCTCCCAGGAAGCACAAACAAGGGACAACGAGGCAAGCGGGGTGCGCACCTGTTCCTCCTCCGGGAGGGCCTCCTCCTCCTCCGGGCGGGCCTCCGCC
>CAUYUJ010002359.1:351542-369042 GCA_963575745.1 Prorocentrum cordatum
CTCCTCCTCCTCCTCCTCCACTTCCTCCTCCTCCTCCTCCTCCTCGCCTCCCTCCTCCTGCCCCTCCCCCCGACCCGCGCCGGCCCCCTGCCTCGGCCGCCTGGCCCGGCTCGGGGCCCGCTCCCAGCAGCTCCTGAGCCGGCGGCTCCGAGAGGGCAGGAACGGTCGGCACCGCATCGGCAAATCGGCTCGAGTCGAGGAGCGCACGGGATCCAGACCCCCTCGAGTCATGACAAAAATCACCGCGGGAGGCTGTTCGCCACGTGGGGGCCCTGACCGGCCTTCGGGGCAGTGAAGGAACTGTTGCGGATGAGAAACCGGTCCCGGAAAAGGAGGCGAGACCTCTGGGGATCGACGTTATGAAAAAATCATGACGTCGGGGGTTTGGGGATCGGGCTGCATCGGCACGGAGACGGAATCCAATCGGATCGGCTGCGCCAGGAAACACAACGGCGCCATGCAAGCATCGGGCAGCGTAGGATCATCGAAATATCGGAAAGAGCGAGTTCTACCGCTGCTGGCGGAAAACCAGGGGGGGGGGGTCACTGGGGGTTCCCAACCTGTCCCCGGGAGGAGGAGGAGGTGGAGGAGGAGGAGGAGGAGGAGGAGGAGGAGACGGAGGAGGAGGAGGAGGAGGAGGAGACGGAGGAGGAGGAGGAGGAGGAGGAGGAGGAGGAGGAGGAGGAGGAGGAGCAGGAGCAGGAGGAGGAGCAGGCGGGGGAATTCTGCATAGTGAAGCGGCGGTGGATCACGCTCTCTCGAATATCGGAATCGAATCGGATCGAGACGGCCAGAATCGGCATCGAATCGGAGCGATCGGATCAAAAAGGGCCCTGGGTAGGGACCCCCGAGGAATGGGGCCCTCTGGTAGGGATGGGATAGGGACCCCTCGGTAGCTCTAGCGGGGATGGGATAGGGCCCTCTAGTAGGGATGGGATAGGTATAGGGAAGAGGGCCGTCTAGTAGAGATGGGGCCCTCTAGTAGGAATGGGGCCCTCTAGTAGGAATGGGGCCCTCTAGTAGGGATGGGGTAGAGAACCTTCATCGACTGTCCCAGACACTGTTCCATGCGGGGTCCCGAAATCTCGACCCTTTGCCCTGGACTGGCTTTTCATCCGAGTGTTGCTGTCGGCTGCCCCGGGGCCTGGCGATCCTGGAGGGATTGGCTCAGAAGGGCAGGAGAAGCGAAGGGAGCAAGGGGAGGAATGGGCAGAAGGGATCGGAGGTAAAGATGAGGAGGAGGGAGGAGGAGGAGGAGGAGGAGGAGGAGGAGGAGGAGGAGGAGGAGGAGGAGGAAAGGGAGGAGGAGGAGGAGGAGGAAAGGGAGGAGGAGGAGGAGCGCGCGCGCAAGGCCCTACCAGTCTTGTGACCGAAAAAAAAGGCCCATGCGGACATGGCAACCATCCATGGCCGTCCGATCTTGCTCATTACTGGCATGCCTGTGGGTTGGTGATCCCGGCGTGGATGACATCTAGCCTGAGTGCTCGATGGCCTGTCGCTGCACCGGCAGTGCGCGAACCTTCTCGCACGATCGCGTGCTCACGGGCGTGAAGGATGCCTTGCAAAAGGCGTGTCGGGATAGCGCGCGAACCAAGCTGGAATAGTTGCAGTGCCTCTACCCCCAGAGTCGCTGTGCGACGCACTAGACATGTTTGTGATAATCCAGCAAGTTTGGCGGCAACGCGTAAAACCTCCAGCGTGCTCGCGTGCCAAGTGGCACGCATCATGATCATCAAAACACGTACCAGGTTTGCTCTGAAACAAAACTGGAATGGTTGCAATATCCACGTCCACGCAGAGTCAAGTGAATTACGGCGTACTGTACTGAATCGACACCACGCGTTGATGGGCCGCACATGAAACATCGGCTCGGATGGGACACGAATTAAACGCCCGCCAAACATGCCACGGGTCTACTCTGGCTGCCGTTGGCCTCCACACGCTCCTCCGCCAGACAACCGGAAAGCTGGGCGTCCCTATATACAAACTATTTCGAGTGCGGCAGAGGGTCTGCCATTGGCCCACTAAACCTTGCGCCGATTTGACTCCGAAGCCAGATAGCTGCATTTCCCCACGGCGTGGGCGAAGGCGAGGTTTACTAGAAGACCAAGAAGCCCAACGCACGCCATGAAGAAGTACAAACACTGATAGCCACTCGCGCCAGGGTAGGTGTCCAACCAATACCCCGAGATCTTGCCCATGAAGATATCTGGGGTATAGCCAATAACAGAGGTCATCCCCACTGCAGTGCCTGTAAGCCCAGAGGGCAGATTGGCGTCGTCGAGAAGAGCCCAGTAGACTCCTGCAATTCCAAACACACTAGCCGCTGAGGCCACGATCTGAACCACCAACATGCCGTGGTCAAGTGGGTCGATTGGAGACCGTTTGCTTTCTGAATCGGCGATAACCCGGGTTATCCCGTGGGGGGGGAGGGGGCCGGCCGATAACCTAATCCTCGCGCTGTGGGCAGCCCTGCAGATGCCCGCGCCCGCCCTCCCGCGGACCAAGGTTAGGTTGTCCTGGGGGGGGGAGGGGGGGGGGGGGCAAGCCCGATAACCCGGGTTATCGCCCGACCCTAAAAAAAACAGTCTCTTGGTGCCAGGGCAACCCAAAGGTAAGCACAGCTGTAAGACAGGAACAGGCCGCAGGAGACCCTGGACTTGCCCCAGCGATCCGCGGCCGCGCCGGCCACGAGCCCAGACCAGGCACGCATCCCCTTGACCAGTGAGCTAATCTGTGCGGCTTGCACCACGTCCATAGCGTTAAGTCGGGCGTGTCCCCCTACACGGGGATTGTTTGGCAAAAAGAGCCAGACAATCGCCCCCGGGCTGTTTTTGTAGTATTGTCGAATACTCCTCCTGCAGAGGGACAGGCCCGACTTAACCATAGCGTAACCGTACCTCGCAAACCCTGCGAATTGGTCGGTCGCCAGATTGCCAGAGTAGGCCGCTACCACGATCAACGCATGCAGCCAAACAGCGGGCCGCTGAATAATGTCCAACATGATGCTGACTCCTGCAGGAGCCTCTCTAGCTGGGTGCTCATCAGCCCGCACGGCCATCCCGGATGGGAGAGCGAGCATGATCACGAAGGCCATCCCAACGTTGAGCGCGGCCAAACGCATGAGCAACATGGTCAAAGCGTCGTGCTTCACATCAGCGGTAGCTGCTGTCTGGGCCGGCATCGCCTGGCGCATCACGGCAGCCAGGGCAACTGTCATCAATGCTGCTGATGCACCTCGTGAGGTCTGCTCAAAACCGAAAGCGATTCCCGAATGGTCGTCGCCACCGATCCGTCGTATGAGCGATACGTAGGATGACCAGAACAGGAGAGTGCCCACAACTGCCAAACAAGCCCAAACGAGGATCAACTCTGAGAACGAAGGGCCCGTGAGAAGGAAGCAGCTACATGCCGCCGTTGTCAAAAGCGCACTGACCATTAACAACTTCGGTCGACAGCGGTCGGCGACGTAGCCTCCTGGAACGTACAGGCACATGCTGACGATGCCATACACCGACGACAAAATACCAACCTGGTGGTTGTCCAAACCGAAGGTCTCGAGAAAGAGGGGTCGGAAAGACGACGTCAGCCCGTACGGCACAGTGTACAACACCTCGATTGCCAGTGCCATAATCCGCCGAGCCTGTCGGCGAGTGGAAGACGATCTTCCGTTGGTCGCCGTCGTCGTCGTCGTCGTCGTCGTCGTCTTCGTCGTCGTCGTCGTGTCGTCTCCGTCGTCTCCTCGTCGTCTCCGTCGTCGTCTCCTCCCTGAGCGCGCCAGCCGAAGCGACATCGAGCAACGCCGTAGCTAAGTCGAAGGGAAGCCCCTTCCCTTTGGTCCGTTCCCCGCCGAAGGGGCGGGGTCTCGAGACCCGATTGCGGAGAAGGTCCAGTGGGTTGGGCCGCGGGGGTTGGGTCACCACCCAAACATGCCCGCATCCCTCCTGGGCGGTTTCGGTGCCCAAAAAAGCCCCCAGACGCGGCAAGCGTGTGCCCCAAGAGATCCCCAGGACGGCCCTCGAGGGCCCCAGATCGCCAAGCCATCGGTCCAAGACGCCAAGGTAGCCTCCAGACGGCTCAAGAGGTTTTCAAAACGCCCCAAGCGGCCTCCAAGAGCACTCCCAAGTTGTCCTCATTGTCTGAAAGATTTTGGTGTTCTCGCTTTATCCGCTTCCCGAGGCTCCAAGACAGCCCAAAAGGCCCCAAGGATCGCCAAAGAGGCCTCCACGAGGGCCCCAAAACGACCGAGGAGGGCCCCAAGATCGCCCAAGAGCCCTCCAAGACAGCCCAAGAGGCCCCAAAGACGGCTGCAAGAGGGAGCCCAGACGGAGGACCCGAACGGACATTTCGAGCCCTCGCCTGAGAGGCTCCCAGGAGGCCCCCAGAAGCCCATAAGAAGCTCCCCGAGAGGGCCGAGGCTCCCAAGAGACCCCCAGGAAGCCCGAAAAGGACCCAACGAGGCTCCCAAGTGGCCCCCCAAGAGCCTCCCAAGAGGCCCCCGTCGTCGTCGTCGTCGTCGTCGTCGTCGTCGTCGTCGTCGTCGTCGTCGTCGTCGTCGTCGTCGTCGTCGTCGTCGTCGTCGTCGTCCAGGGTCGGCGGCACCGGCTGTACGGCCTCTACAATGAAGATGGACAGGGCCTTCCTGACGCCTCGCCCTGACACTCCCATTGCAAAAATGTTGATGCAGCTCGAGGCCACCATGTTCACTGCTTTAGCCTAGACTTGAATCAAAATTGCTTTAGCCTCAAACTACGGAGGAAGAGGAGGAGGACAAAGAGGCTCCAATAATCCTCGTCGTCCGCTTGTCAAAACTCGGGTCTCCAACGGGCGTTCGGGACGATGCGGGCTCCCCGGGCAAGATCTCGACGAGGTGCAGCTGCTGGAAGACATCCCGAGGCCGGAAAACCACAGGGAACCAGCGCAAACGCCCAAAAACCTCGGACCTCGAACCCCCTGAGTCTGCCCCCCAAACGTTGCCCCTGGCTCAGGGACCCACCCTTGAGCCGCGGTTCCTGTTTTCTTTCCGGGCGAGAACTCGGGGCGATGCCCACATCCCTGGAACGCCTGCGACAAGGCGCGGACAATGGGCACAACCCTGGGCTCCGAAGATCTGTCGACAATATGGCAAAACCTTCGAGAACACGTTCCCACCAACGACCCTCCATCGCGCACACGCGAACACGGATTGCTTGATCTGTGGATCTGGCGCGTGAGCGCCAGGTCCACAGATCGGAGGAGGCACCACCATAACCATCGCGCCATCGCCGCTGAAATGCGGCGACGGGACGCGCCGACTGCGTAGGATGGGAAGCGGCACCCGTCGCTGGCCCACGATGCCCGAATCCCAGACCCCCGACGCCGTGATTTTTCATGACGCGACCCCCAAGAACCTGGACCCCTTACAGGGGGGCGGTTTTTCATCCAGAGTCGTTGTTTGACAGCCCCCGACGCCGTGATCTGTTTCATGTCGTAACCTCCAGGCACCTGGGCCCCTCCCAGGGGACCGGTTTTTCCTCCCGAGCCGTTTTTGACGGCCCCAGAGCCCCAGCAGGGGCCCATGGATGCCCCCCCCCAAAAAAAGGAGGCGCCCGTCTCGTCCCATGGAGGCCTCCGTGATGGGCTCCGAGTAGATGGGGTCGGAGGATCTCGCCGCATCGCCGCTACATCGGCGATGCATCGGGGATGCATCGGCGATGTATCGGCGAGGCGCTGGCGAAAGTCGGCGATGCATCGGCGACGTCGGCATGGAGAAGAGTGGGCCCCACATCGAGCCGCATCACCGATGCATCGCCGATTCGGCTCGATACCCCGACCCCATCTACCCCGACCCCATCTGGGAGGCTGAGGTCTCAACCCTCCAGCCGCGCCGCGAGCGCCCCCGAGCAGCTCGGGGCGGTCGCTCGGCACCTCCCGGCGCAGCCTCCGGCGGTGCCCCCCCCCCGAGGCGCTCCGCGCATGCCGGAGTGCCGAGGGCCGCCCCGGGCTGCCCGGGGGATCGCCACGAGGTGCGGCCAGCCGGGGGATCGCCACGAGGGCGTCCTTTTCTCTGATTCCAGCACCTCCTCCTCCTCCACCTCCTCCTCCTCCTCCCCCTCCTCCTCCTTTTCCTTTCCTCCTCCTCCTCCTCCTCCTCTTCTCCTCTCCTCCTCTTCCTCCTCGTCGTCGTCTTCCTCTTCCTCCGCCTCCTCTTCCTTCTTCTCCTCCTCCCTCCTCCTCCTCCTCCTCCTCCGCCTCCCCTTCCTTCTCCTCCTCCTCCTCCTCCTCCTCCTCATCCTCCTCCTCCTCCTCTTCCTCCCCCACCTCCTCACCCTCCTCCTCTCCTCCACATCCCTGAGAGATCGGCACACGAGCCGTGTGATGATGATGATGATGATGATGATGATGATGATGATGATGATGATGATGATGATGATGATGATGATGATGATGATGATGATGATGATGATGATGATGATGATGATGATGATATGACGGACGTGCCTCCGGAGCCCGAGGGAACCCTCGAGACCGGCACCGAGATGAGGGCATGCCACTCACAGGGACAGGGATCTGTTCCCGGCTGGTAAATGAACCAGGGCAGTGGGGGGGGAGGGCGCTGTCTGCGCGCAGCCCGAAGCCTCACCTCGGCGGCGAGCGGCGGCCCTCTCAGAAGGCGCTGGGGCCTCTCAGAAGCCCTCGGGGCTTCTGAGAAAACTCTTCCGCGTCCAGACGGAAGAAGTCGAGAGGCAGCCTTGCGTCGGGGGAAAAGAGGAGGAGGGAGGAGGAGGAGGAGGAGGAGGAGGAGGAGGAGGAGGAGGAGGAGGAGGAGGAGGAGGAGGAGGAGAGGAGGAGGGGGAGAGGAGGAGGAGGAGGAGGAGGAGGAGAGGAGGAGGAGGAGGAGGAGGAGGAGGAGGAGGAGGAGGAGGAGGGAGGAGGAGGAGGAGGAGGAGGAGGAGGAGGAGGAGGAGGAGGAGAGAGGAGGAGGAGGAGGAGGAGGAGGAGGGAGGAGGAGGAGGGAGGAGGAGGAGGAGGAGGAGGAGGAGGAGGAGGAGGAGGAGGAGGAGGAGGCCCGGGAACGACTTCTCAGACAGCCCGCCCCGTCTGCTGGTGCTTTTCGGGCGCTCCGCTCGGGTCCCCCAACTGGTCGTTCGGGGCGAGCCGGGCATCCCCTGGAACGCCCGCGGCGAGGCGCAGCTGCTGGAGAGCGCGCCCCGAGGCTGCAGAGGACCGCCGAGCACCGACGACGGCGCCCGAACACCTCGAGCCTCGGAGCCAAAGCTTCCCGGGCGCGCCGCCGAGGCTGGCCGCCGATGGCCAGACTCGGGGCCAACCCGCCCCACCTCACTTTGGAGCCGCAGCTCCCGTGGCCCCCATGCGGCCACGGGAGCTGCGGCGCGCCCGGGAAGCTTTGGCTCCGAGGCTCGAGGTGTTCGGGCGCCGTCGTCGGTGCTCGGCGGTCCTCTGCAGCCTCGGGGCGCGCTCTCCAGCAGCTGCGCCTCGCCGCGGGCGTTCCAGGGGATGCCCGGCTCGCCCCGAACGACCAGTTGGGGGACCCGAGGCGGAGCGCCCGAAAAGCACCAGCAGACGGGGCGGGCTGTCTGAGAAGTCGTTCCCGGGCCTCCCCCTCCTCCTCCTCCTCCTCCTCCTCCTCCTCCTCCTCCTCCTCCTCCTCCTCCTCCTCGCTCATGATCCCGTCCCCTTAGGCCCTGCTGGTTCCCTTCAGTGCAGGCGCTGCCTGGCCGTGGCCAGGACCCCAGCCAGCGCCAAGAGCTTGTTGAAGCCAAGGGCAAAGTGTGACCCGTCGCCTATTCTTGCCGCCTTGGCCGCAGCGGCCGAGCGGCTAGGGTGGCGTAGCCAAAGGGGGGACGGTCCTGCTGCTGCTGCTGCTGCCGTGGCTGGGGGGGGTGATGCTACTGCCGACGGGGCGGTGGGGAGTGGGATTCACTTCGAATGTGACGGCCATAAGGTCCAGCGTTCGGGGCCATATTTATTCTGTGTTCGGTGTGGGGTTCGTGTGGCCATCGGTTCTGCCAAAATCGATGCCCTTGGGGAGGTCTGCCCCTCGCGTCCCCCGAACCCCGCTCGCCGTAGAGCCAGGGACTGGCTCGCTGACGGGCGGCACCCAGCAACGGGAGCTAAACTTTATTTCGATTCGTCGGGTTTCTTCGGCGTGCGATGGTTGACTGACCTCGCCTCCTCCTCCCTTCGCCGCCTCCTCCTCCTCCTCCTCCTCCTCCTCCTCCTCCTCCTCCTCCTCCTCCTCCTCCTCCTCCTCCTCCCGTGTCCTCCTCCTCCCTCCGCCTCCTCGTCCTCCTCCGCCAACTCCTCCTCCTCCTCCTCCTCCTCCTCCTCCTCCTCCTCCTCCTCCTCGTCCTCCTCCTCCTCCTCCTCCTCCTCCTCCTCCTCCTCCTCCTCCTCCTCCCTGGGCTCGCCGCCGCGGAGTTCTGGCGTCGCCGGGCCCCACCTTCGAGCCGCGGCTCCTGGGCCCTGTCTGCCTTTTGTTCGGGCGCCGGCCCAGGCCTCGGCGGCCGGTCTCCAGGGCGAGGGCGGCGCCCCCGAAAGCCCGTGACGAGGCGCAGGAAGCGTCAGGTCGGACATGACGTTGTCGGTAACACTGCCGAGTGGCCAGATGTTACACGATCGGGACAGATTTCGACACTGACACCCTACTCGGATGCTATGCTACTACATGGAAGCGGTCGTCCTGCCGTGCTCGACGAGGACGCTAAACACAGACAGGCCGTCCAAACCCTTCGTGTGTGCAGCTTGGCTTTCGAAGCTCACGCTTGGCGAACCTATCATGCGGATTCGCAGTGCTGTCCAACTCGACGCCTAAGGGCGCATTGCATCAGACCCAGTGCCCACCGAAGTTTCGACGTATCTCAGGGATCAATGGGATAACAATGCTTAGATTTGGACCGGCGACAGTGGCAAAGGTGCCACAACATCAGTGCTGAATGCGGCGGTCGACAAGTGCATCACGTAGTCCACCGAGACAATGAGCAAGCTGAGGCATCAGTGCCTGGTCACCATGGGCGGCGATCTGAACTGCTTGCTCGTTCGGCATGCGGCGAGACTCAACCAGGCGAACGTACTCTCGAGCTGAAACCACTGTTGCATTAGACGACTCCTGACATGGCGAGAATCATGTCGCAACGGTTTCGGGATACGCTCGACGACCACCAAATGTCCGTTTTGCAAAAGCTTCCAGGACGCAAATCAGACTGATTGCAACGGCAACATCAGCAGTAATGTTGACCACCATATCATGTTCACGGAAGGCATACATAACGATGTTGCACTGCGAACTCTTCGACCGGCTGGGCAACGGCTGCAGCGACAAGCCACTGCACAGCCGCAGGACCGCACTCCCCTGATGCTTCAGCTGGACGCGCAGCTGAAGCTAGAACACGCGGCCTCTCTACATCCACGCATCCGCAAGGGGATCGCTGATGGGAACATTGTACACGGCCACCTTCGCATGGACTGCCTGACGGAGCTCGGGCGCCTCACAGAACATATCCCCAAGCAAACTTACCAAGCACTGTGGGAGCGAAGGGGCGTTCAGGAAAGCCGGGGTCGCTTGCGGAATTGTAGCCGCGAGTGTTTGCAGAAGCCTTTACCGCCGGGCGAGCACCTCGTCCTCGTCCTCGCCCTCCGCCGGGTTGCCGATGAGCGGCGGGCGGGAGAGGGCCCCGTAGTAGCAGGGGCCTGGAAAATGCATGCCTTGGTAGACGAAGGAGGATGGACAAAGCGAGGTCCGCAGGAGTGGGGGGAGGGAGTGGGCGGGAGGAGAAAGGGGGGGGGAAGGGAAAAAAGAAGAAAAAAAGAAAGGCAGGGGAGGGGAGAGGAGAGGGGAGGGGCGGCAGGGGCAAGAGGGCCCCCATAAAAGGGGGGCGACGGAAGAAAGGGGGGCCGAAAGGGCGAGCGCAAGCGAGAGCTTCCGCCCCCGCCACGGGCCAGAAACCCGCGCACGGCTTCGCCGCAAAGCACCCCCGAACTCCCGCCGGGGTCAGGGGCAGGGGAGGGGGCGGGGGGAGGGGCGGGAGAGGGAGAAAAAAAAAGCTAAGCATCAGCCTGTAAACCGATCCGACCACGTTTCTCTGCGGCGCCGCCGTGGCTGCGGTGAGGCCCCATTTATAGTGCGACGCCGGCGCTGGGAACACACGCTCACGCCGCGACGCCCCCTCCGCTGCTGGCGCTGCGCCGGTGGTCTTGGCGTGGACCGCGGCCACCGCTTCCGCGGCGGCCTTGGCCCGGGCCACTGCGGCTGGGGCCGCGGTGGGCCCCGTGGGCGCTGGGGGGGCGCTGGGGGTGGGCCCCGTGGGCCACGCGGGCGCTGGGGGGCCGCCGCAGGCGCGGCGGGTGCGCGGCCCTTGGCTTTGCCGTTGCCCTTGCCCTTGCTCTGGGCACCTCTCTTGCCCTTGCCGCCGTTCTTGCCGCCCCGCCCCTTGCCGCTCTTCCAGCTCTTGCCCTTCTGGTCCTTCCCGCCCGCCTCCCAGCGCGCTCGCTTGCGCTCGCGCTCCTCCGGCGTCGTTCCCGCGTGCGCCAGCCTGTGCTTCGGGGCGGGGGCCCCCTCCGCCTCGACGGCGCAGGCCGCCCGCGAACGGGCAAGCCCGCGGCCGCGCGGAGCGGCCCGTCCAAGAAGGCCACCGCCGCCTGCACCGACAGTGCCTCTTCCCCGAACTTGAGGGTCAAGCGACAGGTTCCCTCAACTCGGCTCTTCCCGTTGGACCCGTTCTTCGTTTGGTCAAATACGTGGAAGAGAACGCCCGCCCCCGCCAGGCCACTGATGACCTCGGCCACGGCAGCTCCCTTTGTCGCCCAGCGCGAAGTACTCCTCGGAGTCCTCCACCGGCAGCGGCCGCGGCACCTGCAGGGCCTCACAAAAATCCTCGCCCACCGCCCGCGGCACAGCCGAACGGAGCTCCCGCCGCAGCTGGCCGGGAGCGCGCTCCTGCCACGCCGCCTCCACACGGTCGAACCCTTCCAACACTAGACTGCGTGGCAGCGCTTCCGCACCTCGCTCACCTCCCGCTGCGCCCTCGCCAAGCCCGTGTCCACCGTCGCGACCCTCGCCTCCAGTGCGGCGAAACGCTCGTCGACGGCCGCCCGGTGCGCCGCCGTGGTTCCACGGCGTTGGGGGGGAGGAGGGGCCGACGGCGCAAAGATCCAGACTGTCGGGCTCGCGGCGGGCGAACACTCTCCGTGCGCTATGCCGTGAATGCTGCAAAGCAATCGACGTGCAATGAATGCGCGGTGGGATGATCACGTCGACAGAGATAAGGGATGGGGGGGAATAGTGGTCCAACAAGCAACAGACACAACGACAACGAGCTTTTGATTGGGCGTGGCCTCGCACAGTGCACAAACACGAGGCGGACCCCTCGCGGGGGCGGCCCCCTGCTGCCGAGGGCCTGGGGGAGGGCAGCGTCGAAGGCCAGGAGACCAACGACGGCGCAGTGCGGAACCCGATGGAACGTGAACCCTCCCCCGGTGCAGGGTTAACCCACGCCGACTCGAGGGGCAGCGCGAAAGCTGACCCCCGGGCTGCAGCATAACCGAAAACACACCGTCACGAGCCGTGCTCCCAAAAAGGAAACCAAAACGGCAAAACCGCCGGCAACAAGCAAAAACAAAATAACAACGAAGAGCATACCATTACTGCAATTTGAAAATGGAAAGCGAATGCGGCGGCGATGAGGGGGGGCACAAACAATAGACTAAAGAAACTAAGCTGTACTACGCTCCTGCTTTCGTCAGCGCAGTTCTCCTTGACAGTGCCCACGCTTCGGGGCGACTGCCCTTTCCGCCTTCGCTTTTACCTGCCCTCGAGTGCCTGTTTTGGCGGAAGGGCGGCGTTTCGCTGTGGCGCGCTGCAACTCGCCTGTCCGCCGGCCAGGCGGCTCAGCCGCCGGCTGCGCTTTGACTCCCGAGGGCGGATGGCCCGGCCCCTGTGACCGCGCCGAGATGGGGCGGGGGCGGGGGAGGGAAGGGGGGGGGGAGGCGACACGGAGGACGAAGGGGGAGGAGGAGGAGGGGGAGGAGGAGGAGGAGAAGGAGGAGGAGGAGGAGGAGGAGCAAGGGGCGGGGGAGGGAGAGGAGGGGGGGGGGCCCGCCAGCATGCGGCTGGGGTCTCGGCGCGCACCTGCATTTGACCTTGTGATTCCGCATGGGCCTAGACAGCTGCCCCGATGGGGGCTCCGGGAATAGCTTCCCGCATTTGCCGCGCGTGCGGTTTACCAGGCGCGACCCGCAGCATTGTCCCTCATGATGGAGACGGACGCCGCGAGGATCAATACCTTGAATTTGCTGCACTTTGTGAATCCTTCGGGAAGGACGTGTTCTGTCACGGTACAGGTAAGGAAGTACCGTTTGATGTCCTTACTCATGACTCGCTGTCCACACTACTTACATCTGTCCGTGCCAGCATACTGCAGATCACAAACCGCTGGCGGCGGCACGGACCACCGACCGGACTGCGCCGAGGCGAATCCCTGCCTGCCGACATCGGCAGCCCGGCCGGCCAGATCGTTGTCATGGGCCCCAGTGTGGCCGTACACGTGTTCCTATGATATCTGACGGGCCAGATGAACCTCCTGCGTGAAATCCCTCACCGCTTGGGCTAACTCTTCATTGGCGGTCGGCGTCCAAATTCCTTGCGCCATACTGGCTGCGTACTCCGAGTCGCGCCGGATGTGCACCGGCACGCCCCCAGGGTCGGGGGGCTTCATCTAGCAGCCATTTCATAACCTCGCCGATCGCCGATAACTCGGCAGTATTATTCGTCTCATCGGTGATCCCGCGGTGCAACAAGTGCGGGGGCGCGAAGCACGAAGTCCGGGGCCCGGCCAAGGGTCTCCGGACCGTCGTAACGGAAGATCACTGCACCCCAGCCCGCCGTGCCATCCTTGCCTGATCCGTCTGCGGCGACCCACCAGCCCGGAGGCGGGGCTGGGCAGGGGCCCCGAAGTGGGCCCATGACGAAATTCTGGTGGACCTGGAGTGCCTGACGAAACTCTAGCTTGGCCAGACAGCGTGGCTCATGGAGGCGGAGAGCCCTCTCGAGAAAACCATCTTTTACAATCCGGGCACTGGTGCGAGGCCCATGTGACGAGAGACGGGTCCCGCACTGAATTCTCATTGTCGTAATGGCAAGACAGCTGATTCCCCTCCGTGAAACGTTGTGAACGAGCCGGACAAACGCATACCCGACCCCCAGGCGGAGGACCCCCTCCCCGAAACCGAAGGAGGAGGAGGAGGAGGAGGAGGAGGAGGAGGAGGAGGAGGAAGAGGAGAGCCGGCCGGAGCCGCCGGGGGGGCATCCGCTCCCCGGAGAGCCAGGCTTGGTCTCCACGCCCGTAGCTGCGTCCTTCTGTCCACGTCACGGCCTATCGTGGGAATTGCTTTGTTTATCGCGCGCTGCCAGCCCTTCCAGAACTGAGCCCGGTGAAACCAACCCATCTCGTCGACGGATTACTTCCGCATGCACCTCCGGAGCCATGGAATCTGACCGCTCGGGTTCGCGTGCTCCTCGACGCCCCCGCCGCGGCAGGATGCGAAACCAAAGAGGACCTGTTTGGGGGCGCGCCGCGTAGGCGCGCGAGCTGCGCGCCCCAGCCACTGCAGGGGCAGCCGGGCTACCTGATCCTCAACGGTCCTCCATTGGGCCGCGGTGCACATCGCTACGTCTGTTACGTGGTGCTCGCGCATGTGCCAAACATCCATGCCGAGCGCCCTCCTGACCGCGTAGTTTGCGACCCGTTGGAGTTTGCGAAATTCCTCTTTAGTCCACCCCCGCGACCGACAGCTGTGCAGCAAAACAGCCCACCATGCAGGACTCTAGCATCTGTAACCTCGTGGGGGTGTCGACACCGCTGGTTCGGCCCCGGCCGTGCGCGGTGCCCGCCGCCCATCCCTTCGCGATGGCTTGAACTAACAGACCTGCGGTCGACGCTCGCCGGGCTGTGTCGGCGGCCCGAAGGCCAATTTTCATGTGCATGGCTCCAATATGTCTCACCTGGCTAACCTCGAACTCTCGTCTCACATCATAGGGCATGCGTGGATCCGTAAGACAACCGCATCTCTCCAGCTTTTCCCGGTTGACCCGCTCTTCCTAATCGTTCATTGTATTCAACGAAGAGGGGGCGGGCAACTTGCATCTCAGAGTCATGCCCCACAATGGCGGTGCCATCTGCAAGCCCCACGTCGCCGGTAACGACACGACGGGAACCCAGGTCTTTCGGATGATCAGACACTTGCGACTGTAGTCTGTTCCTGGCTTTCTTCTGTAATCGACCATCCACCTGGAACGTAATTTCTACGCCTGGGGCACACGCTGGTGCCTCCGCCGCCCGTTTGCGGCGGGCTCTGTAATCTGTCATCACCGCATCATGATACACATTGAAGAAGGGAGTCCGCGCTCGGGGGTCCAGGGGTCCGACAGACCCCCTGCACCCTGAACCGAGATTCGGTGTAGTTGTGTAAGGCTCTACAGACTCTGAGCATGCCCTCGGGGCACCCTCTGCGCACCAATGACGTCCACAAAGCAGGCCGGCATACATGGGGGCATCTCTTTCTAGCTATATGTTTATATAAAACCACAGCTTCCACGTGCTAGAAGGCTGCGGCTTCCTCCACCAAACGTCGGGTGACCTGTAAAGCGTCGTCCGTGCCCTGGCCGCGCCGGAAGCCGAACTGCGGCTCCCCCACCCCGGGCTCTGACCACACACTCATGCGCGACGCTACCACCCGAGCGACCAATTTGGTCTCGACGGACAGCAGGGTAATGCCCCGCCACTTATTCTTGTCCTTTCGGGCCCCCTTCTGTTTCCAAAATGGAATAACCAGAACTTCGCGCCACTCCCGCGGCCAAGCGGCCGTTTCCTCACCGCCCCCGGCCGTAGCTGCGTAATTCCACATCTTCCTGGTGAAGTCGAATACTTCTGCGCGGAACACCGCGCCTCGAATTTGAGCGATTCCGACAGGAATTCGCCCCCCCCCCCCCCGGATGTCGACCTGTCTTCGTTTTACTCACACACTGGTCAAGCTCAATGTCATTAGGTGGCTCTGCGAGCCGCTGTTCGGCGGTTGACGCGAATGGAATGGTTCGCCACACGTGGTTGGTGACCGCCCCAATTGTCCCAGAGATCTGTGCGACATGTTTTCGCCGCGCCTCTCGTTACTTGTCAACGTCTTCCGTGGAAACGATGCCAGAGTCCCGACCATCGTGTCGGCGGTTTCTCAACTCGCCGAATAATCGGAACAACTCAGCTTGATCTCCCATCCTGGCCGCTGCCGACGCTTGCGCGCCGATGTCGGTCCAATACGCTCGCTCCCAGCTTCTTAAGGTACGACGCCGTTCTTGGGCCACTCTCCGACGTTTTGCAAGGACCGCTGGGGCCCCCGCGTCGTCTGATAGGGCGTAAGCGGCCCTGGCGCGCTCTATGTCCTCATCGAGTCGCTTCTTCTCCTCTTCATGGCCCCGTAGCCAGGGCACTTGCGCTGGGGCTTCGCGCTACACATGAACTCTCATACCCGCTGCTCGAGCGATGTTGCACAGCTAAAACTGGGCTAAGATCAGGATAAATCGCTCCAGAACGTCCCGGAGCGCTCTCAGAACGTTCCGGAACGCTCTGGAGCGACCGCGGCGCCCAATAAATCTTCCAAACCCGCCGGTTCTCACAGATTTCGAATTATCCCGATCCGATGTTGTCCCGATCTTCCCGTCGTTTTAACAGCTCCGTCTACCCCAGGGGGGGTTTGAGCACGCAGCATTTCCGTCAAAACCTGCCCGTAGTGCGCCCGGGCTTCTTGGGCTGCGAAGGAAGACCCCCTCATGACCGCATAATTAGAGACCGCTGGGCGGCTGTCGGTTCGATGGTCACGAAATAACTATCTACCACTCACGGTCATTCCCTTTTCCACCGGCTTGGGGACCGTGCGCCGAAAGCGCTCCGACCCCCGCCGCGGCGCGACGACGAGGCGAGGCTGACCCCCGTGGGTGCCCCCCCCCCACACGCCTATTGAGACACCCAGACAGAATACCTTTTCCTCCTCCGACTCCGCTTCCCCTTCCTCCTCCTCCTCCTCCTCCTCCTCCTCCTCCTCCTCCTCCTCCTCCTCCTCCTCCTCCTCCTCCTCCTCCTCCTCCTCCGCCCCGCGCGCTCCGCGGGTGCCTGCCCCCCCGCCTCCGAGCCGCGGCTCCTGGCCCTCCAGCCGCTCCGCGAGGCCCGCTCCGGCCGCCAACCGCGCCGGCGGCGCCGCGAGGCTGGGCGCGGGCGGGGCGCCCGCCGCGAGGGCGGGGGCGGGGCGGGGCGGCGCCTCCGGGGCCGCGACGGCGGCTGCGACGGCGACGGCGACGACGGCGGCGGCGGCGGCCACGACGCCGACGAGGACGACGAGGACGACGAGGACGAGGACGAGGGCGACGACGAGGACGACGACGACGACAACGACGACGACCACGAGGGCGAGCAGGACGACGACGACGACGACGACGACGACGACGACGACGACGACGAGGCCGAGGCCGTGGACGCGGACGAGGCCGAGGCCGCAGGTGAGGCCGAGGCCGAAGCCGAGGCCGAGGCCGAGGACGACGAGGACGGCGAAAACGGCGAAGTCGCCGGCGGCGGCGGCGCCGCCTCCTCTCGCCCCTCCACCGCGCGGGTGCACAGCTTCATCTCCTCCCTCCCAGGTCCTAAAGTCTGGACGCCCGAAATGGGTACGGAAAGAATAGGTACAACGCCCAACAGCAAATCCTGTTCATTTTGAACAGGGCTCGCTGTCCGCGCCGCCGCGGCCTGTGTCCATTCGAGACACAAGGCCGCCTGCCCAACAGCGGCCGCTGTTGTTTGGGACAACATTTGTTGTTGGTCATTGTACCCATTCTTTCCGTATCCATGTCGGGCGTCCAAAAAAAGGTCGCACAAGCAATAGAAGTCACACAGGTTCCGCCAGTTCCGCAGCTCGCACAAGTCCCACAGTTCCCACCTGCCCCACAGGTCACCCTTGCTGCTATTAGGGCGCTTGCTGGGGTCACGGAGTTCCAGGTCGGCTATGCCACGCGTCCGCGGATAGAGAACTAATCTGCGCAGTGTGAAGGAATGGGAGTCAGATGTGGCGCGAGCGCACCCAGCTTGTCCCCCCCTCTCGCTGCTCTCGGTGCCCCCGAGATCGATCCTGCCGTCTCCATTCTACCTGGTCTCGGGCCCCGCGACCCTCGCGGATCGATCCGGCTCGAAACATGCCGCAGAAAGTCGGCGTCTGGGCCTCTGGTCGCGATTTCTCGCCAGTCTGCCATGTCGTCGGCACGCCCGACCTCCAAGGCCCCCCTCGCCTCCCCTCGTTGTGAAGCGACTGCGACGGGATTTTTTCTGGAACTTCCGCGCCCGGGAAGGCTCGCTCCCTGGGCCCCGGTGAAAGACCGGCCGGGACGAACAGCCGGTCCAGGGGGAAGAGGCCTAGACCTCGGGCGCTCCACGTCGTGGATAAATCAGGAGGAGGAGGAGGAGGAGGA
>CAUYUJ010002359.1:374042-382254 GCA_963575745.1 Prorocentrum cordatum
GAGGAGGCGGAGGAGGGAGGAGGAGGAGGAGGGAGAGGGGAGGAGGGGGAGGAGGAGAAGAGGAGGAGGACGGGAGGAGGAGGGGGAGGGCAGCGAGGGCTCGATGGCTGCAGAAAAGCAGCCCCTCACGGCCCCTACGGGCCCGGACGGGGGCCTGTGGGGCTCGAGAAGGGCTCTTTCCCCCCCCCCCCCCCTCAATCATCGCCCAAATCATTTCGTTACCTGTGCCCTGGGAGGGGGTGGCGCTTTTGTCCACCATCAACGCAACGAAGATTGTGAACTCCACCCTCGAGCACTGCAGAGCACGATAGCATGGCTGCGCCGCAGCGTGAGATGGATGGGGGGCGACTGACCGTCGTCGCACCGCACGCGTCCACTCCAGCTGAGCCTTGAAACAAAAAGGCAAGACAGGCACCGTGCGGCGAACCGCATGAAGAAAGGCTACCGTTCCACGCTATCTGGGGGGTGGGGCTGGGGGTGGCCCGGGTAACGACCTCGGCGTAAGTCATGGGAGCATCTCCCATACCATCTTGTTGGCTCTCGCGACCCGACGCGAATCGACTTGATCACATCGACTGCCAGGCGACAATCGACGCTCGTGCACTCCAAAGACGGAATGGCGAGGGTTGATCTGCTACAGTGCGGGCGCGGTCGCGAGAAACCACCGCAGGAAACCCAACCCTGAAAACCCGCACGCGAGATACACCTGAGGGGAAACCCGGAGCACCCTGAACGCAGCAGCCTCTTCACGGCCGCGGGGAGGTCACCGCGCAGCGCGAGGATCGAGGAATTCAGGCTGGGTAGTCGAAGCCAATCTGGCGCCAATCTGGCAGGCCCAATCTGGCAAACAGGAGCAATCTGGCGAGGGAGCCGACGCGAGTCCAGTCTGGCGAATGACCCAAATCATCCAGTTTGGCCAGGCCAGATTGGCCCTTGGGGCCCAATCCAATCAGACAGTCTGGCCTTCGACTACCCAGTCAGGGCACTATGGCGAAAAACACTTGGTTCCTTGATGCGCACTTCCACCCTGCCGAAGACGACCGAGCGCCAGAGAACACCCAAAAACGATATCCGTGGGCCAGAGGGCCACCTTTCGCATCACCCGGCCGTCGCTTTTTCCTGGCGACACAGTCCGCCGATCCGGCGTGTGAGTTTTTCTGAGAGCGTGGACTCGAGCTCGCTCCAGCTTCGCTCTGCAGGGGGGGGGGGGAGACGGAGAAGGAGGAGGAGGAGGAGGAGGAGGAGGATGAGGAGGAGGAGGAGGAGGGGGAGACGCCATCCCCGACGCCATCGAGTGCTCGGGAGCCAGGGGGGGGGGGTCGCTCTGTAAGGGGGGGGGGGAGCCATTCCCGACGCCATTCAGCGCTCGGGAGCCCGGGGGGAGGTTCGCTCTGCAGGGGGGGGGGGAAAGGGGGGACGCCATTTCCCGACGCCATTCAGTGTTCGGAAGCCGGGGGAGGGGGTCGCTCTGCAAGGGAGGGGGGGGACGCCATTTTCGACGCCAAGAGGCCTCCGAAGAGGGCCCAAAGAGGCAAGTATCGTCATTCCCTTGATTTGGAAACCAAATATTTTGAGCGCATTCGCCTCTTGAACCTTCACAGTTTCCAAGACAGCCCAAGAGGGCCCCAAGACGGCCAAAGAAAGGCCAAAGACCTCCCAAGACAGCCCCCAGACGGCCCAAGACCGCCCCAAGAGGGCCCAAGAGGCGCCCAAGAAGGCTCCAACACAGCCAAAGAAGAGTTCACGACGGCCCAAGAGGCCCCCAGGAAGCCCCCAGAGGTCCCAAAGAGTCCTCGAGAGGCTCTATCTGGCCCCCAAGAGGCCCCCAGTAGGGTCCCAAAAGACCTCCCAAAATCTCAAGAACTGCCTCCAAGACGCCCCCCAAGAGGCCTCCAGATGCCTCCAAGACTCCCCCCAAAACAATAAACGACTGCCTCCAAAATCGTCCAAAACGCTTACGTTTGAACAAACATGTGGCAAGACCATTGGATCTTCAATCATGTCACTCATTCAGACGTCTTGGGGGTCCTCCAAGAGCGCCCCCAAAAGATGGCGCGCAACAACTACTTCAGCATCTCATGGTTTTAATAGTGACTCACGCAAGAGCGTCATTTCCGAAGACCCAAAGGTTTCGCAACCGAATTCCACATGTTCATCTCATGAGGATGTCTCGAACGAGGGCTGTATCTTCAGCGTGCACGGTCATCCATTCTCATCAGCATCGTGAGCGCCCCGGATCGGCGGCACTGGCCAGAGGCCACTACAACAGAACAAGACAAAACGCCATAGGCCTAAACTTCTGGCGCTCCGCGCGGATCTCGTGGATGCGCGCTGGACACCCTTCCCTGGCGCGCGCGCAGCGCGCCACGGGCGGCGCAAGGTCGCGCCGCCGAGGGGGCCCAACGCGGATCCAAGAAAATCCGCGCCCAGCGCCAAAAGGTTGTGCTATGGCGTGCTTTCTTCTTCGAATGAGCGACAAGTCGGGCATGTCCTCCCAACAGGGGGATCTGGAGCGAAACATACAGAACACCCAACGCATACCCCAAAATGGTCACAGAGAGCCCAGAACTCGGCCCACAACGTTTTTTTTCTTTATAACTACTTTTGGATATCCTTCGTGTAGAGGGACACGCCCGACCCAAAATGAGCCGCGCTGGAGCCGCCTTCTGCGCGCCGGTGCGGCCGGAGCTGCCCCGGGTGCCGCGCAGGCCGCCCGCGCGCGCGCCCTGCCGCCGGGGCGGCAGTCGCCTGCAGAGGCCACGACAAACAGAAAGGCATGGTCGTTAAAGGCTTAACGACTTCTGCCGTCCTTCGACTCGCGCTGGAGCGGCCGCGAATTGCTCCAACTTTCCCTGGAGATCTCTGGATTTATCTGGATGTATCCGGATGTATCTCGATTTGCCTGGATTTACTTTGATTTCTCTCGATTTATCTGCATTTACCTGGACCTATCTGGCTCGACTCCCACAAGTCGATTGGCGAAAAGTCGATACGCCCTTAGCGACATGGAAGGAATGCCAGCCAGAGTGTTAGGTCGGGCACGTCCTCCTGCAGGCGGATCTGGTAAGAAAGCTCCAGGATAGGGTCAAATAATTGAGTGGCCAGAAGCTACTATCCCTGAATATTCCTCCTGTAGGGGAACGTGCCCGACCTAACACCTAACCATAGTGGACTACATGGAGTAAGTTATGTGAGCAAGCTTCGTGGTGCAGGCTTTGTTGCGTAAGCTGTGTCGTGCTGTATAAGTGGTGCAAACTAGAAGGCGGCCACAAGCGGCAACGCGGCGAAACCTCGCCGGACACGCCCAGCGCATGAGGCGACCACGAAGGGGCCACGGGCGGCATCGTGGCGAAACCTCGCCGGACCGAATCCGCTCTTGAGCGAGAGAAGCAAGAGCCTCCGAGTGCGAGCACGCTTTGGGGAAGGAGGAGGAGGAGGAGGAGGAGGAGGAGGGGGAAAAGGAGGAGGAGGAAAAGGAGGAGGAGGAGGAGGAGGAGGAGGAGGAGGAGAAGGAGGAGGAGAAGGAGGAGGAGGAGGAGGAGGAGGAGGAGGTGGACGCCCGGCCAGCAAATACCCCTACGGTGGCACGCCCGGGTGTGCGCCGTCTGGCCGCCCCCGGGGACGGGCGCCCCCGGTGGCGGGCCGCGGCGCTCTCGTGCCGCACTCGTCCTCGCTCGGACGCCCAGTCCCCCGTGCGTGCTCTGGCTCTGCGCGTGGCCACTGCTGCTCGCGGCTCCAGGACACCGCCCCTCGAGGGCCCTCGCCGGAGGCAAGTGCACACGTCCGAGGGATGCCGAGCATGCCGTCCTTCGCTTGAGGTCGGGCATGCCCCCCTACAGGCGGGTTTTTGGACGAAACATGAGAAATAGGCAAACCAAACAAGTACCCCACGATGGCCAAACAATGATCAAACAATAGTCCCCAGACTATTTTTCGACTATCTTGCAATGTTCCTCCTGTAGAGGGACGTGCCCGACTTACGCTTCGTTTGCTGCAGCACCGATCGGGCCGGGCGAAAGGGGGGGATAGCAAAGGGTGGGTTCGAGAATCAGCTCACGTACAGCTCATTTTCCAGGCGCCTCCCGGCGCTGGAGGCGGCCATGTATATCGAGGAATGGGCCCGGCGGCGGGGCCGAAACCAGCTGCATGCAGCAGATTTCGTAACCCCCCCTTTCCCTATCCCCTCCTTAGGGGGCCACATGCGAACCCCACCCCTGCCCCCCGGGATTTCTGAGGGGGAGGGTGGGCTTCACCTCGTTCGGGAGCTCCCGAGCGAGGTGAAGCCCACCCTCCCCCTCAGAAATCCCGGGGGGCAGGGGTGGGGTTCGCGTGTGGCCCCCCACTCCTTTCGTCCGGCCCGAACCGACTGCCGACGCGGCGGCGTCGGCAGCGGCGCCCCGAGCAGCGACCACGCCGCCCGGCGGCGGCGCGGCCTCGCGAGCGCGCCCCGTGCCGGCCTCGGGCGGGGGCCCGCCGCTCCTCGAGGCTCGCCCCTCGGGGAGCAGCTCGAGGAGCAGAAGGCGAGCTCGGGGAGCTCCCGCGCTCTGCCAGCCTCCTCGAGCTCGCCTAGGGGACGACCTCGAGGAGCTCCAGGAGCTCGAGGCGAGCTCGAGGACGGCCCCCTGGAAGTCTCCAGATGTCTCCGGAGGTCTTATGGGGATCTCCGCAGGCCTCCAGAGCCGTGTCTGGGCCGTCCGAAGCCTTCGGAGAAGACGACGACAACGACGACGAGGACGACGACGACGAGGAGGACGACAGCGACGACGACGACCAGGACGACGACGAGGACGAGCAGGACGAGGACGATGACTACGGGGAGGACGAGGACGAGGACGACCACGACGATGGTGACGACGACGACGACGACGAGGAGGAGGAGGAGGAGGAGGACGAGGATGAGGACGACGACGAGGACGAGGACGACGAGCATGCTTGAATATCTTCATCAACGGAGCCGGAGCTTGAATTCCCATCAGCCCTTTGGGCGCAGGTGGTATTAAGAGTTCGTTATTCTTACCCCCTTATCCTGGCATCCTACCAAGGAGTTTCCTCTTGCACCCCCCTTCTTCCCCTTCGGGGGGGGGGCCCTCCCCTCACTCCCTCCCCCTGGGTCTGGACGAGGGGGGGTCGCGACCAGCTAGAGCGTCCACAACGGCCTCGGCGAGGAAGCCAACATCCATGTTTGCATGAAGCTCTTGGCCACATGTTGGCCTCCCTCGTGGGGGGTTGAGGTTGAGCAGGGACCGACCGTCCAGGCATGTTCTAAAGGCCTACAACGAATGTTCTTAAACCCAGGAATGATCTAATAACAGAAACCATGTTCTTGAAACCAAAGCCCGATGTGTTAAAACACGACAGTCTCAGCCAGACATGTTCTAAGAACATGTCGTGCAGTTTCCAACAGGTTCTCATAACATTCTTTAGTGTAGGTCTATAGGCACGCCGGGACGCTTCGTCACTGCTCGAGGAGGGGGTGGGCGTAATTGAGTGCGGCGAGCCCGTTGTTTTGGAGTCCCGCAACGGTGCGGTGACGCACCGTGCGGTGACATCGAAATCCCCCCAAGACCTCACCGCACGGTCCGTTGCCGAACGGTCTTGGGACCCTGGAGGCCCCTGTCGCCGCCCGGACGTCCTCGGAGAACGACCCGAGTCCCAAGACCGTGCGGTGACCCCGAATCCCCACCGACTCACCGCTCGGTGTGGTCACCGCACCGTTTGGGGGCCCCCGAGGAAAGCTGCCTGAGGAATGCTGCCAGGAGGAGGAGGAGGAGGAAATGGAGGCGGAGTCGGAGGAGGAGGAGGAGGAGGAGGAGGCGCAGGAGGAGGAGGAGGAGGAGGAGGAGGAGGAGGAGGAGGAGGAGGAGGAGGAGGAGGAGGAGGAGGAGGAGGAGGAGGAGGAGGAGGAGGAGGAGGAGGAAGGGGAGGAATGACATGGGGGGCGGAATATCCAATTGATTTTAAACTTGGTTTTGGCTACATAATGGCCTCCTGAGGGTAGGACCCACATTGAGAACCCCCCCTGCTTTAATCGATCTCCTCCAGGATGGTCTCATGATGGCCCTCGAGGCTCCCAAAGGTGGCCAAAGAGGGCCCGAAGAGGTGACCAGAAGGCCGCCCGAGGCCCCCAAGAGACGCCCAAGATGCCCCCAAACGGCTGCCAAAAAAAACCCAGGAGACCCCCACGAGGCCCCAAGAGGCCCCCCAAGAGGCTCCCCAAGAGGCCTCGGCGAGAAGGCCAATACCATTGATTTACAACAAGTGCTGTCCACACGTTGGCCTCGCAGTTGGGACCCTCAGGAGGCTCGTTCCATTTTGATGGATATGATCCAAGATGGCCCTCCGAGGCTCGCAAGGATACCCCACGACGGTTTCAAGAGATTCGCAAGAGGCCCCTCGAGGCCCCCGAGAGGCGCCCAGGATACCCTGAGAAGCTCCCAGTAAAGGCACCCAAGACGCCTCAGGACGCCGCAGGGACTGCCAAGGGACTCCCAAAACGCTCCAAGAGGACCTCTCTCGAAACAAATCCGAAAAGAGGCATCTGACCTCTCTGCTCGCCCTCCTCCTCTTCCCCAACCCCCCATCCCCCTCCCCCTCTCCCTACGGTTCATCCTCCTCCTCCTGCTCCTCCTGTTGCTCCTCCTCCTCCTCGTCCTCGTCCGATTCCTCCTCCATCCCCCCTTATGACACGACTTCGTACCCAGTTTTCCCTTGCACTGCATGCTCGTCCACGTCCCTTGTCAGGACTAACCGTCTGAGCATCGTATCTGAATGGGCTGGCGGGGTTACCTTTTTAGTCAGCGGCCGCGGGCGAGCGCGCCGGCGGCGTGTCAGGTCAAAGCGGGCTACGCAGAGACTAACTGGGCAAAAGAAGCGCGGGAAAAAACAAACAGAGCGACGGGCGAGGCGACAACTAAGCGTTACCGAGGCCTCATATGGGGGGTTGCCGGGACTGAGACTGAGGGGAACTGCCAGCGTGCACAGCTGCAAGCCAGTCGGAGGCGCCACGCGCCGGAAAGTCAACGACGGCCAGGGACAACTCCGAGAGAGAAAACGTGACACCGTATTTCAGACGACTGCGTGGGCACCAGGGTGGCCGTGGCCAACGAAACGTCGGCCGAGGTAGGGAAGAGAAATGCAAAGGCGAGGCCCCGACGGCGCGAAGCGCGGAAACCAGGGTGGGACCGTCGACCAAAGAATTGCTGCCAGAGGCGAAGCGTTGGGAGGCTGCAGCTCCCAGGGACCCCTGGCAGCAGCGCGCACGAGTGCGGGGAAACGGCGCAGCCGCGACGCAAGCCAAAATGGCGCGAGTCACCACGTACCTGTGCGAGAAGGGGTGCTGGCGGGGTTACGCGGAGCGTCCAGAGTGGCCGACGGTGCGCACCGGCGCCTGGATCGGCGGGTGGGGGACTGGAGAAGGATCGCCACGGGGGGCGGGCCGGACCCAGGGCCCCCAAGGCCCAGCGCGGCGGCGCCGGGGCCACGCGAGGCGCGCGGATCCGCCCCCGCCGCCGCGGGGGGGGGGGAGAAGGGTCGCCACGGGGGGCGGGGCGGACCCAGGGTCCCCAAGGCGATCGCGGCGGCGCCAGGGCCACGCGAGGCGAGCGGATCCACCCCCGCCGCCGCCGCCACGGGTGGTGGACGGTGGCAGGCTCGCCGTTCGCCAGCGAGCTCGGGCTCTGCTCCGCTGGCCGCCAACGGGGGCATCGGAGAGGAGGGCACGCCGGCACGAGGCGGAGACGGGGCGGGGACGGGGCGGGGGAGGGAAGAGGGAGGGAGGGAGGGGGCAGGAGGAAAAGGAGGAGGAGGAGGAGGAGGAGGCGGAGGAGGAGGAGGAGGAGGAGGAGGGGGGGGAGGCGAGCCCCGAGGGCACGCCGCCCTCGTGGGGAGGGGCAGGGGAGGGCGGGCGGCAGAGGGGGAGAGGCACGGGGCAGCGGGAAGGCGAGAAAGCAGCGGGAGGAGGAGGAGGAGGAGGAGGAGGAGGAGGAGGAGGAGGAGGGGAGGAGGACCCCGAAGTTGACCAGTGGTCTGTCCAAAAAAGCGGAAGCGGGCACTCTTCTTTCAAGAAGGTGCCCGAGAATAACATTATGAACCGACGCAAGACTACAGCAGCCAATGAGATACAAACCAAAATGGACTGGATCCAATCAAATCGAAATCGCACACGAGGGCACAACAAGTGAGAAAGCCCTCGCTCCACCTGAAATGTGTGCGC
>CAUYUJ010002359.1:382354-434854 GCA_963575745.1 Prorocentrum cordatum
CGCCGATAGATCGGCAAAAGGGCCCCCGACAGCAAAACCACACGTTCCTGCGAGGGTTGGGCTCTCGAGCTCGCGGGCCCCTCTCAGCGATTTTCCTGCGCGAGTGGAGTCGATGCGTCCCCCCCTGAGCCGATCCCCGCCTATCGTTAGGTCGGGCCTGTCCCCCTACAGGGGGATTTTGGACGAAAGATTACAAATACCCCAAACATGCTCCACAAATACTTGAAAATGATCAAGAAATCGTCCCCAGATTATTTTTTTGACTATTTCTGAATATTCCCCATGTAGAGGGACAGGCCCGACTTGAGCCTATCGTTGCCCCTGATTGGGGGGGGGGTCGGGGAAGGCACAACATCACCAATGCCCCTAGCAATGGATGGTTTGAGATCGAGAAGATCGACCAGGAACCCGGGAACCCGGCACCCACCGAGACCGGCCCAAAACCAATAACCCGGAACCCCGAACCGGGAACCCATGGAACCCAGCCGGCCACCGAAATCGGCGGGACGCTTTCGCCAAAGCATTCAAATTCCGCTAGGACCCTTTCGGTGCTTGCATTGTGTTGCTCCCATCGTACTTAAGGACCACATCCCAAAAATAATTTCGAGCACCCGGAAAAGTGTCCAGAAAGTGTCGAAACGGTGCCGGACGAGTGCCACCAAGGTCCCGACACGCGAAAACCGTCGAGCTTCGGTATTCCTTGGGGGGCTCAGAATGCCTTTCTGGCGATCGAGACGAAAAGTAGGCTGGAACATCGTAGTGCTCGCAGCGGCAGGAGGAATATCTCCTGATCCTCCTCCTCCTCCTCCTCCTCCTCCTCCCCCTCCTCCTCCTCCTCCTCCTCCTCCTCCTCCTCCTCCCTTTCCTCCTCCTCCTCCTCAGAATTCCGTTCTGGTGATCGAGGAATATCTCCTGATGCTTCGGCCGCCGTGCGGGCAGTTTCCCCCCCCCCCTCCCCCAGGCAGCCCCGCGCCCGGCAGGTCGTCGCCTCCGCCGTACGTGGAGGGAGCGGAGGGGCTCTTTTGAAGGGGCCCCAGGACACACGAATAGATACACACAAATAAGCAGATTCCCCATATTGTCCCATGTTTTCGGGGTCTCTGTCTTCCCCCCCACTTCCCATATTTTCCCATGTTTTCCTGGGAATTGAGGATAAATTGTGTCTGTGTGTTTTTTTTCCTCCTGATTTTTCCCTGGCGGCGGCGGGCCCAGGTCCAGAAACAGGTCCCACGACGAACAGATACGGTCAGGTCGGGCCCGTCCCCCTACAGGGGGATTCTGGGCGAAAGAATGACAAATTACCCCCAAAAATGCTCCACAATGGCCAGAAATGGTAAGACAAATCGTTCCCAGGCTATCCTTTTCACTATTTTTGAATAGTCCCGCTGTAGCGGGACAGGCCCGACTTGAATCTGAGGAGCAGGAGCGGCGCGAAAACCCAAGCCCAAGCGGTCTTTGCTTCTTGCTTTAGCGCCAAAGCAGTAAAAGTACCCCCGAACCCTTTGGGAGTGCACCTAAGGTAGAAGGGCCGCAAACATTTGGAATCATGATTTTTCTGTGTGCGTGTCAGACAAAACCGCCTGGATTTTCTATCCCTGATGCAACGACGGGGGCCTCAGTGAAGTCGCGTCTTCACGATAGGCAGAAAACAAATACGCAATAAACATAAACTTGGCCATGTCTTCACTATGTGTTCCGGGTCGGGCGAAAGGGGGGGATAGCAAAGGGGGGGGTGAGAATCAGCTCACGTAATTAGCTGATTTTCCCGCCGCCTCCCGGCGCCGGAGGCGGCTATATATCGAGGAATGGGCCCCTCGGTGAGGCCGAAACCAGCTGCTTGCAGCAAATTTCGTAACCCCCCCTTTCCCAATCCCCCCCTTTCGATCGGCCCGAGTGTTATTAAGGCTGAGAGTGTGCTATCCTCGAGGACTCCCTGTGTGGCTGCCGCTGTCGTCGTCGGCGCCGTCGTCCTCGTCCTCGTCGCCGTCGTTGTCGTCGTCGTCGTCGGCGTCGTCGTCCTCGTCGCCGTCGTCCTCGACCTCGTCGTCATCGTCGTCGACGTCGTCCTCGACGTCGTCCTCGTCGTCCTCGTCCTCGTCCTCGCCGTCGTCGTCGTCGTCGTCGTCCTCGGCGTCGGCATCATCGTCCTCGTCGTCCTCGCCGCCGTCGCCGTCGTCGTCGTCGTCGTCGTCGTCGTCGTCGTCGTCGTCCTGGCCTGGGCGTGGTGCGGCCGCGCGCCGGTGGGCCCTCGCAGGCGCCGTGCAGCAGGAGCGGCCCCCCAGGAGGCGCGCCGCCGCCTGGCCCCGGGCCAGCCAGTCGGGGCCGGTGGTGCCCGGGCACGGATCAGGCGATCGCAAACATCACCTCCCCTCCTCCTCTCCCCTCCCTCCCTCCCTCCTCCTCCCCCCTCCCTCTCCTCTCCCCCCCCTTCCCCTCTCCCCTCTCCCTTTCCCTCCTCTCCCCTCCCCTCTGCCTCTCCCTTTCCCGCTCGGGCGATCGCAAAGATGCATGAAGGGGGCGTGGATTTGCGACGGGTCCCGTTGCCGTGGGAAATCCCGGATTTCCGCCGCCGAGCGAGGCGGCACCGGCCGCATTTTGGAGAGGGCGCCTCCCGCGACCCATGGATTTGGCGGCCCCACGCCAAATCCACGGATCGAAAATCCATCCTTGCGCGCCCCCGGTCGGAGGACGAGCGGCGGAGAGCGAGAGGGGGGAGTGAGAGGGAGGAGGGGTCGATGCCTCCCCCTCGTCGTCGTCGTCGTCGGTCGTCGGTCGTCGGTCGTCGGTCGTCGGTCGTCGGTCGTCGGTCGTCGGCCGTCGTCGTCGTCGTCGTCGTCGTCGTCGTCGTCGTCGTCGTCGTCGTCGTCGTCGTCGTCGTCGTCGTTATCGTCGCTCGTTGTCGTCGTCACTCGTTGGTCGTCGGTCGTCGGTCGTCAGCCGTCGGTGGTCGGCCGTCGGCCGTCCGTCGTCTGTCGTCGGTCGTTAACCGTCTGTCGTTGTCATCGTCGCCGTCGGCCGTCGTCGTCGTGCAACAAATCTGGAGCTCGACGTGGTTGGAATTGGCGGCGCGGGTAGGAGGAGGGCTGAAGGCTCCTTAGAAGTGGGAGAGCGAGGAGGGAAGTGAGAAGGAGGAGGGCTCGATGCATCTCCCCTGGAGCCTGCGCCCCCTGTACGTTCTACCTGAAAGAGCGGTTCCGCCTCCGCTGTCACCAAAGCGCTCCTCTGGGATCAGTGCCGACGAGCGGTGCCGACGAGCAGTGCACACAGGGCCGCGGAGGCATACCTGGAGAAGGACGAAGGCGTAGATAGGCGGCGCGAACAAACGGTAGGGGGGAAGCCTTCTTTAGAAGAAGGTTCCTTCTCAGAAGGCGCCGGCCCGCGCCTTCTAAGAAGCAGGCGTGCTTTTAAGAAGCCTTCCCCCCTCCACCTACCCGCCTCCGCGCGTGGCTGACTAAACGGCGATCGAAGAAAAGGACCTTGAATGCGGATTGAAGACAAGGCCCGCGCCTTCTAAAAAGCAGGCGTGTTTCTACGAAGCCTCCCCCCCTCCCCCTGCCCCAGGGCCGAACCCAAACGGTGTTTTTCGTTTTCGTTTTGCTTTCGTTTTCTCCCTCGTTTTGTCTTCAATCCGCCTCTACCGCAAAACGAAATCGAAACGACAACGGCACGCGAAATCGCACAAACACCGTTCCGGTCCAGCCCTCCCCCTGTCCCACGAGGAGGAGGAGGAGGAGAAGGAGGAGGATCCAGACGGGGCCACAATCGTGCGCAGGCGACGCAAGCAGACTCAGGCAGACGCCTGACAAGAAAGGCTCGGGCACCTCGAGGAGGAGTGCCACACGAGGACGGGTCAGGGGGCCACCCATACTCGGCGCGATCGTCATCGACCACGGCCAAGCCCCCAAAGGTGGCGTCGATGACGACCTCGCCGAATGGGCGTGGCCTCAGCTGACCCGTGTCAGTCGGCGGCAGCGGCCGCCCAGTGCGAGGGCGGAGACCCTCCCAGAGACGGTCCAAACGCGAGCGCGTCTTGGGTGGCACTCCGCCGTGGCAAGGCTGCGCCAGCAGCTGCGCATTCTCGCTCGAATGCGCACCGCAGCGGGCACAGAAGACAAACTGGCCTACATGCCAGACGCGGTGGCCCCCACCATGGGCACACACGGGAGGATCGAAGGCCTCACAGTGCCGCGCCACGCGAAAGCACCTCGCGCACCTGACGCCGCCCGTGGGCGCGGGCACAGGCACGTGCGCATCTGGGGGCGGCTCCGTGTCCGCCGTGAGGGCGGGCGTCGGTCCCCGTCTCTGCGCCCGCCGCAGCTGTCCGCGGCGAGGTGCCGACTGCGACTTGGGGCCGACAGCCTGCAAAGTCCTGGCCAGGAACTTGGCCACGAATGTGACCAGCTTGAAAGAGCGCTGCACGCGCGCGCTCGCCTCGGCATCCGACGGATGTAGAGAAGCGCCCACGCGAGCGCCAGAATCTGCGTGATGGTTTCCCCACCGCGTGACCGCGCCCAGCTCTTGCTCGTCGTCGGGACGGCGGCGGGCGTGGCCCTTGACTTTCAACACCTCCACCCCCCCCAAGGTCGTCCACCCGATCCCATATCTGAGACCACGCGTCAGCGCCCTCGCACATGGCGCCCGTGGTCTCGAGGCGGCCACGCTGGAAGCTCGTGGCCACCCATTCGCAGTCCGTGTGGAAGCGAAGGGGGTCGACAGATACATGCGTGAGATACATGAGCAGGCCGTGCGCCTCGGCCAAGTCCGACGCCTGGTGTAAACCAGGCAGCAAGCCGCACAGGGAGGCCACATGTTCCCCTCGGGCGCCCACCTGCACTACACACCAGCCCGCACGACTGAGGCGCTGGTCAACCTGTACCAGCGACGCACACGAGGCGTCGCCGAAGGCCTCACCTACGAAATGACCGTCCAGCGGACGCTTGAGCCAGCGGGCGAGGAGGGAGAGGGACGGGCCGAGCACCCAGGGCCGAAAATCGGGGAGTGGTGGTAGAAGTCGTAGTGGTAGACGTGGTAAAAATAGTCGTAGTACTAGAAGTCGTCGTAGTAGTAGAAAAAATAGCAGTATGGGAAGTAGTAACCGTAGTCATGGTAGTAGATGTAGTCGTAGCAAATAGGATGGTAACAATAGTCGTAGTAGCAGTCGTAGTCGCGATCGTAAAAAGAGTAGTAGTAGTAGTAGTAGTAGTAGTAGTAGTAGTAGTAGTAGTAGTAGTAGTAGTAGTAGTAGTAGTAGTAGTAGTAGAAGTAGTCGTCGTAATGGCCGTCGTAGTAGTGATAGAAATAATAATAGTCGTGGTAGTAATGATACTGGTAGTAGTAATCGTAGTCGCTAGTCGTCGTCGTGGTCGTAGTATTGGCAGAAGTAGTCGTTGTAGTAGATGTACGGGTAGCCCAAATTGTAGAAGTGATAGCAATAAGGGTGATAGTAGTGGTAATGATAGTAGTAGTAGTAGCAGTAGTAGTAGTAGTGGTCGTCGTAGTAGTAGTAGTGGTAGCTGGTGCTGTTGTTACTATTGCTTCTTAGCGTCGTTGTACACGTGGTCGTGGGAGCAGTGGTCGTAACCGTAGTCGCAGTCTCAGTAGTAGTAGTAGTAGTAGTAATAGAGTACTTTCTGTAATAATAGGAGTACTAGTAGTACTAGTAGTCGTAGTAGTAGTGGCGATCGTATTAACAATACACATAATACCCGATAGTATTTCAATTCGTGCAATCCGTTGAACTCGTAGTAGTAGTAGTCGTAGTCGTAGTAGTAGTAGAAGTAGTAGCAGCAGTAGTAGTAGTCATAGTAATCGTAGTCGTAGTCGTAGTAGTAGTAGTAGTAGTAGTAGTAGTAGTCGTAGTAGTAGTAGTAGTAGTAGCAATATTAGTAGTAGTAGTAGTAGTAGTAGTAGTAGTAGTAGTAGTTGTAGTAGTAGTAGTAGTAGTAGTAGTAGTAGTAGTGGTAGTAGTAGTAGTAGTAGTAGTCGTATGAGTAGTACGAGTAGTATGAATAGTAGTAGTGATAGTAGTAGTAGTCGTAGTAGAAGTAGTAGCGATAATGCATGTATGAGGAGTCGTGGTAGTAGTCCAAGCAGTAGTCTTGGAAGTAGCACGGGTCGCCGTGGTAGTCGTAGTAGTAGCAGTAGTAGTAGTAGTAGTAGTAGTAGTAGTAGTAGATGTAGTCGTACCCGTAGTAATAATCAAAGCAGTAGTCGTACAAATAATAACAGTAGGTCGTAGTAGTGGTAGGAATACTACAAGAGCAGGCGTTATACTAGTCGGAGTCGTTGTGGAGGTAGTAATAGTAGCAGTAGGAGTGGTAGTAGTAGTAGTAGTAGTAGTAGTAGCAGTAGTAGTAGAAATCATAGCACCAGTCGCAGTATACGTAGTCGTAGTAGTATCACATTTGGTAGTAGGAGTAGTAATGGTAGTTGTAGTAGTCGCAGGAGGAGAACTAGAAGTGACAATAGTAGTGGCAGCAGTAGTAGGAGTAGTAGTCGTAGTCGGAAAAGCAGCTCTCCTAGCAGCAGTGATATGAGTAGACCGAGTAGTAGTGGTAGTAGTAGTAGTAGTAGTAGTAGTAGTAGTGGTAATAATAGTAGTAGCAGTAGCCGTAGTAGTAGTAGCAGTAGTAACAGTAGTAGTAGTCGCAGTAACAGTAATAATAAGAGGAGTCGTAGTAGTAGTAGTAGTAGTAGTAGTAGTAGTAGTAGTAGTAGTAGTAGTAGTAATAGTAGTAGTAGTAGTAGCAGTAGCAGCCGTAGTGGTAGCAGTAAAGGTAGCAGGAATAGTCGTAGTAGTAGTAGTAGTAGCCGTAGTGGTGGTAGGAGTAGTAAGGGTAGTAGTAGCAGTAGTAGTAATAGTAGAAGCAGAAGAAGTAATCGTATAGTTGTTGTAGTAGTAGTAGTAGTCGTCGCCGTCGTCGTAATAGTCGTGGTCGTACTATTAGTAGTAGTTGTAGCAGAGATGCTAGCAGTCGTAATAGTAGCAGTAGTAGTAGTAGTAGTAGTAGTAGCAGTAGTCGTCGTAATAGAAAGTGTAGTAGTAGTTGTTGTTGGAGCAATAACAGTAGCAGTAGAAGTCGTATCACTATGAGCAGTCGTAGTAGTAGTCATCGTAGGTGTAGTAATAATAGTAGTAGCGACAGTACTAATAATAGTTGAAGGTGTTGTTCTAGCTGAATCTGTAGTTCTAGTCGTAGTAGTAGTAGTGGTAATAGTAGTACGCGCAGTAGTAGTAGTAGTAGTAGTAGTAGTAGTAGTAGTACTAGTAGTAGTAGTAGAAGTAGTAGTAGTAGTAGTAGTAGAAGTAGTAGTAGTAGAAAGTTTTTATCGTAGTACTAATACTCGTACTACTAATAGTATTAGTACTAGTATCAATAGTAGTAGTAGTCGTCGTCGTCGTAGTAGTAGTAGTGGTAGTACTCGTAGTAGTAGTAGTAGTAGTAGCAGTAGTAGTAATAGTAATACTTGTAGTAGTACTAGTAGTAGTAGTAGTAGTAGTAGTAGTAGTAGTAGTAGTAGAAGTAGTAGTAGTAGTAGTAGTAGTAGTAGTAGTAGTAGTAGTAAGAATAGTAGTAGTAGTAGTAGTAGTAGTAGTAGTCGTAAGAGTAGTAGTAGTAGTAGTAGTAGTAGTAGTAATAGTAGTAGTAGTAGTAGTAGTAGTAGTAGTAGTAGTAGTAGTAGTAGTAGTGGTAGTAGTAGTAGTCGTAGTAATAGTAGCAGCAGTAGTAGTAGTAGTTGTTGTTGTAGTTCTAGGGGTAACCGCACTAGAAATAATGGAACAGGAGGAGGAGCAGGAGGAAGAGAAGGCAAAGGAGTTGGAACAAAAGGGAAACGAGGAGGAAGAGAAGGAGAGGAAGGATCAGGACGAAGAGGAGGGACCACTCACCGCCGACAGGAGCAGGGGGGGTATCAAAACAAAAGGCTCTTAGGGGTAAGAAGGGGAAGTGCGGAGCAGCGAGCTCCACTGCCAACTAGCTGGAAAGCCAAGGCTTCTGTGGTCTGGGGGCCAATAAAGGAGAGGGAAAATGCATGATCACTCATCGACAGGCAAAACACTCAAATTCGCTGGCTCGCGTGGGGGGGGGGGTCATGCAGGCAGTCTGCTGTCCCCGAGGGCTTCGAAACACGGACTCGGACTGCACTGCCTCGACCGGCTTCCTGTGCCTCGAGAGCTGAGTTCGTGTTGATCGCGGGAGGGGCACCTCGAGCTGCCAGGGACAGAGTGACAAATTGTACTCGACCTGAGTATCCGAGGTCCAGTGGTCCAAGCTCTGGTTTTTGCCGGGAAGGTACTTAGGCTTGCGGGTCGTGGGCCGTGAGCAAAGGTATCCTGAAAACCAAGGGCGAGAGGGGGGAGGAGACAAGGACAAGGGGTGAAACGAACGTGCAGATAGTGCAGATGGAAGGGGAGAGAGAGACGAGAGAGACAGAGATAGAGAGAGAGACAGAGACAGAACAAATAAGAATAATAAACAAAAAGAAGAAAATAATAGCGGAAAATAAACGGATGGAATCCGATGGAAAGGGGAGGCCACGGGAAGGACAGAGTGGAAGCACGGAGACCCGTGCGAGATGTGAATGGGGGAGCAAGCCGTGCACGCTGCGACAACAACAGCAATTCAGAGATGACGGGGTTCGCGAAACCTCAACAGATTCGCTCACCCAGCTATCTGCACACGTATGCAGTAGGCGCACACGATAAGAAATCCTACTACAAGCAATCTACGGGCACCCCCGCGGCGATTCTTGAGTCGGGGCACCAGCAGGCAGGCTGATTTTGAGTGCCTGCTGTACTTGCACATGCAGAACGACGTGCGTATGATAAGGCTTCGGGTTGCGCACAGACAGCCCCCCAAAGTAGTCCCGGTTGGCCTCAGCAGGCTCCCCGAGTAGTCCTGCACGGCTTCCCCCGGGGCCGTAGGCGACCCGAGGAGGAGGAGGAGGAGGAGGAGGAGGAGGAGGAGGAGGGAGGAGGAGGAGGAGGAGGAGGGGGGGGGGAGAGGGGGGATGGGGAGGGGGAGGAGGAGGAGGAGAGGAGGAGGAGGAGGAGGAGGAGGAGGGAGGAGGAGGAGGAGGGAGGAGGAGGAGGAGGAGGAGGAGGAGGGAGGAGGATGGAGAGTTGAGGGACGGGGGGAGGAGAAGACGACGCCTGGATAGGCAGGCTGGCCGTCCCGGCCAGGAGCGTTGAGCGGCCGACCTAGACTACTTCGGCCCCCCGGGTCCTGGGGGCGCCACACCCATCGGCGGCCGCAGGAGCTGGATGGAAACGTGAAGTCGGAAGGCGCTGAACATAGATCGGGTTTCCGCCCGCCTCCGAAGAAGAAATGAAACGACAAAACGAAATCACGCGATGGCTGAGGTGTGAAGGCGTCGCAACGTAGCTTGGAATCCGGAAGTCCAAGAATCCACTTGCGACGACCGACGGGCAATGCAGAACTGGCTTGTCCGCCACGGTTCGGGGCAGCACCTCCGTCCGAGGCGTGCGGCGGGCGGGCCGCACTCCCGAGCTGCGCATCTGGCCCGCCGCCTGTCGCTGCCCTCCAGGGCGTTGACGCCGCCAGAGCACCTGCAGAGCCTGCCTGCGATGCTTCTGGACGTGCCCCCCGAGCTGACTTCTGCTGCCGCCTCTCTGGCACGAGCGGATGGGCCCCGCGCCCGTGGGGCATGGGCTCTGGACCTCGGGACCTTCCCCCCCCGCTCCTCCTCCTCCTCCTCTTCCTCCTCCTCCTCCTCCTCCTCCTCCTCCTCCTCCTCCTCCTGCCTCTAGCGCCTCCTCCGTCCTCTCCTCCTCCTGCCTCCCTCCTCCGCACCCTTCCTCCTCCTCCTCCTCTCCTCCTCCTCCTCCTCCTCCTCCGCCCCTCCTCCTCCTCCTCCTCCTCCTTCCGACCCCTTCCTCCTCCTGCTCCTCCTCCTTCTCCTTCCTGCCTCCTCCCTCCCTCCTCCTCCCCTCCTCCTCACTCCTTACCTTCCTCTCTCCTCCTCCTTCCTCTCCTCCTCCTCCTCCTCCTCCTCCTCCTTCCCCTCCTCCTCCTCCTGCTCCTCCTCCTCCTCCTCCTCCTCCTCCTCCTCCTTCCGCGGGAGAGGCGTCATGTCAGAATAGGCCGCATCGGGCGGCCCAGGGGCCCAGGCCGGACGTCGGAGCCCAGGTTGCCCAGACTCGTGCCAGGATCCGTGGCCCATCCGGCACGTCTGGGCTGCCAGACTGACGGCAGAAAGTGCCCCCGATCCGCCCCGCACGCTCTGCGTACAGAGGCCGCCTGGCCCCGATGGGGGCCCGTTGCTCGGTGGGGACCGCGCCTCGCGTGCTCGGATGGGGACCGCTCAAAGCAGAGTATTTGTCCCACGGCCCCGGGGACCTTGAAAAGGGCCCAAGAGCCTGCAAATCGAGAAGCACTCCAGGACCCGTTTGCGCAGGACCCGTTTCGCCGAGGATGGACAAACACGCCTTCGGACAAACGCACTTTCAGGAGAGCTTTGAGGAGCAAAGCCAATCAACGTCCAAACACTGCCGAGCGTGTCTGGCACGACACACGACGATCAGCGAAACGACGGGGGACTGCACTGGTGCGCTGTGAACGCCAATGTCGAATGATGCGGCGCAGAACGTCTCTGTCGAGTTGCCTTGGTGGTCTTTCTGCCAATGACGGTGTGTGATTCGCGGCGAAGACTTCAGATCAATATTCCTCTTCTCCTCTTCCTCCTCCTCCTCCTCCTCCTCCTCCTGTATTGCCGGACTGGCCTTGCGACAGCATGGGGCTCGTAGCGCCAAGCGGGATGGCGGGGAGGTCCCCGTGCGCACCTCGCGGGAACATGGCAGGGGCAATCTGTCCTCAACCCGCCAACCGCTGCCGCCCCACTCCCCCATGTGTCCGGCAGGTGTCGGGAGGGGGAGGGGGAGACAGAGGTAGAGGACGAGGGGGATGAGACGGGACGGAGGAGGCGAACAAAAAGGATATGGAGCAGGAGGAGGAGGAGGGGGAGGAGGAGGAGGAGGAGGAGGAGGAGGAGGAGGAGGAGGAGGAGGAGGAGGAGGAGAGGGAGGATGGGGATGGAGGATGAAGAGGGGGAGGTGTGTGGAAGGTGGGGGGAGTAAGAGCTCGAGGGGGGAAAAGGGGGGCGGAGGGTGCCGTGTATAGCTTGTTCTGCCACGTCTGTTTCGTCCCGTGGTCGGTTCTGTTCGAAGAGGGGCCCCTCCCGAGCCGTGGCAAGAGCCGCGACGGGCGCGCCCGCGGGAGCGGCCATCTGTGCTTAGAGACGCACGGTCCTACCGTTGAGCTCACACACTCGCATACGCCTCGCAGCATGCTCCACTCTTCCCCCATCCTGTGCGAGACGGCGAACAATGGCAACTGTGCTTGACGAGACCCGCGTAAGATCAGCATCCGACTGCTGGGGAGAAATGCCCCAAAAAACACATCGATACCAGAGAGAGAGAGAGAGAGAGAGACACTTGTTGACTGGGGGAGAATCGAGGATTCAGGTGCAGTGCGTGGGGAGCGAATCCGAAAGCACAGCCACGACAGAGCCTGGGACCGCATGGAATGCGCCTGCGGCATCATGGATGCGGGCTTTGCCTTTGCAAGCGGCGGCCTGCCGTGGCGGCCTTGCAACAAAAAAACGCGGGGGGGCGATGGGGTTGCGGAGCCTCTCTTCGAGCCCTGCGGGTAACGGTCCGAGGGGGGGCCCCCAAACGCCCGCCACGAGCCCCATGAGCTGACGGACGCGCGACGTCCCCATGTTTTCAATGCACGGACCCCAAAATCCCGACCCTGTCCCCTGAACCTGCTCTTCACCCTGGACCGTGTCTGACAGCCCTAGGGCCCAGCGAGGACCTCCGGAGGCCGAAAGTAGCTGTCGTGATTTTTGTCCACACCGCGAGCACTGAAGTTCCCCCCCCCCAAGATGAAACCTCCCGTCGTGATTTTTGCCACGCTGCGAGCACGTCCGAGTCGACAGTGTCACGGCACCCGGGCGCACCCGGGCACGCCCCGTGCAGGGGCGGCTGATGGGCCCTGGGGCTCGCCGTGCTCAGCGCCAGCACGGGGACGTCGGGGCCTCGGGCCGGGCGCGCCGCGGGCGAGCGGCGCGGCGCAGGTAAAGTCAAGAAGGATGACGCAGGAGGGAGGGAGAAGAAGGGGAAATAACACATACACATATATGTATGTATGTATGTATGTATGTATGTATGTATGTATGTATGTATGTATGTATGTATGTATGTACATACTATATATACATGTATATATATATATATATATATATATGTATGTGTGTCGATCTCTCTCTCTCTCTAACTCTCTCTTCCGTCAACTGTGTGTTCGTTTTCTTTTGCTCTGTACATGCATGCATACATACATACATATATAAATATATATATATATATATAAAACCTATCACGATGCATCTTTATATATATATATACGAACAACTATACATGAAACTATATGTTTGTATATGGATCGTTATGTGAACATATGTGTATAACGTGTGCGTTTGTATATGCAGATGCTCGCGTGTATCTGAGCGGCTACACAAAGAGAGCGAGAGAGAGAAGAGAGAAATAACAACAAACACAGAACCGACGGGGAGGGGCATACGTAGAAACGTGTGCATAGATCGAGGGAAGAAGACGGATACCTCTCTGTCTCTACATATTTTTATGTTTATACATCCGCACTTACATACATACTTGTAGGCATATATACATGTATCAAAGATATACAGACGAGAGAGACAGAGAAACACATAACGAGAGAGAGAGAGGAGCAACACCACACACGAGAAAATAAACAGAGAGAAAGTGAGCAACAACAACCACACAATAGACAACGTGAAAGAGAGGGGGGAAACAGAGAGAGAGAGAGAGGCATCAAAAGAGGGAGGGGAGAAAGAGAACGAGAGAGAAATGGAGGGAAACGCGACTGTGTGGACGCCGCCGCGCTGAGCACCAGTGGGCACAAAGAGAAGCGCCCGACCCCGGAGGGCCACGCATCACTCTTAGAAAACAGACCCCCAAGAGACCATTCATCACGGGATCGCGGCGGGGAAAGCGCGGGACCTCACGACGATGTGCCCCGCGAAACGGGACGAATACACGGCCCCTGCCGTAAAGCACGCCGGCGAAGAAAAGTCAGCAGCAAAGACGTGAAAGCACCACGACATGGGCAGCGCGGAAGGCTCACGCGAGCAGGCATGCGAACGAGGGAAGGCAGGGAGGGCCCTGGCGGAAAAGGCAATGACTGGGGTCCGAACCAGTGGATCACAGGGCCGTCAACCCTGAAGTTCCCGATTTGCTGCTTGGGGAACCTCCGATGTCGGAGGGATGCTTCAGCGATCAGTGCGAACGGCGGGCCGACACGCGTCCGGCGGTGGAGAGCAGGCGCTCTCGCGACGCGTCGACGCCCCTCCTGCAGCGAATCCCGCCGCGCCCGATGCGGATCCCGCCTGCACCGGGCGGAGCGCACAACGGACGTCCTCGCGCCGAAGTCGGCGGCGCACGTGCCACTGCAGGAGGGAGCTGCGCAGGCGCAGCGTGGTCCTGGAGGAGGAGGAGGAGGAGGAGGAGGCGGAGGAGGAGGAGGAGGAGGAGGAGGAGGAGGCAGGAGGAGAAGGAGGAGGAGGCAGGAGGAGGAGGAAAAGGCAGGAGGAGGAGGAGGAGGCAGGAGGAGGAGGGGGGAGGAGGAGGAGGAGAAGGAGGAGGAGGAGAAGGAGGAGGAGGGGGAGGAGGAGGCAGGAGGAGGAGAAGGAGGAGGAGGAGGCAGAAGGGGAGGTGGCAGGAGGAGGAGGAGGAGGAGTGTTGCTGGGGCCCCCTGGGGCTCCTCGGGCGGACAAGCGCCCCGGCGGCCTCCGCGCTGCGGATCCCCCAAGCAGATGGCGCCGCGCCACGGGCTGGCTCAGTGGGCGGAGCGGCGAAAGCAACGCGAGCGCGGGCACCAGCTTGGGCGCCCGAATTATCCGGGGTAACTCGGGTCCGGGGTAACTCGGGTTTGGATTCCCAGAAAAGGAACCCGAGGTAGCCCTGACCCGAGTTATCCCTGATGATTCGGGGCTCTGGACGCCCGGGTTATCCGGGGTAACTCGGGTCCGGGGTAACTCGGATTTGGATTCCCGGAAAACGAACCCGAGTTATCCCTGACCCGAGTTACCCCTGATGATTCGGGGCTCTGACCAGCTGTCTCCGGGCCCGCTCGTGGGAACAAGGAACTCGCCATCGCTCGGACGTCCATTCCCTGTGCTTTTTTCGGTTTCGTGCGTGTTTTTTTCGCCAAGTGACCAAGGATGCTCCTCGATGGCCCTCGCCGAAGGAAAAAATGCACACGTCCGAGCGATGCCAAGGGAAAGGCGGCACCAACACCACTCGGGCCAGGCGAAGGGGGGGGGTAGCAAAGGAGGAAGGGTGAGAATCAGCTCACGCATAGCTGATTTTCCCGGCGCCTCCCGGCGCCAGGAGGCGCCCATGTATCGAGGAATGGGCCCCTCGGCGGGGCCGAAACCAGCTGCATGCAGCAGTTTTCGTAACCCCCCCTGTTCCAATCCCCCCCTTTCGTCCGGCCCGAACCACCAGGGCAAGGAGATGCGAGGAGCAGTGGCAGTCTCCCTGGTGGTGTGGTCCCCCCTCTCGCTCGAGAAATCTTCAGCCTCGGGCTCTGGAGGCATCGTGGACCTCTTCGCTGAAGGTGGTCCCCCTGGTTGTGTTGGTGTGGCGTCTCCTCCCTCTGGCCTGGCAGTCCTGATCACGGGCGAAGGAGACCTCCTGCGCTGCTGGACGGAAGAAGAGCCCCTCCCCCACCCCTGCCAGGCGACGCCGAAACGACGCTCATACCCGCCCCAAGCCCACCCTCACATTGAGCTGTGTCGGCTCGGCCTACCTCCGCAGGGCGCAAACTTTGAGACGGCTCGCGCTGTGGTGCTGCGCCTTCAGAGGCATCTCCGCGCCCGTCCCTCCCCCGACGAAGCTACGACGAAACTCCCCGTCCCGCCCCCGTGCCAGCCGCAACAGCTCGCAAGGAGGTAATGATCGCAGCCCTGGAAACCTCGCGGGGTTCAGGGATGGGGACGGTCGCCAAAATGCGCTGCATGCGCATGCGCTGGACATACCAATCCTGACTAACTAATATCTGGCGCGATCTGTCCGCGTGCAAGCCCCAAAGGCGGCGTGGCCGGTCTAGCCGGTCTCGCGTTGCTCTGATGATGGTATGTTTCGCTTGCTCTGTCAAGAAACCATTAATCTCGCTGAACGGGTTACCGATACGTGTGCCCGCCAGCTTCTTGGACTACAAAAGATGGGGTAAACGTTGTTCCACTTGAGCGCCCCCCCCGTACCTTCTATCCCAGTGGATAGGATAACCGCATGTTTGGATACCCCCAAGGCCTTCTAACTTACCAGATGGGGTAATCGCCTTAAATGTTTGCCGGACTCTTGTTCCCAGGAAGAACAACAGGAAAAGAAGGAAGAAAGGAAAACCGGCTCCCAGAGGGAACAAAAGAAAAGGAGGTAGATACATCGGGCCGGGCGAAAGGGGGGGGTAGCAAAGGGAGGCTTTGAGAATCAGCTCACGTAACTGATTTTCCCGGCGCCTCCCAGCGCCGGACGCGGCAATGAATCGAGGAATGTGCCCCTCGGTGGGGCCGAAACCAGCTGCATGCAGCAGATTTCGTAACCCCCCTTTCCCAGTGCCCCCCGTTCGTCCGGCCCGAATAAATAACGGAAAAGGAGGAGGAAGAGGATGAAGATGACGACGACGAGGAAGAAGATAGGAGGCCCAGCGCCGCCGTCTGAGGAGGGCCGCGCGCTGGCGTCGCCAGGCGTTCTTCCTGGGCCTCCACCACGACACAGGCCAACCAGACCCGCCAGACCAACCAGACTAACGTTAGGTCGGGCCTGTCCTCCTACAGGCCGAGTTTCGATGAAAAAAAAGAAATAGTCAAAACATACGCAAGAATACAAAAAAAAGTCCCCGACTATTTTTTACCATTGTTGAATATTCCTCCTGTAGAGGGACAGGCCCGATTTAAAACTAGCGCACGGCGGGACGCCAAGCTTCGACATAGCTAACTTAAAGCTTGGAACGGAAGCCCCAGCTTCAGAATCAAGCTGGTCTGGTTGGTCTACCTGGCCGATCTGACTGGCTGGTCTGACTGGCCAAGTCTGGCCTGGTTCGTCCGGCCAGGTTGGTCAGCTTGGTCCGGCCAGGTTGGTCTGCTTAGTCCGGACTGGCTTTCGCTGGTCTGAACGGCTAGCTGGTCTGCCTGGTCTGGTTGGTCCACCTGACTAAATGGGCTGGCTGGGCAGACTAGTCTGCTTGGTCCGGGCAGGTTGGTCTGCTCAGTCTGGTCTGTGCTTCGCTGGTCCGAACGGCTGGCTGGTCTGGTTGGTCTGATTACTCTACCTGGCTGGTGTGGTTGGTCTACCTGGCCGATCTGACTGGGCCGTCTAGCTGGTCTGCTTGGTCGTGGCCGCTGTCCTCGTCTTCGCCCTCGACTTCCTCGTCGTCGTCGTCCTACCCCTTGCGTCGCCGCAGCCGGGGCTGGGACCGGAAGCGCTGCTGCGTCAAGTCCGGCTTCGGCGGAGAGGGAGGTGGGGAGCGAGGGAGCATCAGCAGCCATTCCAGTTCTTACGCCTCGAAGCAAGGTGGGGCGCTTGGGCACAAGAGCTTTTCGCCTCGAGCGGCTCAGACTTATAGAGTCGGATCGATCGGATCGGAATTGAGCCCGGGAAGTCGGCGGGAAAGGAGTGAGGATCGATCGACCGAGCAACTGGGCCGAGTGCGGGGCCGCCTCGCGTCAGAAATGAAGGAGGATGGGGAGGTAAGAAGTGCGAGGAGGAGGAGGAGGAGGAGGAGTGCGGGCTGCAGTGGTGATAACTGCTAGCTGGGGGCGGCCAAGCCAGCAGCGGCGGAGAGAAGCGGAGGAGGAGGCGGAGGAGGAGGAGGAGGAGGAGGCGGAGGAGGAGGAGGAGGAGGAGGAGGGATGACAGGGAGGAGGAGGAGGAGAGGAGGAGAGGAGGAGGTGGATGACAGGGAGGAGGCGGAGGAGGAGGAGAAGGAGGAGGAGGAGGAAGAGAAGGAGCAGGAGCATGATGATGATGATGATGATGATGATGATGATGATGATGAGGAGGAGGAGGAGGAGGGGGAGGAGGAGGAGGAGGAGGAGGAGGAGGAGGAGGAGGAGGATTGGGCAGGGAGCAAGATGCGGTGGATAGGGAGGACAAGATGAAGAGGAGGAGGATGATGAGAAGGATGAGGATGAGAAGAGGAGGGCACGGAGGAAGAGGCGGAGGAGAGGAGTGGCTTGATCTCGGGTAAGGGACGCGCCCGTACACCAATCGGCGGATTGGCCTGCAGCAGGCTGGAGAAAGAAAGCGCAGAAGGGGGAGAGGGGGACAGGAGGGCAGGGAGAGCCGCGACCAGGACGAGAAAGAGAGGATGAAGACGGAGGAGGGGAGGGCGGGAGGGCCGGAGGAGGGAGGAGGAGGAGGAGGAGGAGGAGAGGGAGGAGGAGGAGGAGAGGAGGAGGAGGAGGAGGAGGAGGAGGAGGAGGAGACGGGGCAAGAGGAGGGTGCGAGGAAGCCGAGGCGAGGAGGGCAGGCGGCGCGGCGACGCGGGCGAGGAGGGCGCAGGGCCGCGGCGGAAGCCCGAGGGCCCCGCAGGGCACGACCCCGGGCACCACGCGCGGGCTGGCGAGGCCGACGAGGCCTGGCGGGGCAGCTCGGGGGCGTCTGGGAGCGGGGGCGTCCAGAGCGGTGGGCCTGCCTCCCACCACCACCACCAGGGGGTCCTCCTTCCTCCTCCTCCTCCTCCTCCACCTCCTCCTCCACTCCTCCTCCACCTCCTCCTCGCTCCTCGTCCTCCTCCTCCCTCCTCCTCCTCCTCCTCCTCCTCCTCCTCCTCCTCCTCCTCCGGGGGGCGTCTGAGAGCGGGGGCGTCCAAGAGATCGGGGGGAACAAAAGGGGGGGAATGGCAAAGGGTAGGGCAAAGAATCAGCTCACGTAGCTGACCTGGCGCCCGGAGGCGCCCATGTATCGAGGAATCGGCCCGGCGGCGGGGCCGAAACCAGCTGCATGCAGCAGCTTTCGGAACCTCCCCATTTCCCTGTCCCCCCCCCCTTTCGTTCGGCCCGAAAAGACGGGTCGGGGATGCACTGACAAGGGTCAGTGCAACGCTGGTCCGGTCGGGCGTTGCCGGTCGGGCGTTGCAAGCTGCTGCTGAATCCTGCAGGGTCCTGCACGCAGGCCCAGGTCGGTGCACCCCTGGCTCGGCAAGACCCTGCCAGATCTGGCGCTTTGGCCGAGCCCCGTTTGCGCAGTGCCCTTGCCTCCAGGTTCCCGAAGCTCGACTACACGCAACAGTGGCCCTGGGTAAGAAAGACCTTTGGTGCGCGGGTTTCTGGGCGCCGCGCGGGGGCCAAACACGAGCGCGCAAAGACGCTACTACCGCGCCGCGTTCAGCGGTCGGGGGGCCCCAATGGGCCCGCACCAAAGGTCACTCCGGCGAATGGTCACTCTTACGTCTAGTCACTGGTCTAGTCGGTCAAGGCTCCCGAAGTGCAAGAGAAACCTTCGATAGTTGCTCATCCTTACTGTGCGGGCTGACTGTCTTGCAAGAAGAACAGGGGGCCATGACATCGGGGACACATCGTGGCTCCAGCCATGAGAATCCCCCCTCCCCAGCTGTCAGCCCCCGCTTCGGTCGGGAGCGGCCAAGGGGGGGGGGTGTCCAAGAGGGGGGGTGCAAATCATGACTGGCGGCATGTGCGCGGCCCCGCGGGGGGGCCAGGGACAACAATGAAAAGAAAAAGGGGCGCCATGAAATCTTGGGAAATATCACGGCCCACGCCATGATACCCCCCCCCCCGTAGTCCTCCTCCTCCTCCTCCTCCTCCTCCTCCTCCTCCTCCTCCTCCTCCTCCTCCTCCCTCCTCCTCCTCCTCCCTCCTCCTCCTCCCTCCTCCTCCTCCTCCTCCTCCTCCTTCTCCTCCCTCCTCCTCCTCCCTCCTCCCCTCCTCCTCCTCCTCCTCGTCCTCCTCCTCCTCCTCCTCCTCCTCCTCCCTCCTCCTCCCCCTCCTCCCCCTCCTCCTCCTCCTCCTCCTCCTCCTCCTCCTCCTCCTCCTCCTCCTCCTCCTCCTCCTCCTCCTCCTCCTCCTCCTCCCAGTCATCACCCCCCTTTCTGCCGCCCCCGATTCGGGCGCCCCCGAGGCGGTGGGAGGCCCGCCGCCCGGGGCTCGGTCTGGACTCCGGGGGCGCGATCCCGTGGCCACGCGGTCGCGCGGGCACCTCCCGCGCCCGGCATCCGCGAAGAGCGCCGCGCGTCGGATGAGGAGGAGGACGAGGCGGAGGAAGAGGAGGAGGAGGAGGAGGAACAGGAGGAGGAGGAGGAGGGAGAGGAGGAGGAGGAGGAGGAGGAGCAGGAGGAAAAGGAGGAAGAGGAGGAGGAGGAGGAAGAGGAGAAGGAAGACGAGGAGGAGGAGGAGGAGGAGGAGGAAGAGGAGGAGGAGGCGGCGGAGGAGGAGGCGGAGGCGGACGCGGAGGCGCAGACGGCCCATGGGCCCGGCCCCCGAGCAGGGCTCGAGGTCTTCGGGTGTCTCCGTCGGTGCTCGGCAGCTCTCCAACCCTCCGGGTGCTCCCCGGCGGCGGCGCCGCACCGAGGGCGTTCTGCAGGGGTTCCGAGGAACTCGCCATCGCTCGGACGTCCATTCCCTGTGTGTTTTGTCGGTCTCGTGCGTGGTTTTCTCGCCAAATGATCAGGGATGCTCCTCGATGGTCTTCGCCGAAGGAAAAGTGCACACGTCAGAGCGATGCCGAGGAGGAAGGTCCCGAGGTCTGACCCGAAGATCAGCATCTCCTGGTCAGCGTTCGGTCGGGCACGTCCCCCTATTGAGGCGGATTTTAAACGAAAAATGCGAAAAAGTCAAAATCGTTCTAGACTTTTACGAAAATGCATTCAAAATCGCTTCAACTACGAAAATTCAAGACAGGTTCCAAATTACGATAAAATTGCAGGTACTGAAATAATACGTGTATGTTATCTTGATAACTTCGGGTAGCGGAGCTGGGGTCCACGGACCTTGCCCGACAGGGCTGGTGAAATCTCTTTTCCACCTCAGCATGAACTGAGCCAAAACTGGCTCTCCACAGTACACAAATGTTACAACAGCGCATGCACAACAATCCTCACTCAAATCACTGATATATCCCTTGTTTCCTGCACTCCTCCTCGGGCCCATCTGCAGCTTCATGCCAAGATTGGGCACGCAATCTGGAAACAATTCAATATCGAATCGTGGCCAGCGAGTGAGGGTGCCAAATCCCGACAAACCCATCAACACTGTAGATCTTGTCCTGCCTGATCTCGTTGAGGGCGGTCGCCACGCATGCTTCGACCACCATCGCCTTTGTATACGTCGAGATAGCCCGATCCACCCGCCGTAGCCGTAGAAACTCCCGTCCACTGTCTATGGCCATAGCTGCGAGCATGGCCCGAACATCATTGTCCACGATCTTGCTCGTAACTCCATTCTTCATCGTGTCCTTCAGGCTGTGCTGAGTTGAGGCATCTTTCTGTGCTGGCTGCATGATACGGTCGATGTGCTGCTTGACTTTGAAGGCTGCACTCGCTGCGATAACACTCAAAAGGGTGGTCATCATCATCACGACCGTTGTGGAAATGCCAAAATGGCTCTCATCATCTGCAGGGCTTGAGATCGCGACTGGCTGGTAGTTACCTTTAATCATCTCAGTAGCATCTGCACGTCCCACTTGAAGAAACGCACCAAGACCCACCAAGCATTGGGCAAGTGCACCCATTAGCTCCAGCGCAGGTTTACGGATCTGGCCCTTCTTGTCGTTGCTTGAACTCGAAACTCCTCCAACTTCACCTTTTCCAGTAAGCCATACCTTCATTGCCGTCAGATGCTTCGTGAAATCGATCCTCGACAGATGCTTCGTCCCGGTGTCTGCTGTATTCTCCTCGGTATGGACCTTGTTGGTGCTGACCTTCGTCTCCGCCTTCGGTGCGACGAGGTCCTTTGTCCACAGGTCCTTCAGCTCGATCTGCCGCATCCTTCCAAATCCCTTCTTCTCGACGTTCGTGAGCGCGCTAGAGTTGTTTGTCGCTCTCCAGCGTCGCAGGCACTGTGTCGTCCAGGAGCTCCTTGAGATATGTCTGGGCACCCCTCGCCTCGATACCGGCGTGCACGAGCGCGTTGAACTCGGCCTCGGGTGACGATAGTGCTGGAGCCCCTTGTGTTTTGACAGACTGCATGATCAAAGCTCCATTGAGAAACAACTGGCTTCAGCTGGTAGACTTCCTTCCGATTGGATCACCCGCCCAGTTTGAATCTGCACGTCCTATGATTCTGAACTCACCGCTGTCTGGATACATACATGTCACCGACGACGGATGAGCTCGAATGAACCTGATGATACGTATAAGTCTCGTCTGGTCCTGCACCGTTGGTCGTGACATCCCCCTCGAGCACTCCTTCGCCGCGTACTGGCACTCGGGCCTCTCTAAGCAAACGAACATGTTGAGGCCGTTGATGCTCATGAACCCCGTGGCCGCCTTTGCGTCCAACTCCTCCCCGCTCTCGACCTTCCTCTCATTCCTGATTCCAGGTATTGGGCGTCTTCTTATCATTGGGCTCAGAGCCGAGTAGCGTCTTCACAATAGCAGGCCACATACGAGGGGGTACGGAGCCAGCCACGTCCAAGATGCTTGATCTCTGGACCACCAACCGTAAGTTCTGGAACCTTGAGCAGGATGTGCGCGCCGAGCTCCCCCAAAACTCTGCTGGCCGAAACTCCAGGCCCAACCGGCGCACCGTCATCGACATGCTTGGTCGTCGCCACCTGATTGGTCCTGTCTGCGAACGTGCACGGATCCGACAGAAACCTCTTGAACGTCATCTTTGGTTCATCACTCCGTCCTGTAGCAATGTTCTCGAAGTGGTCATCGAAATCTATCATTGCCTCGTTGCGTCCATAAGCTGTCTTGTTGAGCTTGAAAACCCAATCTGAACTATCTGGTAAGTGGCAGTACTCCTTCGGGACCTCAGCATAAACCAACTCCCGAATAGGTGCATACAGAAACGCGCGAGATATGTCGAAGAAGTAAATCGCAAAGTCCTTCGCGATAGCGTACACCATGAGCAACTTGAGTGAAAACGAAAGTGGGGTGGGGCAGTACAGCTCGGTCTTGCTCTTGTTGATCTGCTTGCCAAATGGCCTCGCACAAAGCCTTGCCTTGAGCTCGCCACTCAGCATCTCCAAGACCCATGTCCACGTAAGAGCCTTGGGCCCGTGAGGGCCCCTGTGGGTGAGCTCCCACGCGTCGTAATTGTCGAACCGATCCAGCTCGCACTGCTTTGCCTCCCACTCGTTGTCCTCCGCCCAGCCCATCACGACGCTGAACTCGCTGTCGTCCTTCGTCTCCTTGTCGACCTCGGCCACAAGCCTCATCATCTCCTCGGTGCTGAAGCCTGCCACGAGCCTCTTGAGGTCCTCCTTGCTCATGTCCTCGATGGCTCCCACCAGACCTCGACTGCCAGGTGGGCCCCCAGGGCCGCCTTCACCAAGGTCTGCGTCAGCAGCTCCCCGTTTGCTAGACGATCCTGGGGTCGGAGCCTCCTGCTTGCAACGAAGCCTCCTCTCGATCCTATGCACCTGCTGCCGGACCTCCGAAGCTGGGTCTCGACTTTGTGCTGGCTCTGGCCCTGCTGGTGCTTGTTGATTGCCATGGCCTGCCTCGGAGCTGATCGCGGGTACTGGAACCACGACGACCTCTGGCTGCTCCTCGGTCTTGCTGGCAACGGTCTTCTCGTGCTCGGCCCGACGCTGCTGGCGTGTCCTGCTGTGGTGCGGTGGTCGGCCGCGTCCGTGCTGACCCTTTGCTGCGTGCTCACACCCGGGACATCCCTCCGTTGGCTGCCAGTTCTCGCCGTCATCGAGTCCAGCCTTCACCGATGCCTTCCACGGCGTCCATCGCATAGCTCTGAGAATCTCCGTATCGAAACTCTCTTCCTGCGTAAGCGGTTTCACCGTCCTGGCTTGAACTATCCCAGTTGCTGTACCTATAATGTGAGCGTCGCTCTTCGTACTGCGTCCAAGCCACATCCCTTTGCACCAGGCCGTGCCCAGCTTGTCCTGCAGCTCAGTGTGCTCCATGCCGATCACCGTCTCCCCAGACTCCAGCATGGGTGATGTATGCGGTGCCAATCTCGGTTCCTCAAAAGATGTGCGACCGCTGCTCCCCTCCGCTGGTATCTGTTGTGGCAGAATGTCTGATGACGTATCATCCAGGGAATGACGGGAACATCCTCCGTTAACTTCACGTTGTAACGTCTCTCCAGAGCCAAACGCCCAGTCCGGGCAAGACCTGCTACAGGCTTGGCTCCACTCTCAGCCCCTCCTTGAGACGCATGGCTTCTTTTCGGAACCAGCCGTATTCGGAGTTCAGCCTCTGCGGCCCCCTTGCCAAGCTTCTTGACACGCTGAGAAACAACTCCATTCATGAGTGCCTCCAATGCAGGTTCGCCGTCCAACTGCACCTCCATGCTCATGTAGCCCAGCTCGTCCAAGAACTCGCTGACGGCTTCTACGGCGTAGCTCTGGCCCCCTTTCGCCTCGACAACAACTCCCATGAGATATCCAGCCCTTCGGTCCTTGCCCACCGCCAGGGTGAGTTTGCGACCAGCGCCATCTTCGCCAAGACTGAGAAACCCCTAGTCAAATGAGACAACTGGAGTAGCCGATGCGTTTGGATCCCTTGCGCGGTGAGGGTCTTCTTGCCCCCTTCCCATCATGCACTCCTGACACCACGCCCCGAAAGGTGCATGACCTCTCCGAATGTGCGCTCTGACAAGTTCTTCCAACACTCGAACTGGCCTCTTAAGACCAGGTGCGGCGGGCGCCCCCAGCGAATCCTGGGCCCCGCCAGCGGCGCCACGCGGGCCATCGCGTGAACTAGCCGCCCCACTGCTGACCTGAATATCGGCGGGCTCCTTCTCGACGGACTTCTCCTTCATCTGAGCGTCCTCCGTCTCAGGTTGCTCGTCGACGTCCCCGACGATGGACTCGTCGCTCGTCGGATCCTTGAACCTCATTGGAAGAAGAAATGCATTCACCTTCCGACGTAGCTGGGGTGAAACAGTAGACCCCAGTGCTTTGCCAATCTCATGCTGCACATTCCTGTTGCTTCTGAACATCTTGGCTCCGTCATGGTCAAAGTGTACTGAATAGCCCGCATCGTTCATCTCCGCGACTGAAAGAGCACCTCTACGGACGCCAGCTGGCGTGACGTTGAGCTTCGCACTGATCGCCGCGTTCGAATCGGAAACCTCTCCAGTCAACGTGCGCCTGTCCCATGTCCGTACACCCTTTCCAGTAATCGATTGCAAAGACTGACCTGGCTCGCCCGTGAGTTCACACCCCTCCGTCATAGCCTTTGGGGCGACATGAGTGTGAGCTCCACTGTCAGCGAGCATCTCGCATTCGTCCCCGTCGTGGTCGTCCGTGAACGCAAAAATCAAACCCGCTTCATCCTCTGGTAATACTGCCGCCTGCACTCGTCCAGGCACACGTGTCGTGGCCTGCGTAGGTACCGGCATCTGTGATGCTGAGTCGCCTGGATTGAACGTACTTGCTGTGCCCGATCCAGGTGGTTGTGAAAATCCTGGCTGGACCTCCGACACGGACCGTTGACCTCCTCCAGACTGGTACGCGCCGCCACCGTACTTCCTGCAATCCGCCATCTTGTGTCCATACTTGCCACAGTGTGGGTTAGAGCACCATCCGTCGAAGAACGTCACCTCACCCTCCTTACTCTTGGCTTTGCCTTTTGCCGTCGCTTTTGCCGCCTCGGCCCCCTGCGCCCTTTTGGCCACCCGCCTTGCCGTCCATCATGTCCGACCTGCCGTAGCCCTTCCCCTTGGAGTCGCCCTTGCCACCTTTGCCAAAGGCGTCTACGTCCATGGCACTGGGGTCGAACTTCTCATGGGCCGTCTTCGTGTCTCGCTGGCTCATCTGCTGAGCGAAGGACTCGCAGGTCTCACGTAGAGCCTGATAAGTCGTGAACGTTTGCATCATCACCTGTGTCCAGAGCGGCTCGGGCGTGTTCTGCTTGATCATAGCCCGGATGAGGGTGTCCGAGATCATTTCACGAAACTTATCCTGATACTGATTGACGTCCAACAGAAACTTCGTGAGCTCTTCGACGTATGTCTCCCACTTGCCTGAAAACTCCGCGTTCACTAACAGATGCAGCTGCGCCACCTTGTTGGAGCTTGTCGCCGCATCTTCTCGCATGCATAGTCGTCTCCACTACTCCAATCCATTTCCCTGCTCACAGTTCATCACCAAGGTGAGCGCGCTGCCTCCCAACAACTGTGACAGGATGTATCCCATCGTCGCAGCATGCTGCTTGTTGTCGTCTCCCATCTCGGTCAACGTGAGGACCGTGCCGTGGCTAGCTGCCGCTGTCACCGCTGATGCCAACCTCGGGTCGATCGCGCCAAGGTAGCTGATCAGCTGATATCTGAAAGTCGGAAACTCATCTCGATTGTCTGAATACTTGTTCGGTCGTCCCAACAGGCGCGTGTCTACAAAACCAGCCATCTGGAGAAGAAACCAGTCACGCTACCATGCAAGTGCTGAAATAATAAGTGCATGTTATCTTGATAACTTCGGGTAGCGGAGCTGGGGTCCACGGGCCTTGCCAGACAGGGCTGGTGAAATCTCCTTTCCACTACAGCATGAACTGAGCCAAAACTGGCTCTCCACAGTAGACATATGCTACAACAGCGCATGCACAACAATCCTCACTCGAATCACTGATCTATCCCTTGCTTCCTGCAAAAATCAGGCCAAAATCGTCCCCAGACCTCTTTAGATCTATTTTTGAATATTCGCCTGCACAGGGGCAGGCCCGACGTAAGGTTAGCGTGTCGCGGCGGCGGCCTCTGCGACACTCAAAATTATGCTCCGCAGGCCGACAGCGTGCCGCTCGACCACGCGGGGCCGGGCGTCGGGGACCGCTCGGGACGCAGACGCCGGGAGGGGGGACGTGCTGAGCATGTCGCGCCAGAGCCCGGCGGCCCAGATACTACCTCTGATGTGGTATCGAAAAGTGCCACCATTAGGGGGAAAACAAACCTACCTCGCTTTTGACTACCCTCGCTTCCAAGAGATACCAAACGATGCCAGATTGTAGCCTGTACTGGTCAGGCCGCTTGACGAGGAGGCGCGTGGTATGGTTTGGTTTTGCCTGGAAGCGAAAGCGGGGTAGGTAATTCACGCTCTGAACCATGGGAACACGCACTCCTGCAGACAGGGCTCGACACCATGGGGGTGTGACGACGGGGGGATGCCAGGCATCCCCCACACAAGGGCTCCACGCCTGCAACCTGCCACGCGGGGGTGAGATTGGCAGGCCACGCCTGTACAGAGGGCCAGGTATTCCGCGGGTGTGACATCTTCGTATGTATATGCGCATAGAGAAAACAACACGAGATGCTGACCTGTAAATACACATGTGTAGTCTGAAAAAAAAGAAAAAAAGAGAAAGAGAGAGAGAGAGAGAAACACACATGTCGGAATACTCGTCCGATCAGTGTGTGGTCTGAAAAAAAGAGAAAAGAGAAAGAGAGAGAGAGAGAGAGAAACACATGTCTGAATACTCGTCCGATCAGGAGCAATCCGGCCTCGGAGGCGCACAAAGATTCCCCAACCCCCCTCTCTCTTCCACAGGCTTTGCGCTGGAACTGAGTGGTTTCGCGATACGCTGCTGATGATATTTGTCTGGCATTCCCGCGTGCTGCGCTTGTCGCCATCAGTGACGCCCACCGTCGCGGCCTCGTGCGCTGGCTGGCACAAAGTGGGCTCTCTTCCGAGCCTGGGCTCAAGGGTCCACCCCGGAGAGCTGCAATTTGCACATGGCCCGGCCTCATTGCTGGGTTCCCAGATGGCATCATACTACGAATCCCAGCCCAGCCAGCATCGACACCCCTCTCATCCCTGCCGAAAACTAATCATGCGCGCAAAAGACTTGCGCGCCCCCCCAAAAAACAAAGTCGCAACAACATCAACACGCGCGCACGCACACTCCGAGACTATACCAGACACATGAGATCCGCAAGTGTGGGGTGTATAAGCAATGAATGTATCGAGAAAACGAAACTGGCCGACAACAAATCCATGCCGCTTCCAAGGCCCACGAAGGCTGACGACCGTGGAAGAGCCAACAACCATCTGGACCATGATGGGTGATCTGGGCAGCGCGCCTCCAGGTGGAAGGCTTCTAGGTCAGATGCTGGAGGGTCCGGTTGCATTCCATAGAAGGGCTCGCACTAAACGTTGACTTCCGTTGTCGTGGTGGTTTCGCTATCTCTCGATTAATCTACGTTCCACCTCTGCCGCACCACGAAATCAGAATGACAACGATCCACGAAATTGCTGCAACACGCACCGATTAGCTCGAGCCCCGTCCCGGATACATGCTGTCAGCCGAAGATGGAGAAGGGAGGAGGGAGGCGAGAGGAGGAGAAGGAGGGGGAGGGGAGGAGGAGGAGGAAGAGGAGGAGGAGGAGGAGGAGGAGGAGGAGGGCGTCCACCTTGTCGCAAGACGAAATCATAATGCAAACGATCCAAGAAATTGCCAGAACACCCATCGTTTAGCTCGAACCCTGTTCCGACTACGTGCTGTCAGCCAGTTTCTGGTATGCCGATCCGGGGCCCTCAAGGAAACACAAGTCCTGGACCCACGGGGCGTGCACGGTTTCCCCCGGGGCCGTAGGCGACCCGAGGAGGAGGAGGAGGAGGAGGGGGAGGAGGAGGAGGAGGAAGAGGGGAAGGGAGGAGGAGGAGGAGGAGGAGGAGGGATGAGGAGGAGGAGGAGGAGGAGGAGGAGGAGGTGGAGGAGGGGAAGGGAGGAGGAGATGGAGGACGGGTCGCCGAGCCCTTCGGAGAAACCCTCCACCGGGTGCCCCTCCGGACGAGCTTGTCATCAGCATAACCGTTCCGAGGCGATCCCGAGGCCACGGCACCAGAGCCCAGGAAGGCCCCTGGGAGCCCGAACGCCGAGAACAAGACTGCTCTCCTCGAGGGCCTTCTTTCCCGGCGTCTTCCTGAATGATGGCAGGGCAGGAACTGGCGCAGGGCGAGGGAGACATCGATCTGGCATCGGCGATGTACGTCGACGATAGATCGGCGACGGGCCCTCGACGGCCAATATCCGCACAGTCCTGGGCAAGGGCGGGCTATCAGGCTCCCACCGGCGAAGCATGGGCGACCGGTGGTCGATGCATCCCCCCCCTGAGGGCATCCCCCACCAACGTTGCCCCTGCACGATTGCCAGGGGCTCTTCCGCCTGCACGGCACTGTGCGACGTCATGCTGCTTAGGTGGCCATGTGTGAACCCTACCCCCGCCCCCCACGATTTCTAAGGGGGGGTGGGGGTTCACTCCGCTCGGCACCTCCCAAACGAAATGAACCCCCACCCCCCTTCGAAATCGTGGGGAGCGGGGGTAGGGTGCACACGTGGCCACGGACTGTTTTCACCGCCAAGACCCGCTGGTCCCTCCCAACTGGTTTGGACGGTCCTGGGGGCCCCAGCGGGAGGGGCCCGAGGGAGCCCGGGCAAGCGCTGACGGGAGCCTGGGGGGCAGCGGCCGCGCCACGGGGAGCGGGCCCGTCGCGTGGCGGGGTCCGCTCAGGCCGCTGACCCGGGTCGCCAAGCGCCTGGCCCAGGCCAGCGGCGGCAGACCCACGCGAGCCTGCCACAGAGGCCAAAAGTGCAGGCGCGGCCGCAAGAAACCCTCGCGAGCAGCCCAGCCCTGAAATCCGCAGGCGCGAGATGCGAATCGGGGGAGCCCAGAGCACCCTGAACGCAGCAGCTCCTTCAACGGCCACGGGAAGCCACCAGGCAGCGCGGGGCGCGAAGAAACCTAGGGTACCCTGACGAAAAGCAGCCAGTCTCTTGATGCGCGCCCCCCCCGTACCACATCGAAAGGCCCGAGAGGGCCCCCAGAGGCCGAAACTGGCCACAAAATTGCCCGCCGTGACTTCCTCGCGACACGGGGGGGGTCCCAGCCTCCCATTCGGGTCGGGCGAAAGGGGGGGATAGCAAGGGGGGGGTGAGAATCGGCTCACGGAGCTGATCTTCCCATCGCCTCCCGGCGCCGGAGGGAGCTATGCATCGAGGAATGGGCCCCTCGGTGAGGCCGAAACCAGCTGCATGCAGCAAATGTCTTGACCCCCCCTTTCCCAATCCACCCCTTTCGCCCGGCCCGAGAGGAGAGGAGGCAGGAGAGCAAAGGCCCTCTAAAGGGGCCCTAGGACACACAAATAAACACTCACAACGAATAGGATTCCCCATATTTTCCCTACATTTCCTGGGTTTTGGAATTCCCCCCCCCCCACTTCCCCTATGTTCCCCATGCGAGCCGCACCGAGCCCGCCGCTCCGTGGGGGGGAGGAGGCGGGCCTCCTGGCACCACCGGCGCCGTGGGCATCCCGGCAGCGCCCACCGCGCACGTGACGCCGACCATCGCCCCGAGCGGCGCGGGCAGCATCGCCGGCGCCGAGATGCCAACCTGCGGGCGGCCCGCAGGGTTTGCCACTGCAGCGCAAGGCTCTCGGGGCACGCGTCGAGGGGGCGGGCTGCAGCGAGCGGCTGTCCACGCCCGGGCGACAGGCGAAAGTCTGCGAGGAAGCCTCGCGAAGTAACCGATCGAACTGCGGCAGCTCTTCTTTGGGAGGCAACGGCGAGGGGTGCCGCCACTTCCTCGAGGCAACGCCATTGCCGCAGGAACGCTCCAGAGCCTATCCGAGCGACCCCAGACGTCCTTGACCCTCTCGAGCTTCCATCCTGAAACCCTGATGTCCAGGAGGACCTGATGACCCCCTTCGTGGTGAGCCTCCTACAGTGGGGCCCGATCACGAGAAACCTTCCACGAGAAACCCAACCCTGAGACCCCAGGACGTCCATTGATTTTCGGTGCGGGAGCGTCACGCTTCCCATAGCAAAACCATCGAAACCAAAGACACCCAGGGCAGCCTGGAGGGTGTTTCCTGCCACGGGTCTCCACTGGGTGACCCCCCCGGGTGGTACCTTGCCTCCGGAAGGTCAACAGCGGAGCTCGGGGGTCGTGCAGAGGGGACGCGGCACGCCACGAGACCCGCCCAAGCCTGCCGCCTGAGATCGGCGGCTTGCGCGGGGGGAAATGAGAAGGAGAAGGCCTCCTAAAAGGCTCGGAAGCCCCCCCGGCCTTCCGAGAAGCTCTCCGAGCCCTCCCCGGCGACTGCAACAGCTTCCCAGAAGGCGCGAGCCCTTCCGAGAAGTCCCGCTGCCTCCTGGGAAGGCCTCCTCCTCCTCACTTCCCCCCCCCCCCCCCTCGCTCGACGCCGAGAGGTGACGCAGCATGCCGCGAGACCCGCCGCGGCCTGCGGGTGGAGAGACGTCCCAAACCCGTCCCGTTCGCTGGCCAGGCCGCCGGACTGAGGTGGCTGCCTGCAGCTCCAGGGGCGGAGCTGCCACGTCGTGTGGCACCGCCCCCCTCCCTCTTTGTCTCCCCCCCCCCTCCTCCTCCTCTCCTCCTCCTCCTCCTCCTCCTCCTCCATCTCCTCCTCCATCTCTCCTCCTCCATCTCCTCCTCCTCCTCCTCCTCCTCCTCCTCCTCCTCCTCCTCCTCCTCTATCTCCTCCTCCCTCCCCCTCTTCCACCTCCTCTTCCATCTCCTCCTCCTCCTCCTCCTCCTCCTCCTCCCCTCTTCCTCCTCCTCCTCGGGTCGCCTTCGGCCCTGGGGGAAACCATGGACGCCCCATGGGTCCAGAACCTGTGTTTCCTTCAGGGTCCCCTATCGTCATACCAGAAAACGGCTGACAGCACGTAGTCGGAACAGGGCTCGAGCTAAACGATGGGTGTTCTGGCAATTTCGTGGATCGTTTGCATTAAGATTTCGTCGTGCGACAAGGTGGACGCCCTCCTCCTCCTCCTCCTCCTCCCCCTCCTCCTCCTCCTCCTCCCCTCCCCCTTCTCTCCTCCTCTCGCCTCCCTCCTCCCTTCTCCATCTTCCCTCCTCCCTCCTCCCACCTCCCACCTCCTCCCTCCCTCCTCCCTCCTCCATCCTCCTCCTCCCTCCCGCCCCCCTCCTCGTCCACCTCCTCCCCCTCCCTGTGCCATGGGGCTCCTCCGGGCTGGCAGAAGCAAGTGCAGAGGGGGGGGCGCGGCACGGCAAGAGGCCGGGCACACACATGGCAGAGACGCGGCACGCAGATGGACCCCGAAGAGAACTGGCACCCGATACTGGGCCGAAAGACGTGCTCATCGGAGACGTGCACCCTAATAAGGACTCGCGGTAAGGACGCAGGACCCTTGGAAGCCGAAGTTGCGATTGTTTGGGGCGGCGGACGACGAAAACCTCAAGGACGCAAGAGCAAGGCAGAGCAAGGACGCATGGGCACCCTGAGCAAATTCGCGCGTCATTATTCGGGTTTTTGACTGTACCCCTCAATCCTGAAACCAATCACACTGTCTGCGGCGTCTGATGGCGCAGAGTCACTGCCATGGTATGCTGGTACTTCCAACCCATGGCCACATGTCGGCACTCCTTTCCGGGGCGCCAGCCGAACTTCTCAAACATGGCATGCGCCCGCGACACAGGAGTTGTGCTTGATGGAGGGTAGGTAAACATGTGACTATCAGGCAGGGGATATACTGACTTCCTGCATCGATAGGCGGGCCTGAAACTCCGATGTTCTTTGGGAAGCAAGCACCTGTCTCAAAACATGTTGTCCTTCTTGTAAACGAGCATATTGAGAAAATTAAGCAAGCTGTTCGAACGAACCCTATGTACATATGTATATATATATATACAGCGCGGCGTGGGTATCATCAAACGATGACGGATGCGGCACCCACAGGGCAGATCCAAGAGATCGCAGACATGTCCCCGAAGAGATCGCCCCCTAACAGTTCGAGGGCGCCAAGGCGGCCCAACGCCCTGTCTCACAAGCACACTCGGTGGGCCCCAAGATAGTCTCAAGAGTGACCAAAAGGGGCCCCGAGAGGGCACCCAACGGAACACACAACAAAGGGTCCCTTAGTAATTCCAGCTGAGGGCCCCTCTGGGGCTCGCTTGAGGCCCTTCCCAAGCCCGAGGACGGCCTTCTGAGGCGCTCTGAAGACCCCAAAAGGGTCCCCAGTGGGCGCCGAGATGAACCGCAGTGGAGCCTACCACCAGGCCCTCCCTTGGCAGGCTCCACGGGGGCAGACTAGCAGAACTCTGGGGCAGGGCTCGAGTTAAACAGTGTTTTCCGTTTTCGCTTTGTTTTCGTGATCCATAGTTATGTCTTCGTTCCACATTTGCTGCGAAACGAAATAAACACGAAAACGGCCCACGAAATTGCCAAAACACCGTTGAGCTCGAGCCCTGATCTGGGGGCCTCATTGCGGCACCCCGGATTCTTGGGGAAGGCCTACTCCACTAGAGCACAACAAAGATCCATGTCGTTGCCCGAGATGGGAGTGTGTTGAAATTCATGCATTCTGCACGCGGGCCATCGGCTGCCGCCGCGCGTCTGAACATGATGGCGCCCGGCCTTGCATCCCATTCCGGGCAAAAAAAGGGCCCGCTCGGCGATCATGCAGTGTCCTCCTCCCCTTGAGGTCCATTTTTGTCGTTTCCGTCGGGGCCCTGTTGGGGCAATCTCGAGGACCCCCCGAAGCCCAAGGGATGCCACAGTGATGCCCCCAGAGGGCGCCAATAGGAGCCCAGAAATATCTACCCCCTCTGAAATAGAATATGACCTCGCTACCCGGTGTTCTCTACTCTATGCCCTCTGCTCCCTGCTATGCCCCGCACTCCCCACGTTTTCCATGCTGTCTAGCACATACCCTCAACTCCCTTCCGTGTCTGCACTCTCGTGGACCCGGGAGCCTGGCTGCCCCTGGGGCCTTGGGAACCTGGCCGGCACACGAAAGCGGCCCGCACATCTCGCCGAATCGTTGAATCTCCGCGAGGACCCTTTCAGTGCAAATGCTGATTGGAAAATGTTTGGCGCCTCCAGGCGATCCGGCGTTCCGAAGCGGCTCTCCGGACGCTTCCCATCAGCGCCAGACTTAGGTCGGGCCTGTCCCCCTACAGACGGATTTTGGACGAACAAATAAAGCATACCCCAAACAGATGCTAACATAGCCAAAAAATACTCAAAAGATCGTCCGCTGACTTTTTTGTACCTCCTCCTCCTCCTGTAGAGTGACAATATTCCTCCTGGGAGGGGGAGGAGGAGGGGAGGAGGAGGAAAAGGAGGATGAGACGGAGGGAAGGAGGAGGAGGAGGAGGAGGAGGAGGGGGAGGAGGGGGAGGGGGAGGAGGAGGAGGGGAGGAGGAGGAGGAGGAGGAGGAGGAGGAGGAGGAGGAGGAGGAGGGGGAGGAGGAGAAGGAGGAGGAGGAGGAGGAGGGGGAGGAGGAGGAGGAGGAGGGGGAGAAGGGGGAGGAGGGGAGGAGGGAGGAGTCGCGAGCCCATGGAACAACGCGCCGAGTTAGGGTCGGGGGTGCATGCGGGCCTCAGAAAAAGGGTAGAGCGCGCTATCGAGCTCCCCAGGGGCGCCCACTCCGCAGCACGGAGGCAACGCCGCCCGATGTGGCCACGGAGCGCGCCGACGTTGCACGGGAGCGGCCCCCGTCCCAGATCCACGCGCCTCGACCGAGCCACCTGGTGTCGAGGCACGAGCCCGCGGACCTCTCGACCACCTCCCCGGGACCGGTCTGTCCTGCCTAGTCGTTGTCCGACGGCCCCCTGGGCCCGGGTGCGAGGGGCCCCGAAAGGCCGAAAACGATGGCAGCCCTCCACCTCCTCCTCCTCCTCCTCCTCCTCCTCCTCCTCCTTTCTCGATTTCCTTCGACGCGCCGGATGCTTGAGAGTCTGGCCCCCAGGAAACCTCCAGAGGGGCTCCAGGTTGCTCCTGGTCTTAGGTCGGGCCTGTCCCCCTAAAAGGGGATTGTGGACGAACAAATAAACAATACCCCAACAAGAATGAAAAAAAGATGCCGCAAAATACAAAAAACTAGTCCCCAAAACATGTTTCGAGTATTTTTCAAATATTTCCCCCTGCAGAGGGACAGGCCCGACTTGATCCGGGTCGCTCCGAGCTGGTCCCGCCGCAGGGCCGCCCCCGCGCGGAGCCTCACCCGGGACGCCCGCCCCGTGCGCAGGGGCCCTGGGCGACGCGGGCCTCTTGGAGGAGGAGGAGGAGGAAAAGGAGGAGGAGGAGGAGGAACAGGAGGAGCAGGAGGAGGAGGAGGAACAGGAGGAGCAGGAGGAGGAGGAGGAGGAGGAGGAGGAGGAGGAGGAGAAGGAGGAGGAGAGGAGGAGGCAGAAGGGCAAAGACCCTCTAAAGGGGCCCTAGGACACACAAATAAATACTCACGATGAACCGAATTCCCCATAGTTTACCATACTTTCTGGGTTTTGGTCTTCCCTCCCCCCACTTCCTCTATGTTCCCATATTTTCTTGGGAATCGACGATGCATTCTGTCTGGGTGACTTCTTCCCTCCTAGCCACTGTGCTACCACAGGACATGCGGCATAAAGAACGGCTGGGCTTTTTGTTGGGTGGCGCTTGGCCATGGCCGCGGACAGGTTACCCGGCCTGCATCGGGGGAGCGGCCCGACAACCAGCGCTGTATGACGGGGGCGAGAGGCAACAGCGAGGAGAGGAGGAGGAGGAGGAGGAGGAGGAGGAGGAGGAGGAGGAGGAGGAGGAGGAGGAGGAGGAGGAGGAGGAGGAGGAGGAGGAGGAGGAGGAGGAGGGGGAGGAGGAGGAGGAGGAGGAGGAGGAGGAGGAGGGGGACGAGGAGGAGGAGGGGGACGAGGAGGGGGAGGGGGAGGAGGAGGAGGAGGAGTAGGAGGACCGAGCCTCCCCAGCGGCCCGCACGGCCGGCCCGCACGCCCCTTTCGCGTACTCACCCCAGCTTGGCGATCGCCGCTGCCCTGCGCTCCCTGCCGCTGCTCCGGGGCTGCTGTGGACGGGCCGCCCTGAGCGGGATACAAGGCTGACGTTGGCGGTATATTACACGCCGCCGTGAGCGGGATATAAGGCTGAATTTTGCAGTACATTACATATTTGCTTTGTTTGTCTGTCCCATTCGATTGTTATATTGGTTATTCCAGCTGGTGTTATCAGACATGCGATTTGTTATATTGGTTATTGCAGCTGTCTCGCCGGCTGCCCCGGCCGCATGGGCAGCGGGCTGGTGCGCCCGGGACTGGGACTCCACGCTGGGCTATCCCGGCGAAGGCCCCCCAGCGCCGCCGCCCGAGGCTACACCTCCTGGAGGTGATGACGCGATGGAGGACGTCGACGACGACGAGCTCACGCTGTCGCAGGGCGCGCCTGGAGGCGGCGGCCTGGAGGCCCAGCACGGCGCCGCGCGCAAGAGGGCAGACGGTGACCAAGCAGCAAGGCAGAGCAGGCGGCGTACAACGCAACAGTGGGCGGTCGACATCCAGAAGGCTGCACCGCGTCCGGCGTCTTGCACCGGATGCGGCATCCCTTTCGAAACCAATGAGGTCAAGATCGCAACGTGGGGGAGCAGGGATCGAGGTCGTTGGCGGTGTGTCACGTGTGCCTGCCCCCACGCCCTGCCAGGGGACACTTTGACCCGGCGCCCGACGGGAGCAGCCAACGACGAACACGTTCAGGCCGTGCAGGCCGCCTTCGCCCGCGCCGCGGCAGCAGGAGGCGACCGTCAACAGTCCCAGCCAGCAGAGAGCGCCGAATTCCCTCCCCCAGTGCACCCTGCATGGGACACCCGGGAGCTTCCGAATCGCAGGTGGTGGGAAAGTCTTCCGTGGGACTCGGTCGTCATGGTGGGGACGCCGACCTTCGTCCAGGTCCCCGACCGCTTCCGCGGGGCATTCGTCACGGCCCGCGCCGCTATCCTGGGAGCCTTGGCGGAGGCGGAGGCGCGAGGCGAAGCAGAGCAGGAGTGGAAAGCCCTCCTCCTCTTCGACGGCCTGCTGCTGGCTCGCCCGGGAGGGGGCGCGACGTGTGCGGAGTCTCTGGAGGAGCGCCTTGCGTGGTTCTGGGGCGGGCAGTGGGCCGCCCTCTGGGGGGACGCAGCCGGCCGGTCTACCCCGCCGCCGCGGGCGGCCGGCCAAGACTCCGACGAACGGAGGGCGCTCCGGGTCCACGCCTTGGCAGCCGCGGGAGAGGAAGGCCGGGCGCTCGGCGCAGTGCGGGGCGTGCCGCTTGCCCCGCGCACGGCGGACACTTTGGCCAAGCTGCGGGACTCCTTCCCGACGGGCGCCTCCAACGCAGCGGCCCCGCAGGCCAGGCCCCGGGCGGGAGTGGCCCCTGACGGGGACCTGTTCCAGCAGGTCTGCGAGGACATCGCCCAGCTCCTGCGGCGACCCCCGCGCTTGACGGCCCCGGGCCTCCTCGGCGCGCGAGTGCAGCACCTGGCCTCGTGCACGGACGACCCGGCGGTCCTCGAGTCGATGGCGTGGGCGATCGGGAAGCTAACCTTCGGTGACGTGCCGGAAGCGGTACTGCAGGCCCTCCGGATCGGCGAACTGGTGGCCGTGGACAAGGGCGCTGGCGAGGTCCGGCCACTCCTGGTGGGCGCCACCCTCCAGCGGCTGGGAATGAGGGCTCTCGCAAGGGTGCAAAAGGCCAGGCTCCACGCGGCGGCGGGGCCCCATCAGTACGGCGTGGGGCGCGCCAACGGGGCGGACCTGGCCTTGAAGCAACGACGACGGCGGCGCGACGACGGAACGACGCGTTCATCAAAGTCGACGTGAAGGCCGCTTTCCAGAGACAGGAGCGGGGGCCGGCCATAGAGGCCATGGCGGAGCATGTGCCGGAGGTCGCCCGCGTGCTGGACACGTGGTACAGGGGCCCTGCGACCCACCTCTGGCGCGACGTGGCCGGCAACTTTGAGCCGGTGGAAAGCACCCGGGGCTTCGACCAAGGCGACCCGCTGGCCCCGGCCGCCTACGCCGTCGGCCAACGCAAAGCCCTGCAACCCTTCCTGGAGCACCTCAGCGCCCTCGACCCAGAGACGAGAATGTACTCCTATCTGGACGATGCGTACCTCGTGGTCCCGGTGGCGCTGGCCGCACAGGCGCTCCTCCTCCTGGAACAAGCTCTGGCTCCCTACGGCCTGGAGCTCAACCCAACCAAGACCTTGGTGTGGGTCCCGGCCGGCGCGGGGGGGCTCCCAGACGGGCTGCGCCCTCACTACGTGGCAGCGCTGCCAGTCCTGGGCTCGCACTTGAGGGCGCGCGGGGACCAGGGGGACGCCTCCTTCCTCCTCGGCCAGCAGGAAGGCGGACCGGCTCGGCGCCCTCTGGCAGGCTCTCCGGCCGCTCACGAGGCACGGCCTGCGGAGGCAGGCAGCTGGTAGCTTGCTCGGTGCTCGGCACCTACGCCGGGGCCGCTAGCCAGCACGCCTTACGGGCAACCCTGGCGACCGACCCAGAGACGCAACGCTACGACGACGCGCTGGCCAGCTGCTGCGAAGACTTGGCAGGCAGGGACCTCGACCCGCTGAACCGGGAGGTCATCGGCATCTCGCGTAAGGAGGGCGGGGCCGGAGGGCAGTGGGCGTCCGACCGCCGGGCAGCCGCCTTCTGGGCCGGCTGGGCTTTCGCCCTGGAGCGGGTCGCCAGCGACGCAGGGGCGACCGCGAGCGAGCTGCTCGAGGCAGTGCCTGACCTGGAGCAGGCGCTTGCCAGGGTGCGGGCTGAGCTGCGGCGGCGCGGAGCTGAACCAGCCCCCAGGGCTTCTCTCCTTGAGGCTCTCCAGAGTCAGGTGAAGCAGAGCATGTCGTGAAACTTGTGCAAAAGAACACCCGCGCGGCCTTGGGGCAGCGCTTGCCGGTTCACGAGAGAGCTCTGCTGCTGGGCGCTGGAGGCCCAGGCGCGGCTGCCTTCCTGCTGTACCCGAGCGACCCGGCGTGCACCATGGAGGACGAGCTCTGGTCGTCGGCGCTCCGAGCGCGGGCGCTGGTGCGAAGGCCCGAGTGCTCGCGGGCAGAACTGGCCGTGGCCGCCGACGCGTGCCAGAACAGGAGCCGCGGGGCCGGCGCGGCGGCGGCCCCCTGCTCGGCTCCACTGGACGGCCGGGGCACGCACGCCGCCATCTGTGCCCACGAGGGCGGAGTGGTGGTGCGCCACGGGAGGCTCGAGGATTCCGTGGCCGGCCTCATCAAGCGGTGGCTCCACCACGACCCCTTGCAGGAGCAAAGAGTTCCCACGTGGGACCGCCAGCGGGGGCGGCGGCAAACCGACCCGCCAGACGCCGACCTTCAGGAGCGCGCCATCCTGGACATAGAATACTTTGAGGGCGCGGGGCATTGGCTTGACGTGACCGTGCGTCACCTGGCGGCAGACCACGTCGTGGCCGGGGCCGCCCGCAGGCCAGGCGAGGCCGCTCGCGCAGCCGAGCGCGAGAAGCACGCGCGCTACCCAGGCGACCGCCTCACGCCCTTCGCGGTGGAGGCGCCGGGCCGCCTGGGGGGCGAGGCCCGCCAGTGGCTGGTGCGCCAGGCGAAGACGCTGCCGGCGGACCAGCAGGCCGCGGAACTCATCCGCGCCTACAAAGTGGTCAGCTGCGTCGTCCAGACGCATCTGGCCCTGCAGCGCCGGAGAGCTGCCGGCCTTCGCTGAGCGCGCGGGCAGGGCGCCGGCAGTGCGGCTCCAACCTTATGCCGTTGTTTCTACTCTACTTTACCTCTTCCCTTTCCCGCTCCTGCGCCGCGTCCTTCTCTCCTGCTCCCCTCCTCCTTCCTCCGTAGCCGTGTTGGCTTTTGTGCGCCTTTGCTCTCGCGAGCCCGGGCACTTTGCTCGCAGCTAGCAAAGGGACGCCGCCCGGCTGCCCGGACAGGCGCCTGGACACCCCTCTTCCTTCCTCCCCTCCTCCCCTTCCCCTCTCCTCCCCCGCTCCTTGCCTCCCCAGGTGGGCGCGTGCGCGCCTAACAGTGGGATCCGGTGGCGCAGGCCCCACGGCCGCGCGCCCGCCTCCTCCGCCTCCCGCTCCGCGACGGCCTCCCTCCCCTTCCTCCTCCTCCTCCTCCTCCTCCTCCTCCTCCTCCTCCTCCTCCTTCTCCTATTTTGCTTCTCTTCCCCGCGACCTCCAGGCAGACTTCAACAGGAGGTCGCCCTTGAACCCTGGAGGTCGCTGCTTCGAGCTGTCGGTAGGACGAACTGACCCCGCCCCCTGCTGCTGCTTGCTGGCCCGCCTCTGTCCTCTTTCTCTTCGGGGAGGAGGAGGAGGAGGAGGAGGAGGAGGAGGAGGAGGAGGAGGAGGAGGAGGAGGATCGAGGAGGAGGATCGAGGAGGAGGGGGGGGGGAACATCGACCTGGAATCGGCCACACGTCGCCGATAGATCGGCAGGGCGCACCGATGGAAACCGCACGGCCCTGGGGAAGGGGTGGGCGACTCCAAATCGACCCCCCTTAAAAAAACGGACCCCCCTCCAAATGCGACCTAATATTCCCGACCCCCCTCTTCGACGGGGAGCCTTACCAAACCGTACCCCCTGAGCTCCGATCCAAAGACAGCGCCCTAATAACCCAGACCCCCCAGTCACAAAACAGGCGGCTTCAAAAACCGGACCCAGAGGACGATTCATAAGGGACTTGGAATATCGAGCGCCTCTCGGCAATGCCTTGGCGAGTGAGGGTCGGGCTGGGCGAAAGGGGGGGATAGCAAAGGGGTGGTTTGAGAATCAGCTCACGTGGCTGACTTTCCCGGCGCCTCCCGGCGCCAGGAGGCGCCCATGTATATCGAGGAATGGGCCCGGCGGCGGGGCCGAAACCAGCTGCATGCCGCAGCTTTCGTACCCTCCCCCTTTCCCTATGCCTTGCTCGCCATCGCTCGGACGTCCATTCCCTGTGTTTTTTTCGGTTTCGTGCGTGGTTTTTTCGCCAAATGATCAGGGATGCTCCTCGATGGTGCCCACCGAGGAAAAATGCACACGTCCGAGCGACGCCAAGCTTGGCGAGTGGGGGGTCGGTTCGTCCCCTTCTGCGCCCACATCCCCTCCCACCGCTGCCGCCGGGTGGGGCAGGACGCACAGGGCAAGACGAGAGGAGCGGAGGCGGGCCGGCTGAGACCACGGCGGCCCTCGCGCTCGCCCCCACTGCGGTCAGCATCCGTGCCTGGACCTCCTCGTCGTCCTCCTCGCTCCTCGCTCCTCGCTCCTCGCTCCTCGCTCCTCCTCCTCCTCCTCCTCGTCCTCCTCCTCGTCCTCCTCGTCCTCCTCGCTCCTCCTCCTCCTCCTCGCTCCTCGCTCCTCGCTCCTCGCTCCTCCTCCTCCTCCTCCTCCTCCTCCTCCTCCTCGTCCTCCTCCTCGTCCTCCTCCTCCTCCTCCTCCTCCTCCTCGCTCCTCGCTCCTCGCTCCTCGCTCCTCGCTCCTCGCTCCTCCCTCCCGTCCCTGCGACTGCGGTCCACGTCGGGATCCCTCCGAACGCGTCCTTCGAGGCGGCTCCGGCCGTGGCGGCGCGAGGCCTCCAGGAGGCCCGAGGAGGACGGCACGGGCAGGGCTCGGGCCGCCGTCGGCTCGACTCTCAGGAGGGGAGAAAACCACACAGACACAATTCATCCTCGATCCCCAGGAAAATATGGAAAAAGATGGGAAGTGGGGAGGAAGACCAAAACTCAGAGGGTACAGGACCATATTGGGGCATCCTGCTATCTGTGTGTAGTGATTCGTGTGTCCCGGGGCCCCTTGAGACTTGCCATCCTCCGAGGTGCTGCAGTACCATCGGCAGCAGCAGGAGCATCGGCGGCAGCAGGGAGGCGGGCGCGGAACCACAGCGGGTGCCGCTACTGCCGCCGAGCCTGCGGGCGCCACGCCGACGAGCACCGGCGGGAAGCCAGCGAGCGGGCCTCGGCTGAAGCCAGTGGCCCGCGCTGATCCAACGTCTGGCCGACGGCGAGAGCCCACGGGTTTGCAACCTCGCGAAGCTGAGCTCTTCGAAGACTGAAACGACGCGAAGATCGGGGCAAAACCGGATCGGGATAACTCGAAATCTCTGAGAACCGGCGGGTTTGGAGGATGTATTAGCCGGACAGGAAGTGTTGTAAAAGGAACGCCCTAATTGAAATCCTGGTCGTCCTCCTCCTCCGCCTCATCGTCGTCCTCGTGATCGTCCTCTGCCTTCCCCTGTTCACCGCAATGCGAATGGACGGGCGGGCCCTAACGGGCGGGTCGGTTCGGGCGGGCGGATGGCGAGAGCCTAAGGGTTTGCAACCTCGCGAAGCTGAGCTCTTCGAAGACTGCGTCGGGACTCGGTTGGCAGTTGTCGACCAGCGCCCAACCCATCACCTGGCCGACCGAGGGAACCCACAGGCTTGCAACCTTGCAGAGCTGGGCTCTCCCAAGGCTGCGCCCATGCCCCTGAGGTTGCTGAGATAGTCGAGGGCAAATGAGGCTCTGATCGGCGGTCTGTTTGGAACAAGTGCCCTTGCACAGAGTGGACCGACAAATGGACCCACCGCCACAGCCTATGCGATCATATCTATGTCCTGTGCCTAATACACCGGCCAAAAGAAAACTGGGTCCACCAGATATGATGAACAGGCATCATAGGAGCCTTGGTCCCCAATCGTGTTGGCATCCCAACGACCTGCCTTTTCACACCGCACCCACCCCAGCCATCCACCTCCATTTGTTGTTCATGATTGTTCTTCTCATTTTTATTTGTTCTCTCCCTCTCTCTCTCTCTCTATATATATACATCTCTTCTCGCTGTGTCTCTCCCCCTCCGTTGAACCATGAAGCCGCTGTCGCCCGATCTGGCCACAAAACGCATCGATTTCAGACGGAAGCGGACAAAAATAGCCAATCCGCGGGCCTTCGTCCATGTTTACGCTTCCTCGACATCTACCCCTCCCGCCTCTCCCCGTCATCTGAAGGCCTCCCATACTCCCATATGGAGTCCGAGTAAACTGGGATCGGGGGATCGCGCGGCGTCGTCGACGCAGCCTCGAGGCATCGGCAAAGTCCTCGTGGAGAAAGCCGGGCTCCGCATCGAGCCGCACGGCCGATGCGTCGGCGATGCGGCGCGATCCTCCGACACCATGTGCTCCGACATCGTCTGGGAGGCCTAGATAATCAGGACAACGAACAAGGACACAAACATAGAAACTCTGGCCATCGCTCGGACGTCCATTCCCTGTGCTTTCTTCGGTTTCGTGCGTGTTTTTTTTCGCCGGGTGATCCAGGATGCTCCTCGATGGTCCTCGCCAAGAGAGAAATGCACACGTCCGAGCGATGCCAAGAACTCGGAGCCCCGCGCGGACCCGGGCGGCGCCGGAGGCGCCGCTGGGGGGGGGTCCGGCCCCGATCCGAGAAGTCCGCGCGGGGCTCCGAGTTCTTGGCGTCGCTCGGACGTGTGCATTTCTCCTTCGGCGAGGACCATCGAGGAGCATCCTTGATCATCCGGCGAAACAACCACGCGCGTACGAAACCGACAAAAAGCACAGGGAATGGACGTCCGAGTTTCCATGGTTCTGTCATTGCTCGTTCTCCGAATCATTCGGGTTGGCCCAAAAGGGGGTCCAGCGACAGGGGGGTGGTGCAACAGATCTGGTGCAACAGGTTTGTGGGGCTGCAGTACATGTGGGGCGTGCCATACAATTCGGGGCGCAGACGTACTGCTGCATGTCCGTGTGCGATACATCATTTGCAGTACAGTGCAACACAAGTCTCCTGCGCAATACATCTGCAATACGATTGCGCAAATCGATTGCACCACCTCCTCTCAGCTGGATCCCCTTTTAGGTCACCCCGAATACTCCGGCCCCTCATCTCGGGGGCGGCCAAGAGGGGGCGTCCAAAAGGGGGGGCGCAAATCATGGTCAGCGGCACGTGCCGTAATGAAATAAGAAGAGGCGCCATGAAATCTGGGGAAATACCATGGCCCACGCCATGATATCCAGGCCCCCCCCCAGTCATCACCCCCCTCTTTGCCGCCCCCGATCATCATCCCCCGCCCCTGGACACCCCGCGCGCCGGGTATACTGAGCGCCGGACCCACGCCCACGCCGCCGAGGCCCGGGTTTGCCACCGGCCTGGCCTGCACGGCGGAGCCCACGACCCCGAGCTGGCTGGCAGCGGCTTTCTCGTCTGCTCGAGGGACGAGGGACGAGGGGCCACGATAGGAGGGGTGACTGGCATAGAGGCGGATGCGTCGACCTGGAATCGGCGATGCATCGCCGACAGCTCGGCGGTAGGCCCCCCGCTAGTGAAGCCGCACCCGCCTGGGCAGGCTGGGGCTCTCGGGCCCCTATCGGCGATCAATGGGCGATTGGGGGGTCGACGCATCCCCTCCCCCCATGCCTGCCCTCCCCCCCCAGCGTTGCCCACGGCATTTCCTCCTCTGAGGGACGCCCCCGGCCGCCTACCCCAAACCTCCGACGTCGTGATTTTTCGTTCACAGCGTCGTCCCCCAGAGGTCTGGACCCCTTCCCCGGGACCCTGCGTCGTTTTGTTGACGCTCCCGAGGCCCGGTGGGAGGCCCCCAGAGGCCGAAAATAACGAAGAACCTCCTTTCCCCGGCACCAGTTTTTCCTCCTGCGTCGTTTTGTTGACGCTCCCGAGGCCCGGTAGGGGGCCCCCAGAGGCCCGAAAGTAGCGGAAAAAACATCCCGCCCCTGTCGCCGCCCTCTGAGCGCAAGCAGCAGCGACGCGCCGCCGCGGGGGGGGACTCCACCAGTGGGCCCGCCCGCCGTGCCTCCCGAGCACAGAGTGGAGCCTGCCCCAGTGCTCCTCAGCTGTTGATGGGCCCGATTTCCACCACCACCATGAGCTGGAGGGGGAGGGGGTCCTCCTCCTCCTCCTCCTCCTCCTCCTCCTCCTCCTCCTCCTCCTCCTCCTCCCACGAGGTGGTGGAAAATGGGCCCATCAGTTGTCAATGCTCGAAGTGCTCACTTCGAAGTACTTCGGGGCCCCGGGCACCGGTTGCCGGGGCGCCCCTGGGAATTCCTTGGGATCTTCTTGGGTTCCTGGGAATTCCTTGGGCGTGTCGGGTGAGCTCTGCGGACGCTGAGCCGGCCCAGCAGTCCCCACAACCCCGCAGAGTGCCTAAGAGGCCCCCCCCCAGAGGGTCCATGAGCCATGAGCGTCCCGAGAAAGCCAAGGGCGCCCCCAGGGAGCCCCATCACCACATAGCCTGTGCCACGTGCGCGAGAACGCTACGTCGGAAACTCAAGAACACACTATGCAGCACAGAGCCTGCACCACATACAGCCTGTGCCCCACATCGCTTGCACCACAAAGTGCGCACCGAGAATGCAAGAACACACTATGCGTGCTCCACGACGGCAAACCTAGATTCCGAACCAGGTGCCCTCTCGTCACCGATGGGCCCGTTCCTTCACCCCGCAGGTAATTAGGTCCCCCCCCCAGTACCACCCGCCCGACAAAAGTGCTACTCACCAGACCTCTCCTGGGCTGCGTCATGATCAGAAGTTCGGAGCATCCAGCAGTGGTGACGAGGGCCTCCCAGCAGGCCACAACTGGCCAGGTATTGGACATGGTTGCGGTGTCGGTACGTTTGTCCTCTATACTGGGTGGTCAGAAGCAGAACACCATGCTGGCCGCTGCGCGATCAAAGGAAGGTGGCAAGCATCCTCATGGCCATGGTGCCAGACAGCACGGGCCCCCCGAGCGGCGCTGCTGGCAGCGCCGGGTCCACACCTCGGAAAGGCTGGGCCAGGGGTCCAGCTGCTACTCTACACTGCGGCACATGCGTGCGACAGCAGTTGTGTGAGGAGTGCTGGCGCCGAAGAGCATCAATGAGGGCGCTCAACTCTTCGGTGGGCGTGGCTTCGCGTCGAATTGCCTTAAATCCTTTCAAGCAGCTGCTGAGGATCCGAGGAGGGACCGAAAACGAGCAACTCGGGGACACGACGCGATGAATGGTGGGCACCGGGCGAAGCACCACGGGCCCAAAGAAGCTGCGCGGTCGACCTCCGAGGGATACTAGTGGAGGAAGTACAGTCATCGGCCTGACCTAAGGAACGATAAATGAGGAAAGAAGTCCCTGTTTTCCAAGGGAAAAAGCATAAGGAACGACAAATAAAAAAACGCATAAGGAACGATGCGTGACGCATGCAAGCCTTAGGGAACGACCGAGCCCCTTTTGAAACGTAAGTGTTCCTTACTCAAGCCGCTCACTGTACGGCAGGTTCGTGTCGTGCCGACCCCAGCGTTGGTTTTTGACACCGCAGGGATCGTTCAACCTTGAACGATCGGCCGCTGCCGCAACGTCCGATCGCTCAACATCGATCGATTCTGGGTCGCCGGCGGCGTTCAACCTTGAACGCCCGCGCTGGAATCGCCGCTGGTCGACACGACGCAAACCTACCGTACCCCTCCACTCTGCAGCAGGTGGCCCCCTTGCCCCAGCCCGCGTCGTAATTTCGAGGGCGGGTGCCGAACTCGGAGTCGGCCGAGGTCGTGGGGCAGACGCTGTCGCGCGTCGACAGGAGGGCCGCCGCGCCCTCGGAGGTGCAGGAGGGCACGCGCTGGGTTCGCATTGAAGCGGAGGCCAAGTCAATCGAGCCCGGTATTTTGGAGGCCTGGAAATTGGCACCAACACCAACACAGGGGGGGTGCCTCCACAGGGAGAGGATGCGATCCTAGATTTCGGTGTTGGTGGTAATATTTCGGTCACCTTGGAAGCCATGATATTACCACCATCACCGAGATCGGGATCTTCGCCCCTCGGTGGAGGCGCACCGCCGATGTTGGTGTTGGTGTCAACCTGTAGGCCTGCCAGTATTGCAAAAGTTGTCTGGGAGGCTGGCAATCTGAAGAAGAGGAACGGCCGTGCCGACAAGATGGGTTGATGTGCGTTTGCCAGCGGGCGGGAGCACTTCGAACCGCAATGGGAAGTAGGGGCGCAAGAATGCGAACTGCGCGCGACGATTACAACCACATGCGCATCACCCAGTCTGAGACCCTGCCAAGAATCTTCGCGCACGAGTTTACGCTCCCAAATTCCCATGCGATACGTCGGCAAAGTAGTCCCATCACCACGCATGAACTATGTGCCGCGACGTGGAACAACATCGAGAGAACAGTTAGGCAATCATGTCATCGCGGCTTGTTGGATCCACAGCTGTAGAAAACATAGTCAGGTGAATGCCACACGTCTGGGCGCTTGGCCTGAGGAATGCGAAATTCAGGGGGAGGATGTCGAGGGCACATCGGGCGAAAGCGGCGTGGACGCCAGGCAGGGCCCAACGGCAACAACGCCGTCAATAGATATTGCCGAGTCCAGCTTTCTAGGAGAAAGGGCAAGTGCGCATAAGTTCTGGCCAATTAAGCCCAGGACCTAGAAGACATAAGATGCAGGGCAGACCACATGCATGAAAGTATTCAACGGAACGAGCTGAAGCTGATCTGGACGACACGCTTGCATCACGTCTGGCGAGAGACTGAACACTACCATATTCTCAATACGGTCAGAAGCAGAGCAACAAAAAAAGCATACCATAAGGCATACCGAATGTGCAGTCGATGCGCTTGTCAATTGATTTCGGCTCATCGGAAACGAGGGATCTACCTGCACCAGAAAATCCTGCCGTGGTCCCTCCCAACACGAAGACGGGAATGACATATGGACGTGCAAGAACATGAGACTGCACGCACGCAGGGGCACTGCAACATGTGAGACATGCAGTCACCTCAAATGGTGCACTCTCAAATTCCACCAGCCCTCTGGGCGTAGGTGGTTCAATGAATGCGAAATTCCAACCGCCGTCTTTGACGGCGCGCACAGAGGGGTAGGGGGGGAAAGCTTCTTGGAAGGAGGCTGCTTCTTAGGAATGCGTCGGCCCTACACGTCGTTCAGTTCTAATCGTGCTCATTTCTAAGTGTGCTCGTTTCTGATTGTTCCTGGCCACCCAGTGGCCAGGAAGGGGCCCAGGATGGAACAATTAGAAAGGAAAGGACCTTGGCCCCCTGAAAAATCAGAGAACTTTCGAAGAATTAGACATGAAGAATGTGTACGTCTGGAGGCGAGGCCCGCGTCTTCTAAGGAGCATGGGTGCTTCGAAGAAGCCTTCCCCCCTCCCAATACCCATCTCTGCGCGTGGCCAACGTCTTCCACGTCGGGGAGGGGACGCCCTCTGGTCGGAAGACGTGGGCAGACGCACGAAGGAGAGAGACGCTTCGGAGATGGACAGAACCCCCTTTGGTAAAACGTGGTTTAGTGACAACGGCCTCGGGCCCAGACCTGGCGGGCGTAAGCCTTGAAAGTGACGGCCGCGGCGCCCTCTCGAGAACCGAAGACGGACAAGTCACTAATCGACGTGTCAGGGTGGGGGTCTGTCCACCCCCGAACGTTGGAAGTGAGGGAAATTGGCCCGCCCCCTGAAGAGGAGGGTAAGGGAACACCACTTGACTCCGGAAGTAGGAAGGCGCCCACAGTAGACTGCGATCTGCGAATCCCAACGAATAAAAAACGCTTTCAACGACCGGCGTGTACCCTTCGGTCGGGCATGCCCCCCTACAGGCGGATTTCGGACAAAACATATTGAACACATAGGCCCACAAATACTCAAACAAAGCAAGAACAAAAACTGTTCACAAAACAAAAACAAAAACAACAACAAACACGCGCACAAAAATACGCAATGCTCACAAATCAAGAAAAGCACAAATAAAGATGCTCAAAATAAAAAAAAAATGCCCACTGAGAGGTAATTGCCCCTGCCCCTGTCCCGCCCTCTGGACCTGGACGCCCCCCCCCCCTGCGAGGTGCCGGCGGGGCCTCGCTGCCCTCGTGGCTCCAAGGTGGCGTCGAGTAGCCCAGCGCCGCCCAAGACTGAAGGGGCCCTGGGACACGCAAATAAATACACACAAATAAAAGGGTTCGTCATATTTTCCCATATTTGCTGGGTTTTTGCCTTCCCCCCCACTTTCCATATTTTCCCAGATGTTCTGGGGGATGGGCGATTAATTGTGTCTGTGTGTCTTTTTGTTCCTCCTGAAAGATACGGTGAGGGCACTGAACAGCCCAGACATGATCGCGTCGTGCAAAATCCGGGGCGGAGGTGGTTCGCTATGTTCGGCCCCGGGTGCCCCTCGCCGGGCCCCGGGGCCGTCAAAAAACGACACGGGATGGAGAGACGGTCCCAGGGAGAGGGTCGGAACTTCCAGGGACGCCGTCCTGACAAACATCAGGATGTCGCATGCCTGGGAAGGAATCACACGGGAGAGAAACCCCGATCCGTGGATGGTTTGAAGTGGGATCAAAAAAAAAATATCGACAAGGAGATCGACTGGGAACCCAAAAAAACGGGGCCCACCGAAGTCGGCCCGGAACCAATATCCAGGAACCCGGGAGCCACGAACCGGGAACCCGGGAACCCAGCCGGCCACCAAGATCGGCGGGAAACGTTCGCCAAACCTTTCAATTTCCGCTAGGACCCCCGTCAGTGCAAGCCCTGATTGGGGAACCATCGGAGAAGGGGTCCAGGGTCTGGAAACCAGCGGGGCTCCAATCGTGGACTGGCAGGGAGGAGAAGGAGGAGGAGGAGGAGGAGGAGGAGGACGGTTGTTGAAGGTAGGTATTTTGGGGTTCCCAGATTCCAATGTATTTGAAGCGCAGGGACGCGCCTGCGAGAATCACACCTTTGAAGCGTATAAAGAACTGACCGGCTACAGCCATCGGCCTGACTGAAGGAACGATAAAATAAGGAACGAAGCCCCTTTTTCTCCAAGGATTAGCGCATAAGGAGCGACATCTAATACGTCACGCATGCGGAGGGATAAATATCGCACGCAAGCCTAAGGAACGACCGAGCCCCTTTTGAAAAGTAAGTGCTCCTTATTCAAGCCGCTCACTGTATCGTCGAACTGTTCGCCGTTTCCCGTCCGATGGGCTTCAGGGACTGCCTCCACGATGGCTTTCACATCGCCCAAGAACACCTAATCAGATGGCCTCCAGCACTGCTTCGAGAGGCCCCAAGCAGGACCCCCAGAGGGCCCCAAGAAAACCCCTAGCGCCTCCACAATGGCCCACAGAGCCCCGAAGGGCCCTTCGATGGCCCAAGTCAGCTGCCAAAAAAATTCGCATCTCCCCCGAAGGGGATAGCCTGCGCAGCAAGATTTGAAACCAACACCGCTAAGAGCTAGAGCCATACTGCCCGCGAGAATGAACTGAACTCGGACTCCGAATGCGACGCATCAGGGCGAAAACTCCCTGGGGAGGAAACCAAAGGGTGTCGAAGTCAGGAGAACGGCAAAGTATTGTGCAGACGGCCCCACGTGGCCACGGAGCCTCCCGAGGACGCGCCCGCGAGAGTCACACCTCTCCAGCGCATGAAGAACTGACCGGCTACAGTCATCGGCCTGACTGAAGGAACGATCAATCAGGAACGAAGCCCCTTTTCCTCCAAGGATTAACGCACAAGGAACGACATCTAATACATCACGCATGCGGAGGGATAAATGTCGCATGCAAGCCTAAGGAACGACCGAGCCCCATTTGAACAGCAAGTGCTCCTTATACTAGCCGCTCACTGTATCGTCGAACTGTTCGCCGTTTCCCGTCCGATGGGCTTCAGGGACTGCCTCCACGATGGCTTTCACATCGCCTAAGAGCACCTAATCAGATGGCCTCCAGCACTGCTTCGAGAGGCCCTAAGCAGGACCCCCAAAGGGCCCCAAGAGAACCCCTAGCGCCTCCACAATGGCCCACAGAGCCCCAAAGGGCCCTTCGATGGCCCAAGTCAGCTGCCAAAAGAATTCGCGTCTCCCCCGAAGGGGATAGCCTGCGCAGCACGATTTGACACCAAAATCGCTAAGAGCTTCAGCCATATTGCCCGCGAGAAGGAACTGAACTCAGACTCCGAATGCGAAGCATCAGGGCGAAAACTCCCTGGGGAGGAAACCAAAGGACCCTCCTCCCGAAGGACGGCCCCACGTGGCCACGGAGCCTCCCAGGGACGCGCCCGCGAGAGTCACACCTTTCCAGCGCATGAAGAACTGACCGACTACAGCCATCGGCCTGTCTTAAAGGAAAGATAACATAAGGAACGAAGCCCCCTTTTCTCCACGGATTAGCGCATAAGGAACGACATCTAATACATCACGCATGCGGAGGGATAAATATCGCACGCAAGCCTAAGGAACGACCGAGCCCCTTTTGAAAAGTAAGTGCTCCTTATTCAAGCCGCTCACTGTATCGTCGAACTGTTCGCCGTTTCCCGTCCGATGGGCTTCAGGGACTGCCTCCACGATGGCTTTCACATCGCCTAAGAGCACCTAATCAGATGGCCTCCAGCACTGCTTCGAGAGGCCCTAAGCAGGACCCCCAAAGGGCCCCAAGAGAACCCCTAGCGCCTCCACAATGGTCCACAGAGCCCCAAAGGGCCCTTCAATGGCCCAAGTCAGCTGCCAATAGAATGCGCATTTCCCCCCCAGGTGATAGCCTGCACAGCACGATTTGTAACCAACACCGCTAAGAGCTAGAGCCATACTGCCCGCGAGAATGAACTGAATTCAGACTCCGAATGCGACGCATCAGGGCGAAAACTCCCTGGGGAGGAAACCAAAGGGTGTCGAAGTCATGAGAACGGCAAAATATTGTGCAAATGGGGCTGCGAGACCCTACCGTTGACAACGATGACGGTAACAGCGTTAGATGGATCACCATTGGTCGCGACCATCAACTTCATTCGGAGCTTCCTCGACTGAATCGCCCTCGGCAAGAAGTGCGCACGAACAAGCAGATGGAGTGCTTCCCGCTGTCTGGGCGGCAAACCTGCCATGCCGGTCTGGATCTTCGCGGCGTGAGCGATCAGACCTGAAGCCGTCTTTTTAACGGGACACCTGCCAACCCGAGATCAGGGCCACTGGCTTCCATGTTCGGCGGCAGGGGGGGGGATGTGAGAAGGAGGAGGCCTTCTCAGAAGGCGGCGTGGCTCCTCAGACACCATCCAGGTTCCAGCCTTCTGAAAGGTTTTCTGTCTCCGGGGAAGACTTAGAAGGCTTCTCATAAGGCCGCGGGACTTCCATGTCTTCTGAGAAGGCCCGCCCCTTCTCACTTCCCCCCAGGCTCGCCGCCGATTACGGCGCATCAGTCGTGCCAGCAACAATAATGTAGGGTACGGGGGTACAGTGTTAGCAACTGGCCCCCAGAGGCCCCGGGCTCGCAGATCGTTGGTTCCACGCGCGCTTCTCGGGTGGCCGTGGAGGATCAGACTGGGGAGACGTAAGATTCGGGTTCGGGGGACTCGGGTTGGCCTGACGGGGCCATCATGAAAATGATGAGACCGTCTGAAGTTTGACGCGAGCTCCTGCTGCAGAGTAGGCGGGCCCTACAGTCGGCCAGTATCATACGGATGCGTGATAAGAGACCATTTCGAAGCTTTCCGAGCGGGGCGTGGCCAACGAAAGTGGCCAAGGATGGGCTGAGGAGGCAAGGCTGCAAGGGCATCCTTGGGAACATTGCTCGTCCTTGCTATGCGGATTGACTGTAGTTCCGGCGTGCTCACGTTTCCCCCATCATAGTCGGGCGTTGGCAGAACTGGGTTTAGTGGGACCTGGTTTAGCGATTTGTACTGGGGGACGCCCCCCCGCCCGGTTCCACTAACCGGAACTGCCGTCACACGAAAAAACACCAGCGACGGCAGACCTGGTCCAGTGATTCTGGCCAATTTAGGGGCTCCTCGGGGATCTTCTGACCCGGGTCAATCCAGACCTGGGTCAGCAGGAAACCCAAAAACTGCAATGCAGGACACAAAAAACTGCAACGCAGGCCTTCGCAAACCCGGGTCAGCCAATAGGCGCGGCCGCCTCGCGGCCACGAGCGGCTCGCTAACCCGGGTCAGCCACAGGGGGTCTTCGCAGGATCCTGCAAGATCTGGCGCTCAGGGAGGGAGGGAGGGAGGGAGGGAGAAGGCCCCCGAGCTCCGGGGCCCTGCCAGCAACCGGGCCCCCTTACCCGGGGCCCTGGCTATACCCGACATCGGAGGGGCCGTGCGCGCAGACTCGCGGGCGGCTGGCCGTCTCCGCCGCGGGCCCCTTGGCTGCACGCACTCGCACAAGATCGCCGGCGGGCCGCGGCTGGCGCCGGCGCTCCAGCCGCTGCTCTGCTGGCCCCCGTGCTTCCTTCGCCTCCGCCTATCCCTTCTTCTTCTTCTTCTTCTCCACCTCCTCCTCCTCCTCATCCTCCTCCTCACTCACTCACTCACTCACTCAATCACTCACTCACTCACTCACTCACTCACTCACTCACTCACTCACTGCTGCTGCTCCTCCTCCTCCACCTCCTCCTCCCCCTCCTCACTCACTCACTCACTCACTCACCCACCCACTCAATCACTAACTCGCTCACTCACTCACCCATTCACTCACTCGCTCGCTCACTCACAAGCTGACGGCACTTAGGCTCGCTGCCGATTATAGCACTGGGGCGCAAGGAAAGGGAGAGGCGGGCAGAAAGAGCAGTACAAGAGGAGGAGAGACCTCCTCCTC
>CAUYUJ010002359.1:439854-482673 GCA_963575745.1 Prorocentrum cordatum
ACCGTCCCGGCATTCCTATAGTCCTACCACGAAATGTTCCCAGAACCCAATAGTGTTCTGAGAACAAAAACAGTGTTCTTAGAACATACACCCGATGTGTTCAAACAAGACAATGTCGGGGATGGACAGACCTCCCTTTCGTAAAACGTGGTTTAGTGAAAACAACCTGAGGCCCAAACCTGGCGGGCGCAGGCCTGAAAAATAACGGCCACGGCGCCCTCTCGAGAGCCGAAAACGGACAATCCACTAATCGACGTGTCACTGTTGGGGGTTCTGTCTAACCCCGACAAGATCAACCAGAAATGCTCGAAGAACATTTCGTGGAAACCACAGAAGGCTCTTGGAACATTGTCTGGCAGGGCTATAGGCACGCCGGGACGCTTCGCCACTGCTTGACATGAGGATGCCCAGCCTCCGGCCGACCCGGCTTTGGAGGCGCGGATGGGTCCAATCATCTGGCCCGGGGCCACGCCTGTCTGGCCCGGTGCGCATGCAAGCTGCTGAGGTCGGTCCTGGCCATCGCTCGGACGTCCATTCCCTGTGCTTTTTGCGGTTTCGTGCGCGGTTTTTCGCCAAATGATCAAGGATGCTCCTCGATGGTCCTCGCCGAAGGAAAAATGCACACGTCCGAGCGATGCCAAGTGTCTGGCCCGGTGCGCATGCAAGCTGCTGAGGTCGGCATGGCAGCAGGGACTGCCCCGCCTGACAGCACTGCTCGTGCGGCTCGCACCAGCACCCGCACAGCTGAGAGACGCCCACTGGGCAACCGCCTGTATCCGCTGCCTGGTGGGGTTCATCTGACAGGGACAGCCCTATGGCTAGGATGGATTTCGCGTGTGGGATGCAGGAAAGTCCACGTCAAGTGAATCCGAGCATCTTGTGCGTCCTCCTCCTCCTCCTCCTCCTCCTCCTCCTCCTCCTCCTCCTCTTACTCCTCCTCTCCTCTCCTCTCCCATCCTCCACGTCCCTTGCCCCTAACGTGTGGGACAGTGAAGACCTCCTCCTCCTCCTTCTCCTCCTCCTCCTCCTCCTCCTCCTCCTCCTCCTCCTCCTCCTCCTCCTCTCCATCCTTTTCTCTTCGTCCTCCGCCTCCTCTTCGCACTCATCCTCGTCTTTGTCCAAGCCCTCCTGATCCCAACCTCCTCGTCTTCCTCCTCCGGCTCCTCCTCCTCCTCCTCCTCCTCTCAAGCGCCTACTTCTCCTCCCCCTAGACCTTCTTCCTCCTCCTCTTCCTCCTCCCCGACCCTCCCCCCCCCCTCCCTCTCGCCGTCGTCCTCCTCCCCCCCCTCCTGCTCCTCCTGCCATTCTCATACCCGCTCCCGCTCCCACTTCTCCTCCTCCTCCTCCTTACATCTGGATGTTGGCTGATCGTGAAAAGGATGGGGGCCGGCTGCGAAGAGAGACCGGCCGAAGCCAGCGAACCCTCCAGAAAGAGCGCGTCCCTCTGGCGCTGGCATCCTCCATCCTCCCCCTGACAGAGGAAAATATCAAGGCCACGAGGAAACATGAATCGGCCCTTGACCCCTGGCCCACGCACGAGGGCCGCGTGATGGCGAGAGGCCAAATGTCCACGGGTGACCGAATCGACTCGAGTCCCTTCTCAAACAGTGACCACGTGAGGCCACGCTGACAAGGACATGATGTGTACATATACGCTCGGGCAACGCCACAAACGCGAGGTTCAAAGTGCAGCACAGGGGAAGGGCACCGAGCCACAAGCATCGAGAGACCCTGATGCCACTGCTGCCACTCTGTTGACACTGCTGCTGCCGCTTCAACTGATACCGCAAAACTGCCACTGCCCCCCCCTCGCTCACTCGCTGCCGACTTACGCTGCGCGGATTCACTGCCCCCCCCCTGCAGGTCCCGCGGCGATCGTGCCGCTGTGCACCTCGGATGGGCCACCTCTCCCTCCTGCCGATAAAAAAACACAGCCTCAAAAAGTATCGGGCAGATTGCACACGTGCATTCTCAGGTCTCATGGGCCAGCCTCGACAGAGCCAACGACGTGACGATCACACACGCACCAAGCGCACGACTAGAACATGGGGACAACGCCATGCCAGGGCAGCTTGAGGGTCTGAGACTCTTCTGTCGTGGCCCTGCCTGAAGAGAAGGCGAATCAGAAACGAAGTCCCGCCTTCCGAGGCCAACTCATCAGAACCTTCGAAGGAACGCTCGCGCCCCTCCTTGGAGACGCCCCCTCGTCGTTGCCCCTCGTCCTGGAAGTGGCCCCGCCCTCTGCGGGGCCCTCAGGGACGGGGGGAAACCGCGGCTCGCACACGGAAACAAGAGGCACAAGCAGGAGCGCTGCCGGGGAACGCAGCCCAACCGGCGGCGACGACAGGGGCGACTGGCCCAGGGGCTGGGAGCGACTTCAAAAACGTCGATCATCCGCGCACCTGAATACGTGTATTGCTCTCCCCCCTGGGCTGTTCGTTTTGATCGTCGCCTCTGGCCCAAGGACCAGATATGTCTCTCCCGGCTGGACGCGCGGATGTCGGGCGCCCGGACGCCCCCCTGGGCAACACTGGAGATGCACGGAGCACCTGAGCTTCAGGCCGCGCCGCGCAAGGAACCATCGAGCGCCTTCCGAACCCGACCTGGACCTCTTCTCAGCACGATGACTGTGCGCGTGGTGGCTAAGACCACCCAGCCACCAGGAGCAAAGCATAAACGACAGCCCCACACTTGAAACCCATGGCACCTCATTGCTAGGCGCAGGGCGCATCGAGCGATATGACTTGCACATTAGATGTCTACGCGCTCGCGACGAGTTTACGACCCAGAACATCGCAACATAATGCGACAACAACACAAACCACAGCCGCAGCCATCTTCCATGTCCGCACGTATGTGCCATGTGCGTTGATGATCCATGTGCGGTGGACGTTTGAACCTTGTTTGCTTCGAGCATAGACAATCGCGGCAACCGAACGCAATGAAGCACTCATACACCTCCAGACAGCATGATTACTACAGCTGAGAACGCATGCACTGTAAACATCAAGCTGCAATAACCTATGGCCCCCCATGCGCATGTCGCAACGTAAGTGCTGGAAACGCACTGCACTCACACGCAAACGAGCGCACACTTCCAGGCCGCGAGACACAATCACGGGCCTGCACAAGGGAGGCTCAACACGTCTTCTGCGCAGGCCACTAATGAGTCCACAGCGATGACAGAATACCGACCCAAAACGAAGTCACGACGGCCCCCAGATCTCTTGAGAGGGTCCCCCGTGCTCCCCTGACTTTTCCTTCGGATCACCCAAATATTCTCGGATAGCTCCTTAAAGAGCTAGGAACGTTTCAGATTAGAAGCCCGCAGCACGGGGTGGGCCAGCCCCTCTCCAAGGCTCCTGGTCGAGCATCCCCGGAGCGGCCTGCTTGAAGCTGCAGCGTGTCCCGAGAAGCGTTTTCCTACTCGTTCCAAATTACGCGCGCCTGAAGCCTTTCCTCAGATCCTTCGCAGCCCCTTCGAAGCTCATGCGAGGCTCCCTTTCTGAGTCTTGCAAGCTCCCCCGGCATGACTCCCTGCGTCCTGGCAAGCGCCTCCCGCAGACACTCTCCTGACTTGCAGGCTCTTCAGGCATGCTTTCCAGCGTCCTGGCAAGCGTCTCCCACAGGCATTTCACGCGCTCTTGACTGCGTTGCTCTCCGGGCTTTGGACGCCACAGTATGTTCTTCTTCACACTCCTCGGCGCGTCAGCGCGTCACGAACATGTCACGAAGATTGTCGCGAAATTCGTGCTACTCCAGTCTGTCCCCTGACCCGCACCAGGGCCTGCGACTACGGCGGTCTGAAGACATCCAGAGAATTGCCCCTCCGAGCCCTCGAGGAAGAATCGAGGAGGCTCCCGCCAGGCAGAAAGTGTTGGACAACCGAATGTGGACGATTGCCTGCGCTTGCTCCCAGAAGACTCACAACGTAAACTCCGCCACTGTGCCAGCGACACGATAGCACGTGTTATTATGCGCGTCGGTTGTCTCATCGGGTCTCTATGGACTCCTCAGGACGGGCCCTCCCCCTGCGGGCAAGCACGGTCCGAGTCGCCCCCATGGCTTTGTTGTCGGGAGCCTTTCTGTTGACCCATGGACGGCCTCAAGACAGCCAAAAACCACACCCAAACTGCTGTAATACGTCAAGGCCCTCCAAGACGACCCAAGAAGCCTCCAACTTTGCCCCCAAATTCACCCCACGACGGCCATCCAACATCGACCCAAGATGCCCCAGCATACGCCCGTATACTATATACATATATATATATATATATGTCCATATCTATGTGTATATACATACATGCATACATCCATACATCCATCCATACATACATACATACATACATACATACATACATACATACATACATACACACACATGCATGCATGCATGCATGCATGTATGCATGCATACATACATACATACATACATACATACATACATACATACATACATACATACATACATACATACATACATACACACACATACACATATATATATATATATATATACGGTCTGGAAATGCCCCGAAAAAACCTTCAACGTTCTGGGCATGCGAATGCGAGCCGCGTAAAGTAAGGAATCGTAGAAGCTGGTCCCTGCCCGCAGCATCTCGCCTCCCGAGGCGGGCCTCCAGAGAGGAGGGCGCTCCAGAGACGAGGGCGCTCCCTGGACCTCCACCGCGTGGAACAACTCAAGTCTCAGGCCTTCCACAATTGTCAATTGGGCGTGGCTTAATTGGGGGGGTCACAAATGGGGGGGTCAGAAAAGGTCCCCCCCCTTTCGTGCCCCTTTCGGGCCCCTCCAGAGCCCCAGGGGGCTCGTTCAGGTACCGTTTGGGTACCTTTTCGAACCACCCTCGCCACCCCCCCATTTATGACTCCCCCATTACGCGGCGCCCAAATCAATATCCGGGCGCCTTCGGCGGGCCCTGCGACCACCAACAACAGTCTTGGCGAGAAAACTGGTCCGGGGGGAGGGGTCGAGACTTCCGGGGGCCGCGTATTGAACAACAACGGTACATCGGATCTCGGAGTCCTCAAGGAGGCACCCAAAGACCTCCCAAATGGAGTCCGAGTAGATGGGGTCGGGGGATCTCGCGGCAGCGCTGGTGCATCGCCGATACATCGGCGATGCATCGGCGACGTAGGAGACGCATCGACGCCGTCGGTGTGGATAAAGTTCGGGCTCCTCACCGAGCCGCATCGCCGACGCATCGGCGATGCTGCGAGACTCTCCGACCCCGTCTGATCTGGCCCCACTTCGGGGGGGACAGAAACGTACCGACACTGCTACTTCCTGGACCTCTCAAAAGGTGCACCCATGACCAACCTCTCGAGGCTAATCCTGCTGTGGCGACGAGGGAAGAAAAGCGGCATCGGCCTACGTATATAGGATTATATGGTAGATTATACGTATCTATCTCTCTGTCTCTCTCTCTCTCTCTGCCGAACTCCGGAGGCCTGTAGAGCCGAGGGCGGCAGTCGCGCCACTCAACCACCCGTAGCGCCGCGACTTGAGCAGGGGCCCACCTTCCCAGCACTCCTCTAGGCCTGCCGCGCAGTGCTCGCAACGCAACGCCATGCCCCGAGTGCAATGCGCTGCGCTCCGAACCGGACGCCGGCGCGGGAGCACCACACGCGCCCCAGCCAGGACTGCTCGACTGCTCAGAGAACCCCCGCGTGCACAGCACAAGAGGCCCTCAACACCATCTCTGGTGGGCCCCGTAGGCACGCGAGGACGCCCCGCCGCTCCTGGAGCCACCCAGTCGACCCCCAGAAGAAAGGCCCCAGGGCCCTCCCCGAAAGAGGGCCCCGAGAGGGCCCAGAGACAGCCCCCAAGGGGACGCCAAACCGCTCTCACCAGGACCCCAAGATGGCTGCAAGAGTCCTTGTCCTCGTCCTTGTCGCCCTCCTCCCCCTCCCCCTCCTCCCTCTTCCCCTCCTCCTCCTTCTTTTCCTCCTTCTCCTCCTCATCCTCCTCCTCCTCCTCCTCCTCCCGCAGCGCCGCGGCGGCCGCTGTGGGCGCCGGGGCGCGGCGCGCGCGACAGGGCGGCCCGGGGGGCGCGCCAAGCGGCGACCCCGTCGGCCGACCCGCGGCCCTGCGCCATGGCGCTGCCCAGCGGCGCGCGGCCCTGCAGGGCGGAGGCGGCCCTGCGCTGCAAGCACGGAGTGCTGGGCGGAGCACGGGTGCAGCAGCCACGGGTGCACGGAGGAGGAGGGACAGGAGGAGGAGGAGGAGGAGGAGGCGGAGGAGGAGGGGGAGGAGGAGGAGGAGGGGGAGGAGGAGGAGAGGAGGAGGAGGAGGAGGAGGAGGAGGAGGAGGAGGAGCGGAGGAAGAGGAGGAGGGGGAGGAGGAGGAGGAGGGGGAGGAGGGGGCGGAGGAGAGGAGGCGGAGGAGGGAGGAGGCGAGGAGGAGGAGGAGGAGGCGGAGGAGGAGGAGGAGGAGGAGGGAGCAGCGAGCATGTCCGCATCCGCGCCCTCCCGGTCGGGACAGCGGGGCGCGCTCCCGCGGACTCGCGGCCGCGCGGACTCGTGGCGCGCGGGGCATGCGCGAGGAGGCCCGCGCGGTCGCGGCCCAGGAGCCAGGCCCGCGAGGCCGCGGATGCGGGCATGCTCGCTGCTCCTCCTCCTCCTCCTCCTCCTCCTCCTCCTCCTCCTCCTCCTCCTCCCCCTCCTCCTCCTCCTCCGCCTCCTCCTCCTCCTCCCCCTCCTCCCCCTCCGCCTCCTCCTCCTCCTGGGTGCACAGTGCGCGCACGGCACAAAAGGCAGGCATCGTCAACGGCAGAAGCCTGGCGCCATCGCCGCCTCGCGTCCTGGCTGCGTACCGGAGGGGGGCGTGTCTCGGCGCGCTCCCGCGCTCACGGTCACGAGCAGAGGAAGGAGAAGGAGGGCGGCAGAACCAAGATCAGGAGGACGGCAGGACCAGATTCGGGTCGGGCGAAAGGGGGGGATAGCAAAGGGGGGGTTTGAGAATCAGCTCACGTAGCTGATTTTCCCGGCGCCTCTCGGCGCCGGAGGCGACTATGTATCGAGGAATGGGCCCCTCGGTGAGGCCGAAATCAGCTGCATGCAGCAAATTTTGTAACCCCCCCTTTCCCAATACCCCCCTTTCGCCCGGCCCGACAGATGGGATGAGAAGAACCACCAAAAGGAGAACGAGGAGGCAGATGGAACGAGCAGAAGGAGGAGGGGCAAAAGGAGCAAGGAGCAGAAGGAGGACCGAGAGACGTGACATGAACTTCAGCACCAGGAACTGAAGCAGGCCCAAATTAGCCAAGGGCGCGGGTAAGAAAGGAGCAGGCCCATATTAGCGAAGGGCGTGGGTAGCCAAGGGATTGTGCTGGTAAGCAAGGCTCGGGGTATACAAGGTGGAGTGAGGACGCGGGTGAGGGCCGAGATGAGTAATTCGGCAAGGACGCACATTATTCAGGAAGTAGGGGCGCACAAGCGGACGTGAGCAAATACACATTCAAATTCTCAGGCAAATGATGGATGAGTAGGGTGAGTGAGCTTGCTGGTTAAGAAGGAAGCTGGGTAGTGTGGGTCAGGAGTTACGTGGAACGCTCGTTGTGATACATACGGTGAGGCGAGTGGTATTACGCTAATGTGGCGGTTGATATGCGCTGGTGGTTAATGTTGCTGGGTATATTTGTTGTACGTAGACGCTGGTGCTGTACAGTGCAAGAGCTCGAGTGTTTTTTTGTGAACGCAGTATGCTGCTGATCGTCGTCTTGTATCAGGGCGGCCGACGCTTCAAGACGTTGATTGGGCATTCCAACTGAAAACTGCTCTCCGTCAACTCATGTTGCGTGGTAGCGCATACGGCAAGCTCGCATCGTCACGACCTCGGCGTTGGTTCCTGACACCGCGTGAATCGTTCAACCCTGAACGATCGGCGCTTTGCGTCGGCGCTACTCGATCACCAGATTGTCCCATGTCAGCCGGTTCTGGACCGCTGGCGGCGTTCCAGCTTGAACGCCCGCTGCGGGGCCGCCGCCGCCAGGGCACGACGCTGACCCGCCGTACCGAATCCAAGGGAACTCCTAGAGGAACAACAAAGACATAACACTTTCTTCTGGAGGCCCGCGCGGATTTCTTGCATCGGCGCTGGACCCCCCCCCTCCACCGCGCGCGCAGCGCGCCGGAGCCGGCGCTGGATACGCCAGCATGGGGGGTCCAGCGCCGCTCCAAGAAGTCCGCGCGTCGCTCCAAAGGTTCACTGGCCATCGCTCGGACGTCCATTTTCTGTGTTTTTTTTCGGTTTCGTGCGTGGCCTTTTCGCGAAATGATCAAGGATGCTCCTGGATGGTCCTCGCCGAAGGAAAAGATGCACACGTCCGAGCGATGCCAGGTTGCTGCTCATGCAGTTGCTTCGTCTTCGAGCCCCAGCGGGCTCGGCGGCGAGTGACGGCAGCGGCTCCCGAATGCTCGCCTCGTTCCGCCCCCGCGCCGCGCGCCGACGCTCGGAGAAAGAAACCCCGCCCTCAGCCGGCCCAGCCGCGGTGCTTGAGCGGCACGCGCATGCGGGGCGGGCAGAAGCGGTTCTGGCGCGAGGGGGCGCGTGCCAAGGCGTGGGAGGCAACTACTGGGAAGTCGTAGGAAGGGTACGGGAAGATTATGCCCCATTGGGGGGATCCTACGCCGGACTAGGCCGCGGATTCATCGGGGATGGACAGACCCCCCTTTAGTAAAACGTGGTTCAGTGAAAACGACCTGAGGCCCAAACCTGGCGGGCGCATGCCTGGAAAATAAGGGCCGCGGCGCCCTCTCGAGAACCGAAAACGGACAACTCACTAATCGACGTGTCACTGTTGGGGCTTCTGTCCACCCCCGAAACTACTGGGAGGTCGTATAGGAAGGGTACAGGAGGATTCTGCCCCATTGGCGGGCTCCTACGCCGGACGAGGCCGCGGATCCAGTGGTGTGAAGCTGGGATTCAGCTATGAGTAAGCGGGATTTGAACCAGATTCAGCCGGACTTCGGACCAGGGTAACATCAGAATTTGACCTCCCAGGAGTTGCATCCGAACTAAGAAGAAGCCATGACGAGGAAAACATCGGGTGAGAATACATCGGGAATCTCTGAGAGCCGGCGGCTGTGAAGGATGTCTGCGGCGCCGCAACCTTCTCAGAAAGTGTTCCTGGAGAGGCTCTGAGAGAGCTCCGGAACGCTCCCGAACGGAGTCATCCTCGTCCGGGCTCCGTCCGACGTGGGGGGGACTACCAGCCTGGAACATATCCCTATCCCTATCCCTATGCTGGGCATCTCCTCATCACGATGCCAATCTTAGGGATTCCCCTATTTTCTGAGGGCAGATCCCTAAGATTGTCATCGCCTTGTGGCGTGCCAATCTTAGGGATGGGGGAGAAGTTCGAGGCTGGTAAGGGGAGGCGGGCCCGGGGGGAGCCGAGCGGCGAGCCGATGGGTATGCGCGCCCCAGCGGTCCGGATGCCGAGGCGCGATCCCACGGGCACGCGGCCTCGTGGGCGCGCCCCGCGCGGGGCATCCGCGCAGAGCCGCCCTGTGGCCGCACGTCGTTCACTTCCAGTCGTGCTCATTCCTAAGTGTGCTCGTTTCGAATTGCTCCTGGTCCCCCAGTGGCCAGGAGGAGGCCCAAGGTAGAACAGTCAGAAATGAAAAGATCTTGGCCCCCTAAAGAATCAAAGAACTTTCGAATAACGAGACAAGAACCATGTGTAGAATGGGTTCTCGGCCGAGGACTCCGGATCGCGAGGCCGTATAGGATACAGGCATGCTCAGACTCTCGCCCACGTCCCGAGAGGAATCGACATGGGAGCGGGAGGGGGAGCGGCCCCTGCCAGAGCACGAGGCGGCCCCCCAGCGCGCGCGCGCGTGCAGTGGCCCCCCCCCCCAACGCACGCACGCCAAAGAGGAGCCGCGGGAAGCAAAGGCACCGCCACCCCGTGCTCTCCTGCCGCCTGGCCCGTGCGCGCACGGTGCTCCTCGCGCTGCGTCGAAGAACTCCTGGTGGGCCACCGATGCCCCGCCCCGCTGCGTCTTCTTCGGCGCAGCGCCCTGGAAGCTCTTGAGCCCTGTGAAGGGGCCCTGGGACACACAAATAAATACACACCAAAAACCGGATTCCCCATCACTTCCTATATGTTCTGGGTTCTTGTCTTCCCCCCCACTTCCCAGAGTTTCCCATATTTTCCGGGGGAATCGACGATTCATTGTGCCTGTGCGTTTTTTCCCTCCTACACTATGGGCCACCCGACGTGGCGCGTCGCGCGCGCGGCGGGCCCCGGCCCCGGGCCGTGGCGCGCGGCAGCGCGGACGTGTTGGCGCGCGCCCGCGGGCGACCCGTGTGGACGCCCGACACCATCCAGTCGGGCCGCCGAAAGCAGGAGCGGCCAAGACGGAACGAAGAACACCTCTGAAGGGGCCCCAGGACACACAGATAAATACACACAAATCAAAATATCCCCCATATGCTTATTTTTTGGGTTTTTTTTGTCTTCCTCCCCACTTCCCATATGTTTGCATATTTTCTCGAGGATGGACAGACCTCCCTTTAGTAAAACGTGGTTCAGTGAAAACGACCTCGGGCCCAAACCTGGCGGGCGCAAGCCTGGAAAATAACGGCCGCGGCGCCCTCTCGAGAACCGAAAACGGACAATTCACTTATCGACGTGTCACTGTTCGGAGGTCTGTCCACCCCCGATTTTCGTTGGCCCCCCAGAAGCGCCAGCGTGAGCGAGTAGGGCCAGAGGAACCACCACAGCATGGCCCGAGGAACGTCGGGCCCCTTTCGTAACCACGCTGCTCCTTGCGTCAGCTTCTTGGCCGCACGTGCGCTGGTCAAGGCGACAGCATTCACGGTGACCTCGCCCAACCGCACAAGGCGGCAGCCGGGCCGACGGGGGCCGCCCTTGGGCGGGCGCGCGGCCCTCTGTCTCAGATGGACCCCGCCGGCGGCTGCACCGACGCCGCGCCCTCTTCCACATGTGCCGAGTGTGCTCCCGGACGCGCTGCGAACCGAGCGCGCTGCGACCGGGCTGCAGGCAAAGCGCGGCCCGAGGCGGCTCGGGGCCCGGAGCGCGTCTCCAAACTGCGGCGTCTGCGAGGTGGTGGTGCGCGGCAGCGCATGCCGGATCCGGCGCAGCTGCAGCGGGTCTCCCAGGGCAGCGACGTCGCGACTCTTCCGCGCCGTGGGCCCCAAACCATCGGGACCCCTTCCCTAAGACCCATGTTCCATCCCGAGTCGTTTCGTGACGGTCCCATGGCCCAGCGAGGGCCCCCGGGAGGCTGAGGACCGCCACCACCACGGGTGGTGGCGGTCGGAGGAACGTCCGCGGGTCCCATGGATACCCCTCCTCTTTGGTGGTCGGCGCCCACAGAGGGGGTGGCTCTCTCAAGAACCCCCGCCCCCCCCCCCCCTCCATCGGGCCTCTGAGAAGCCACCCCTTCGCGCCCACGAGATGGTGGCCCTCTGAGAAGCCCATCCAGCCCCAGATGTACCTTACCTTCCCTTGGTTGTCGGCGATCGCAAAGAGGTGGCCCTCTGAGAAGCTCACCCCCCCTGGCCTTCTTACAAGGCCTTACCCCTCGCGCCCTCCCCCCTCCCCTGGCGCGCGCCGCCGACGTGGGCAGTGGCACGCGGGCTCCACGACACTCCTCTGGGGCAGCTGCCGCGCAACACACGACTACAACCTGCGGAGGCAAGCTACATCGGCTGCCCCGGGGCCACTCGTGCCCCTGGCAGATCTGGTCCGGATGCTTGTTTGACCCCGTCCTCTTTCGCTGAGTAAGTGCGCCGTGCTACGCAATATATCGTTAATGCGTTTCTGAAGAAAGACGTCGACACCCTGTCACGGGCTTATACTCTTGCCACCTTGGCCCTTGAAAAAACCATCGGCGCTTGTTTAGGTTCGATGAAGAACAGTCCGCTGCATCGTACTCGAAAGACAGCAGAGCTGACAAGTCCGACCATAACGGACCACTGGGCCTCAATGAGTTAGTTGGATCATTAGTTGGCAGTGCTCGAACTCTTGGGCGGTGGCCTCCATGGTATCGAATGCAAGTGAAAACACGATGAACGCTGGACATGCTATCTTCGAAACAGAATTGGTGCGTGTTCGCACGGAGCTCAGAGAAGCTAACATGTGTCGAAATGTGGCACGAACGAGCACATCAACTCTACACAAGTATGCGGCATGGGAACAGCATGCCAGCCCATATCCCCTGGCGCCTGCAAGTACCACATGAAAGCCCGCATCGGCATCAAGCCCACCTCCCCCTTACCAATCCAAACGTCTGATCGCGTTGGTCAACATGCACGAACGGGCTTGAACGGATGCAGGGTTCCGGAAGCCCTGGAGCCAAACAAGAGGCCTCTCTTGGGAGGGCAACTCTTACTGCCGGCGGCTTCCGCCAGACTTCTGCCCACTTTTGGCGGCGCGCACAAGGGGGTGGGGGAGGGGGGAGGGCTTCTTAGAAGCAGGCTGCTTCTTAGAAGGCACCGGCCTTACATCTATAGATAAGGCCCGCGCCTTCTAAGAAGCAGGGGTGCTTCTAAGAAGGCCCTCCCCTCCCCCCACCCCCCTCTGCGCGTGGCTGACACTTCCGCCTTGCGCGGCCTCGTTCTACTCCCGCCGCCTTCCGCTGACCTCCAGCAGAGGAAGGGGTGCCAGCTCCTTCGGCCCTCGAAAGGCTGACCGCGCCCCCTCTGCATGCGCTCCGTGCAAGCTGGACGGGCCACGGGTTATGTTGTCCCCATCGTACTTCTCCTCCTCCTCCTCCTCCTCCTCCTCCTCCTCCTCCTCCTCCTCCTCCCAGAACTCATTTCGAGCACCCGGAAAAGTGTCGAAAGAGTGTCGAAAGAGCGTCGGAACAGTGTCGGACGAGTGTCCCCCAGGGCCCGACACGCGAACACCCTCGAGTTTCGGTTCTTTTTGGGCATATAAGGGGAATTCTTCCTGGTGATCCAGACGAAAGTGGGTAGGAACATCATAAGCCACGGGATGTCTCAACTCAGCATTCCCGAGGCCCGAGGGACGGCTGCCGCCTCGCGGGCAGCTTCGAACACATCGGCCTCCGAAGCCCTTCGACAGAGACCATCCTTGGGCTTTCGCGTGGCTCCAGAATGCTCACTGCGCCGACCTTGCAGACGTGCTGCAGCGGATTTGGGCGTGGATTTCTGCCAATGCAAGACCCCGACACGGCGAGGGAAAGACGAAATGAACCTCGCGTGGATTTCGTGCTCGGCTCCATTCCGGGCCAAGAAGAATCCACCTCGAAATCCGGAACGAGATCCTCCAGGGCACTCCTGGCCCATCCCATTGCCTTCCGAGCGAAGTCTGGCCTGCGATGCTGGCGCCATGATCCCTGGGCTTCCGCATGGCTCTAGAAATGCGAGTGGCCCTCGGGGGCAGCAGCCCGAAGCAGGGCGCGTCACAAGCTCGAGCAGCTCGCAGGAATGCACGCGACGAGGCGCCGTGCACGAGGAACGCAGTTGTTCGGAGGCAACTACCGGGAGCTCTTCGTCGGAAGGCATTAGGAGGATCAAACCCCACTGGGGGGCTACTACGCCGGATTGGGCCGCGGATCAAGCGGGATTCCTCCAGATTAAACGGAATTCAGCGGGAATGCGCCGGATTAAGCTGGATTTCGGACCAGGGCCAAGCCAGAATTTAACCTCCCAGGAGTTGCATCCTAACAGACGGAGAGACCGCGCTGAGCCGACGAGGAAAGAGAATGATTCCCCGATCAGTGCTTGCACTGAAGAGGTCCTGGCGGAAATTGGAAGATTTGGCGACAAAAATGTCCCGCCCATTCTGATGGCCGGCTGGGCTCCTGGGTTGCCCCGTTCCGGGATCCCGGGCTCCTGGTCAGATGGTTCCGGGCCGATTTCGGTGGGTTCTGGGTGTTTTCGGGTTCCCGGGCTCCCGGGCGATCTTCTTATCGATCTCTTACCCGACGCCATTTCAAATCATCCACTGATTGGGGCTCTTTCTCCAGAGGGCAAAAAATCCACCCCGAGAATGACCACCCCAACACGCGAAGCCGTTTAGTAAACGCACCCAAAGAAGGAATCGAACAGGGCAGGGCTGTTTAGTACACGCCCAGGGCCGTTTAGTAAACGCCAATCGGTCCGGGTGGTTTCTCCTCCCTTGATTCTCCGATCCCATTGCAAATCATCCACTGATTGGGGCTGTTCTCTGGTGTAATGTGCCTTGCGTCGGCATGGTCTCTGCGGGAGGCGCCAGGGGCTGGCGTTGCAGAGTGCTGCCTCGGGTGCCGAGGCATCGAGGCACGAGCGAGGGCCGGGGTCCTTCTGCGTGCGGATGCTGCGAGGGCGGCAGGGCGCAAGGGGGGGGATAGCAAAGGGGGGGGCTGAGAAGCAGCTCACGCAGCTGACTTTCCCGGCGACTTCCCGGGACGAAGGCGCCCATGCATCGAGGAGTGGGCCCGGCGGCGGGGCCGAAACCAGCTGCATGTAGCAGATTTCGGAAGCCCCCCCTCCTTTCCCTATCCCCCCCTTTCGTTCGGCCCGAATGGAGGAGGCAGGGAGGAGGCTTCGAGTGTACGAGGCGCGGCAGATTAACTCGTGGCGCAACGCTCCTGGCGTGCCCAAAGGTATATTGATGAAACTTCCGCGTGCCCGCAAAACTGCACGCGGCTTCTCGGAGCGGCTCCATCAAGAATCCAGCAGGACGCACAGACAGCTCCGACCAGGGCTCTCCAAGATCTCATAAGATTTCCCCGTCTCTGGGCCCTCGGACCCACGAGATGAGCTCTGACCAACACCGTGAGAAGATCATGGCAACGTGCCGCTTTTTCACGGCAGTCAAACAGCGCGACTCGGTCCGGGTAAAACCCGCCACTGTGCCTTGTGCACGTTGAGGCGTGGAAGAGTGGCAAGTGCTGCCTGGCAGAGCCCCCCCCTCGTCGCACCCCCTCGCATGCACTACCCCTACTCCTGAGGCTCCCTGGGCGCTCTACCCGAGGGCTCCACAGCGGAGGAGGAGGAAGAGGAGGAGGAGGAGGAGGAGGAGGAGGAGGAGGAGGAGGAGGAGGGCGGAGGAGGAGGAGGAGGAGGAGGAGGAGGAGGAGGCTCCCTGGGCGCTCTACCCGAGGCCTCCACAGCGCTCAAAACGGCCTCCAACACGGACCTGGCAGGCCGCCAGGGCCGCCAAGATGGTCCCCGAGGTCTCCATGGCGGCCTCAGATGGCCCCAAGATGGCATCGCGCGACGAGGCCAGCATCACTCACTGTCCGTAATGCGTTCGACGAGTATCGCACTCTCGCCGGTTCGAGTTGTCGTCTGCGCGCGACAGCCCAGGAGGCCTCCGAGATGGCCTTCCGACGGCCCAGGAGGGCGCAACGAGGGCCCCGGGACGGCCCCAGAGGGCGCCAAGATGGCCCCAGGGAGCGGCCCGAGGAGAACCCGAGGTCGGCGCAAGGAGGGCGTTCAGACGGCTCTCGTGGCTCCCAAGAGAGCCCTGAGTCGGCCGGGAGAGCACCCCAAAATAGACTCTGAAAGCGCCCATACCTGCAAGGAGGAAAGACTAGTCTACTCTGTACGAACGGTTTTTTGAAGGCAGATCTGCCTTCAAAAAACTGGACTACTCTATAAGAACGGTTTTTTGAAGGCAGATCTGCCTACAAAAAACCGTTCTTTCTGAAGGCAGATCTGCCTTCAAAAAACCGTTCTTACAGAGCGCGCTCAGGCAGCCCAGGGAGCCCCCAAGCGCCCCTCCCAGGCGCCCCCCCAGGGCGCAGCCAAGAGGCCCCGAGCGGCCCCCAAGAACCACGGAAGAAGCCCTCCACAGCCGTCAACGAGCCCCAAGTGTCCCACGTGACGGTCCTCCTCCTCCTCCTCCTCCTCATCCTCCTCCTCCTCCTCCTCCTCTACCGTGCCCCCTCGAAAGTCGCCACCCACCATGGTGGACATGGCACCGTGGCGGGACCTGCCGAAGGCCGCTGGATATGATGAACGGGCGACTCCCGAAGCCTGCCGTGGGGCCCCGGGAGCCCACGAACCCTCTCCTCCTCCTCCTCCTCCTCCTCCTCCTCCTCCTCCTCCTCCTCCTCCTCCTCCTCCAGCGCTCTCCAAGCTTTCTTGCGAAGCTGGGCTTGGAGGCGGTGCCACTCCACAAGGCACCTGGCTGGCGACAGCATGTACAAGCTCCTCACGACTTCTCTTGCACTGAACAGTGTGACACCCCTGGGCACCTTACTACAACCCGGAGGGATGATGCTAAACCATTTGGACCGCCTGTGGAATGATGTCCCTGCGGTGGCAACTCCAGCTAGTACTGATGAAGGCGTCGGGACGATGCCAACATGCATGAAACATCGCCTCACGCAATCGATCTATCGTCAAGGTCCTGAGCCCTGCGCGAGGAACGCTATGACCAACACCTTTGCAAGCCGCATTCAGCCTTGATTGCAAGGTCATGCAAAGGGTGTAGCTAAGTCAACAAGGGCCGCATCGACACCTTCACGCTCCCAATACAAGCGCTCGCCCTGTCTACAATGATACAATGTGTCCTGTGTCCACCCGCCCTTGCACCTGCAAGAAGAGTATCGCAGCTGCCCCGATTACGGAGAGAGCTATCACGATCAGGACGGTCTGCGACACGATCTTAACCTGAGATGGCGGCTGTGCTCATGTGACAGTCGGCGAATGCGCGCGTCACCACCGATCCCAACAATGTGGATGGCTTCATTAGGCTTCCGAGGGCGTGCTGGACCGACGACGCTGGCCAAACCTCTTGGCTCAACTCGAACCCTGTTTTCTGTTGGGTTACTACCATCCGCCTGGGTTGCAAACAGTTGCATGATGGCTGCTCCGTTTGCAAGGATTGTCCCAAGCTGGCGCCGAAACTGCAGATACCATGTATGAACTATGCCAAACCAAACTGGAATAGCGTGGACCAAAACCATGCTGTTTTCATGCTCAGGCTGCCCAGTCTCAACCACACCACGCACCAATGCTGCGAGCATCAAAGGCCAGCGTTCACAATCTGCTTGGAATTCAGCAGCGGCTTGTCTCTTAGGTTGCTCTGCTGGCAATCTCGGCCCTCCAACTCCTCCACGCCACCCTCGTGTTGTCCTCCTTCCCATTCCTCCTCTTCCTCCCTTTTACTCCTTGTCCACATCCACCCATTGCTCCTCTGCGGCCTCCTCATCTCCGTTCATCCTCATCTTCCTCACCCCCCTCACTTTCGATCCCCAAATCCCTTCTATGCTGGCTTCATGTCTGCCGCTTCTGAGTGGCTGCTGCTGCTGCTGCTCCTCCTCCTCCTTCTCCTCCCCATCCTCCTCTGCATCCTCATTGCACTGCACTAGCGGGAAGCTGGAAAACACCAAGTTGGACATTGCATGAGGGGATGTGACCAGGGCTGAGATGAGCCCGAAACGATTGGGACGAGGTTGACGTGATTGGAAACGCTGGATGGAATTGGCCAAGGCTGGAAAGAGTGGAAGGTCTGGCCCCAACAACCTTTACAAGGCTTCCTTACCGCCTTCCCCTGGGTACCCAATCCCAAAGAAAAAACCATCGTAATCAACAGGGGGCAATCTAGCCCTGAGAGAATGTGTACGGCAAGTTCGTGTCGTGCGGCCTTCGGCATTGGTTTCTGACACCGCGGGGATCGTTCAGCCTTGAATTATCAGCCGTTTCCGACAAATCACCTTGGTCATCATCGACCGATTCTGGGTCGCCGGTCGGCACGACACGAACCTGCCCGTGGCCGTGTCTTGCGGCGTCTCCGCGAGGACACCGCGGCCTCCCGCCTCTGGAGGCCTCCCTTCTAGGGTCCGAGTAGATGGGGTCGGAGGGACGCGCCGCGTCGCTGATGCATCGCCGGTGCATCGGCGATGCATCGGCGATGCATCGGAGATACATCATCGACGTCGGCAGTACATCGCCGACGTCGGCGTGGAGAACATTCGGGGCCCCTCCAACGGGGACTCCACTAACGGGTACTCTGGCCAGTGACCCGGCGAATCGAACCCTCCTCGATGTGGGCAACACTGCAGTGCCAGGAAGAGGCCCCAAAGTGGCAACTTCTGGCAAATCTCCGGAGCACCCGTTAGCGAGTACCCGTTACGGTGCCGCTGAAAAATCGGGCTCCATATCGAGCCGGATCGCCAACGCATCGGCGATGCGGCGCGATCCTCCGACCCCATTCTGCTCGGGCCCCATCTGGGAGGCCTCTCACCTCTGCCCGAGCACCTGCTGCTGCTCCCCCTCTCCTGATGGGCTTGTTTTCCACCACCACCACCACCACCACAAATTGGAGGGGGAGGGAGTCCTCCTCCTCCTCCTCCTCCTCCTCCTTTTCCTTATCCTCCTCCTCCTCCCCCTCCTCCTCCTCCTCCTCCTCCTTCTCCTCCTCCTCTTCCTCCTCCTCCTCCTCCTCGTCCTCTTCGACCTCCACCTCCCTCCTCCTCCCTCCTCCTCCTCCTCCTCCTCCTCCTCCTCCTCCCTCCTCCTCTCCTCCTCCTCCTCCTCCTCCTCCTCCTCCTCCTCCTCCTCTCCTCCTCCTCCTCCTCCTCCTCCTCCTCCTCCTCCTCCTCCTCCTCCTCCTCCTCCTCCTCCCTTCGTGGCCGCATGAGCGCCGGGGCACGGCACAGCGGCTCTGCAGGGCCGCCGCACACCGCGCGGGCAGGCCGCGGTATTCGAGGGGCCCAGGGACACAGAAATAAATACCCACAAATCCAAGGATTCCCCATATTGTTGCAGATGTTCGGGGTTTTCGTCTTCCCCCACCACCCGACTTCCCATAGTTTCCGATATTCCCGTGGGAATCGACGATGGATTGGGTCTCTGTGTGCTTTCCCCCTCCTGAGGTATGCCTGCAACGGACTGGCTGGATGTCCCCAAGGTGGATACTGCCAGATTTCCTTCCTTGCATCCGCGCACGGCCTGCCCGGGGCTTCTCTGGGGTTTTGGTGTTCCCGCATCTCCACTCGCGGTGCGACCTCAGCAGCGTTCTTCGTGTTCGTTTCGTTTTCGTTTTCCCTCGTTTTGTCTTCAGTCCGCCTTTGCTGCAAACGGCCCACGAAATCGCGAAAACACCGATTAGGTCAACCCCTGTCTCCACTTGTCCCATCTGAGCGAGATGGCACAGCGACTTCACGCGGTGGCTTACGCGGACCGCCGGCGCGGCAAGCCACACCGGAGCCGAGAGAACTTACGCGCGACCTTACGCGGGGAACTCACGCGCCAATGTCGGCGCAGTTGGACCCGTTTTTTTTTTTTCCGTCGCCCTTCCGGCATCGGGCTCCCGGCGACAGCGGGAGAGGTCGGATCTCCTCCCTCTCGCCTGCGCTGCTTCCCAGGGGGGGGCTGGGGGCGGCAGCAGGACGAGGGCATGTCGAGGAGGGGTCTCCTCCCGGCTGCCGCCCCGCCGCTGTGCCCGCAGCGCCCACTCCTCGCCCACAGTGGCCCCCATCCATCCACTGGCCATCGCTCGGGCGTCCATTCCCTGTGCTTTGTTCGGTTTCGTGCGTCGGTTTTTTCGCCAAGTGATCAAGAATGCTCCTCGATGGTCCTCGCCAGGGAAAAAAACGCCGAGCGATGCCAAGTCCATCCATCCCACCTCCTCCTCCCTGACTCCCGCCCTCCTCTCGGGGGCGGCCACGAGGGGGGTGTCCACGAGGGGGGGGGGGGGTGCGCAAATCATGGCCGGTGGCACGTGCGCGACCCAGGGGGGGGGCAAGGGACGTACTGAGATCAGATGAGGCGCCATGAGATCTGGGGGGATCCCATGTCCCCGGTCTTGATATCCACCCCCCCGCCCGAGTCATCACCCCCGTCGTGGCCGCCCCCGGGATGCTCCCCGTCCCTGGCGGGATCGACATCTGGGATCCCCCCGAGCGGGTCTCCTCGTGGCACGGCGGCGGGGACGCCAGGCCGTTTGCTCTCCGGCGCGCGTCTCGCAGCGACATCATGGTCACCTCTGTGCGCACCCCCCGCCGACGGGTAAGCGTGCTGGGTCTCCATCCACGAGCTAGCCTCAACGACGTACGTTGTATCACACCGCTTGCACCACACACAGATTGCTCAACGCAGATCGCACCCAGCAGCTTTCACCACGTAGCATGCACCACACATCGTGGACCACATAGGTTGCACCACGCAGCTTGCACCTGATAGCATGCGCCTCATGGCATGCACCACACGGATCGCCCCACAAAACAAGCTTGCACCCTGGGGCTTGCAACATACAAAACTTCCCACAAGGTTGCACTTCACAGCTTGAAGCACACTCTTCGCACCCCGTAGCATATTAGACATATTACACATGTACATATAGATATGTATTTATTTATGTATGGATTGCACCACCTGACTCCCAAATAACACTCACCACGCAGACTGATCCGCATAGCGTGCACAACGTAATTGCATGTGTTCCGGGCCCCAGCTGGCAACACCCATCTCCACGTGCGACTCCTGCCTGAACGTACTTCGCTGTACGTACAAATCCGCCACCGTGCCCCCTGGCACGTTGAGGGGCGTGGGACCGCCCACTAAAACGACGCGAAGATCGGGACAAAATCGGATCGGGATAACTCGAAATCTCTGAGAATCGGCGGGTTTGGAGGATGTATTGGGCGCCGCGGCCGCTCCAGAGCGTTCCGGAACGCTCTAAGAGCGCTCCGGAACGCTCTGGAGCGATTTATCCCGATCCTAGCCCTGTTTTACCCACCCCCCTCCTCTACTGCGCCGAGGCCAGATCCTTCTTGCCCGCTCGAGGACGGCTCACTTCCCGCACGCCGGCTCATCCCTCCCCCCCACCCCCTTCCGCGCCGGCCCCGCTCGAGGAGGGTGCGCTCCCCGCACGGTGTAGCTGATGCCTGACCCCCCCACCCATCCACGCGTGCACGCTCGAGGATGGTGCACTCACCCCATGGCAGCGAATGCCTGAACCTCATTCCATGTGCGCCCACCAGGGGATTGTGCGCCTCTCGAATGGCAGCTACCTCCCAGACCCTCCTCCCTCGTGCATCCGCTCCAGGATCGTGCACTTCCCGCATTCCCACGCTGCTCCAAAGCGCTCCAGGGCCTCCAAAGCCACGACCCCTCGGAAAAAACGATGGATATACGTCCCGAGCTTCCAAGACGGCCTGTGCAGGCAACGACACCAAACCCAACCGAGTATTGCTTCAAGGCGGCCCAAGGTGCCTCCAAGAGGGCCCAAAAGGACTACAAAATGACCTCCGATGAGGCCAGAAGATACCGAGATTAATGAAACCCCTTCCGTGTTGAACAGATTTTCCCATTCTGGCCTTTTCAGGCAGCCGTCAGCTCAAGACGGCCCAAGACGACTCCACGATGGCCCAAGAGGCATCCAAGACAATCCAAAGACGGCTCCAAGAAGGCACAAGAGGGCCTCACGTGGGACTCAACACAGCCTTCTAAGGCCCTCCGACGGCCCAAGACGGCGCCATGACGGCCCCCAGACACCCATACAGCAGAATCATCATCAGCAGCAGCAGATTTACGATCACCATCGCCATCATCATCAGCAGCACCAGTATCATCATCATGATCGTCATCATCGTTGTCAGCGTAATCATCACCATCGTTACCACCACCATCATCGCCATCATGAACAACATCACCATCCTCACAGTCATCAAAGCCTGCATCATCACTACCACCACCACCACCCCCACCATCTTCATCGTCAACACCGCCACACCAGAGCAACATCATCACAAACACTGGTAATCATTATCATCCGCATCGCGATCATCGTCATCAGCATCGAAATCATCATCAGCAGCATCATTACCAACGTCATCGCCACTGTCATAATCAACATCATCAGCACCATCACTATCATCGCAAACACCATTATCACCATTCTAATCGTTAGCGTCACCGACTTTCATCGTCGTCATCGCCCCCATCATCCTCAGAGTCATTATCCTCATCATCGCCCACATCAAGGATTTTCAAAGCTCAGAAGAACGAGATCTTACAAGTGTTGGCCTCCCGTTTCCTTTCGAACAGTCGCAACCCATAAGGCTGGACTGGCACGATGGAGGGACGGGCCTCAGACAGCTGAGTGTATGTATACATACGCATGTAGTGCTGATATAAGGTCTATACAAATAATACAGATGTGTACAAACATCGGCATATACATATTCCATATGTGTGTATACATTTATGAACGGGCAGAAATTCTCGGCGACGGCGCGGTAGGAGGGGCAGGTGCGGGAAGCGAGAGGGTTTTGCGCCGCTTTGGGGAACTGGATCTCACCGAAACCGAGGCTTTCCCCCGAACCCCCGACCGCAGCATGTCAACCTGATCCGAATCGACCGAGGTGTAAATCATCTGTGGCCAACTCCTATATACGCACACATCCGCCAGAGTGCCAGAAAGGCACGAGGTGAAGCGTCACCAGGTCCCTTCGAGCTTTCTGCGTTGAGTTCTGCAAAAATCATTGTCCAGGCCGCCAACCCGCAATTCCCGGCGCTCCCGCGCGCTCTTGGGAGGTCCCCGCGTGATTCTTCGAGAGGCCAAGAACGCGTTGTTCGGGACATGCATGTCCAATATGTTTTCGGATGGCCCCAGGGGCCGTCCTGGAGCCCTCTTGGGGGCTTCTTGAAACGGGCAGTGCTCGTCCTTCTGGGGTCCTCGGGCCCCGCGCGCAGCCGCGGCGCGCTCGGCGCGGGCCTCGCGCCCGCGGTCCCGCGCCGCCGCCAGGGGCGCGGAACCGTGCGCACTCGCCACGCTCTCCAGCGGCGGCAGGATCAGCTGGCTCGCAGCTGCACTGCCCGCGCCTGGTCCTGGCACGCCTCCAGCGGCCTCTCTCGCCGAGGGCCCGCGAGCGCTGCCACGGCCCTCCACCTACGTCTCTGCGTCGTCGGCGACCCTGAGGTTGACATTCCAGAGCACCCTCGTGGCCACCGTCAGCAGCTGTGGGTCGCCGAACGCCTCCTTCGTGCCTGGGGGGGCCCTCGTCAAGGTCGTTGCTCGCCTGGGCGCGCGAGCCACTCTTGGCCCGATGCTCCGCGCCGAGGCAATGATCACGCAGCCCTTTTGCGCGCCATCCTCGGCGCCCTTGCGCACTTGAAGCGCGCCGCGTAAACGAGGAAGGGCTTCGCAGACTTGCTGAGCACCTGGCCCCCCATGAGCTGGCGCCCGTGGGCCGCCCGCGGCCGCGGGCGCGCCGCGCCAGCTGCAAGCTTCGACACCTGGGCCGCGGGCTGCATCCCAGCCTCGCCTGACTGTGCTCGCCCCAGCTGCAGCCTGCGGGACGCCCGCCGAAAGGCCTCCGCCGCCGCCTCGCCTCTGGCACCTGCGGGGCCGCGGGCGGCGTGGAGGGCGATGCCGCCGAGGGGCGCTTCTGAGCAGCCGAGGGCAACGGGGGCGCTGGCCGAGCTGGGGGCAACGCATGAGGCCGCCGCAAGCGCCACCGCCGCCCCCGCAGCAACTGCACGCCCTGGGCCGCTGTGCGCCGTGCTGGCCTCCGCCGCGCCTGTCTCTCCATCGTCAAAGTAGCCCAGGTCGATGTCCTTGAGGGCCCTTGTGGGCCAGCAGCCGCGGCACCCTTGACCCGACATGCGGGCCTCAATCCCGGCGGCGAAGCGGCAAGCCTCGCGGGCGCGCGCCAGCGGCCCGTCCAGCACCAGGAGGTGCTCGTCCGCTGGGGCCTGCAGCGCCGCGCCCTCCTTGGCCCGCTTGTCCGCGGTCATGTTGCCAACGCGCTCCGAGGCCGTGATCTCACCTCTGGCGACAGCCGCCTCCGAGGAGTGGGCAGGGAATGTGATTCGCCCCGATCCCTTCCGCAGCGTCCGCCACACTGGCCCAGAGGTGGGCGCGGGCCGACGAGGGTCCTCGGGCCCTGGGAAGGTCCCTGATGGAGCCCACCGTGCCCTTGTAGTCGCAGAGCAGGGTGAAGCGTCCGACGATTTGCGTGAGCGCCGGCACTGCTGCGTGGCCCTCGCCCGCGCGCGCCGACTGGCTGGGCAGCAGCTCGGGCAGGACTGCCCCCCCCCGCGCGTGGGACAGGACCTGGCCGCTGGCCGAGATCACCATGACCGCCCAGCCCGCGCAGCGCAGAGAGGAGAAGCTGCCGTGCACGCAGCAGCCGTCGGTGAACACCAGCGCCCCGTCCGCCACCGCCATGGGGTTTTCCCAACCAGCTTGGCGCCAAACCCAGTACGCCTGCCAGCGGGGCTGCTGGAAGAGCGGCGAGGCGTCCACGAAGAGGCCCTGGGCAAAGAGCTCGCCGATGGGCGGGCCCAAGCTGTTGGCCTCCTCCGCCGCCGCCATCAGCCCAGGCGGCATCCGATCTCTCCCCCAGGTCTGCCAGGCGGGGCACTCGAAGTGGCGGTGGTAGACTGAGCCCTCGAACGCCTGGCACAGCAGGCACATCGGACTGATGTCCACCCTGTGCCGCGCGAGCCGCGCCTTCGGCCAGTGCGCCAGCGAAGCCAGCCAGCGCAGGCAGCCCTTATGATGGCTAGTCCAGCTCTCAGAAACTGCTCGGCCCAGAAGCTCGCTGACGGGCTGCCAGGCAGACAGCAGCCTCCAAGGCCAGAGGGACTCTAGCCTCCTCAAGGGCCGCATCCTTCCGAGTCGCCTCCCTGGCCCTCTCCGCCAGAAACGAGGGCGAGAAAGTGATGACGTCGAACTCGTAGCCGTGCTCATCTCGGAGGCGCGTGCCACCAGCGGTGAGTCGCCATCCTATGCGCTGCAGGGCCGCTCACTGCGCTGCAGCTTCTCCGCTTCCTGCAGGCAAGCTTGCACTGCCGCAGGCCAGGCCTGCCCAGCCCAGGTCGCGCTGCAGAAAGCCTGGACAGCCATGCTCGTCACGGTGACCAGCGGGTCCTGCCTCCAGCCCCGCGGGCCGCACTGCAGTGCGAAGCTGAATGCAGCACCATGGGGCAAGCGACCAGCGGCCCTAGCTGAAGCCACCCTGAGAGTTCTCGTCCTGCCCGGGGGCACTCCTGACGTCGCCGAGCCCCAAAAAGCCTTGGTCGTCGGCCCCGCACGCATCACCCTGGCTTTCCGCAGCCCTGGCCCGAAGATGCGGGTGAGGCGGGCTGCTTGGCGGAGGGACGCCAGCTCGCGGGCCACCTGCGTGGCGACTCGGCGGTAGCCGCCTGCAGTGGCGTCGGCCCCGAGGTCGCGGTGGTCGGACACGAAAGCAGCAGCAGGAAGAGGCCACTTCTCCTGGACCATCAGATCCCTCAGCAGAGAGACGGACGAAATCAGGACCTTTATCTTCCCCCAGTTGATGGGCAGGCGCTTGTCTTCCAGCATCTGGACGACCCCATTCACGAACTGGGAGATCTGCCGCACAAGGATTCTCCTCGAGCCGATGCCATGGCCCGCCTCATCGTCGAGAACGTTCACCACCCTGCCGACCTGCAGGAGCGCTCGTCCACGAAGCAGCAGGTCGTACACCATGAGCCTCGCGAGGGTCGTAGCGCACGGGCAGCCAGCGATCACCGAGCAGAACGGTGTGGGCACTGGATAAGGAACTCTTAGATAAGGAAACCAGGGTCTGGGAGCCAGTGGAACTCCGATTGTGGATCGGCCATGGATATCACCGCCGCCCTCACCGGATGAAGAATCCTCCAGCGTCTGCAGCCTCCTGGCCGCATTCCTTAACCAACGCACCCACTGTACCTGATGGCCCGAAGGGGTTAATCATCATTGACTTCCCCCTGATGTCTGGAAATGGTTGGCTGGTCCTTCTTTCCGGCCTCTCAATGGCCCTACACGAAAGCCAGAGCCCCCAAGATTGCCCCAAGATCGCCCAAGAGGGCTCGAAGATGGCCCCAGGACTACCCACGAGGCTCCCAAGACGGCCTCCAAAAGGGCCCCAGACGACCCAAGAGGCTTCCATGACGCCCAAGATGTTCTTCAACACGACCCAGAAGCGCCCCAAGAGGGCCCAAGAAGGCCCGAGATTACCTTTAGATGGCCCGCGACGGGCCAAGAGGCTCCCAAGAGGCTTCCAAGGCGGCCCACGAGGCCTCGAAGTGGGCGTACCTGATGGCCTGAAAGGTTAATTAAAATCATTGACTTTCCTTTAGTGTTTGGAAGTGGTTGGTGTTTCCTCCTTTTCGACCTTCCAACGGCCCAAGACGGCCCCAAAGGCCCCCAAGATTGCCCCAAGATCGCCCAAGAGGGTTCCAAAGTGGCCCCGGGACGGCCCAAGAGGCTCCCAAGACGGCCTCCGAAGGGCCCAAGACGGCCCAAGAGGCTTCCAAGATGCCCAACAAGGTCCTCAACACGACCCTGGAGCGCTCCAAGAGGGCCCCAAGACGGCCCAGAGAAGCTTCCAAGACGGCTTCCGACTGCATCAGGCGGGCTGGGAACGCCGTAAGACTGCCAAGGGCCCCCAAGAAGCCACCAAATGCCCCCAAGAGGCCCAAGGAGGCCCTCAGGAGGCCCCCAGGAGGCCCCCTGGAGGCTCCCAGGAGGCCCCAAGAATGACCCAGGAAGCTCCCGATAGGTCTCCTCGTCCTTGTCCTCATCCTCCTCTCTCCTGCCTCTCCTCATCCTCCTCATCCTCCCCCACGTATTCTCCGCAGGGCCTTCACAACAGCTAGGATAACTCAGGACTCACTAGCGTGGCGAAAGTTTGTCCAAACGTTTGGCCACATAGCCTTATCCTAGTAGAAGGCAGGGGTCGGCAATGATCGACGTAGGCGTCTTGGATAGTCTTGTGTGATACATGTCAAGTGTGAATGCGTACGTTGCTTCGGACTGGCGAGCTATCAAATCACGAGTTTCGCCCGTCCGTCGCTTTGCGGATAGACGCACACGATCGCTAAACCAGTGCAGTCGCTACATTCCCATCCGCTCACAGGCACACGCAGACGTGCTGTCCTGCTGCCCGGACACGCTACCCTCGTAATTGGCACATAGCGCGAATCTGGCCTTCTCTGACGGCGCCTGATACGCACTGTTCTCTGCATTGCCACCGTGCAAACCTAACGCAACAGTTATCGCAAGCACAACTCTACCAACTAGGAAGAGGGCACCATCTCATGTAAGCAATTGGCCTCAACATGATGACGATTCCTGTGCTCCTGGAACCATTGCCAACAAACTCATAACTGGAACGCAATGGCACGTACGATGAATGCTTCCTCACTCACTCCCCGAAAATCTTACATTCAACACATGTGACCGCAATCCTACCCGCCGTGCTTATGCGCGACTTGGATGTGGATGAATATCGGAACCGGCTTGACAATACAAATAACACTGTTTCATGCCCGCTTGGCACCTCAGTACCGCTCTGTTTCCCTGCGAGTGACTTTTTTCGGGGCTGACCGGGCTTCACAAGCGCGCTACGCGAGGCCAGCTGTCGCTGCCTTGCTGTGGAAGCAAGCACATCCCTTCCTGTCCTCTGGGGCTCTGGTCACAGGCGGGGAGACCGACTGAGGGAGCAGAAAAACCTAGAACCCTTTCACTCTGTGAAAGGGGCCTCGCTCGCGGCACCTCAGAGGCAGATTGGTCCATGGATGCAGCCGTGCTCACAGGCAGCCGTGTACCTCAGAAGCAGACCTCCAAGCTGCTGCAGTGTATATGGACACAAGAATTGCCCGCACCTGTGGAGGCCTCCTGACCAACTATAGCTGCGACAATCGCGAACGACCTCGCGGATACTCGGCCGCACGGATACGTTCCGCGCGAGACATCTTCTAAACAACACACCGTATCCACAGGATTCAAGCCCAGGGGTCGGCCAGCGAGGCCGCGGATGGGAATCTGGTTTTCGCCCACGAGATGGCCAGGAATCCTCTACGGCCAGGGTTCCAAGCCACACAGCGACTGCCAAGGAGAGCAGACGAGCGCTAAGCCCGTCTACCACCGACCTGTGACTGGAAAAGGGATGAGGGAGTGCATGCATGTTGAACTCGAAAATGGAACTCTAGACCATGACGGACCACCTGGCTGATGGGAACGAATGCCCCCAAGCCGAACTCCGCTTCCCCCTGGCAATTGTAATTTCTGGTCCCTCCGGAACGACAGCTACCAAAGACTTCCAATACTCCCGAAGAGCGACAGATCCTGGCTCTGCTGAGCCTGATCTCAAGCTTCGTTTTGACGGGTGCCCTCCATCCTTGTGTCACTGCATGTCCACGTGCTTCCCTCACCTAAAACAACTCGCATGGGGATCGTTTCAAGAACAGCGCACCTGGCACCGGCGACCTCGTTTGGCGCGGGCCATGGCTGGGCGGGAACTTGTGCTGACGCAGAAACGAGCATCGAGCGGCGGGGGCCTCTCGTTGGAAGAAATAGCGCCTGTGGTGGGCTTCTGTTTCGGATCGAGTGCATGGGAAACCTCCTCACCCAGCTTCGCTTCAGTAAGGGAGTGGTTGAAACTAGCGCACTCTACACCTGCACCTTGTAGGGGCAGCTCGCTGACAGCTCCAGGAGAGCAGACTAGGCGGATCTGTCCCAGATCTGCAGAAACGCGCACCGCAACTTCAAGTCGGCCCAGCCCCCCTCCGGGAGCCGCTGAGGACACACGCTAGCCCGGAGCGGCACAGGGCCTAGCATCCTCGTAAACCTCATGACGTCGCGGCAGAGATTCAAAGTGCCTGCCGGCAAGAGGAATGCAACACAGACGCGAGTCGGCGCAGCCTGTGGCCTCTCTCCTGGCGCAGGGCCCAGTCGCGAGATGGGACGGCGGCACTCAAAAGCCCTGGACTTCCAGTGTTTGGCCGACTGGAAGCCCGAAGCGAAGGGAAGGGAAGCTCGTTCAGCAGACGTAGTCTGGCCGATGATTCGTGCATTCTCCCCTGGCTTCCCTGAGATCAGTGCTCATTTGTCGAAACTCCCCGCTTTCAATACAAACCTGTTCACACAACACGTTGTCCTTACTTCGAAGCTTGCTGTGAGGTCTCGCAACAGAAGGACCGCGAATGTACATGCAGACACTTGTCACGCACCAAACTGTGGGTATGGAGTGATCCAAAGGAATGGCATGGAAACAATGTGTTGGCAAAGGGGGCGGGGATGGCTGGCCAGGGCACCGTAAAAGGAAACTTTAACAAACCACGACGCCGGCGCCCCCAAAAAACTGCGGCTGGGGGCAAACATTTGACACGTTCTTCGATTTCTCCGGGACGATCCGGCAGTGACCTCCTGGTTTGTGAGCTCTGGTTCTTTATCTTCCAAAATTCTGGTTTGCAACGTCCTATTTCCTGGGCCCTGAGCGGAGGACGCATGGTCATCGCCACACTGACGGTATGGTTTTCGATAATGGTACTTCGAAGACAGGTGGCAGCAGAAAACAAAGCAACTGTGACAGCGATCCGACAGACTAAAAAGAATAGGACGAGCAAGTCTGGTCTCAAAAACGAGGAGGACGGATAATCGACATGAGGCGTAACAAAAAAGCCGAAAGACATAGGCAGAGACAAAAAGGGTGCGCGGTGCATGGAATCGTGAGGGAGAAGGGTGGCGCACTTGTGGCCGCCAAGCAATTCGTAAGGTACTTATGCGACGGCAGAGCAGGTTTTATACAATCTGAGCCTTCCCAGCCTTAGGCAGAAGGCTCGACAGAAATAGCCGCGGACCCCTACTCATGATGGGGTAAAGAAGATGTGGTAAGCTCGGTGAATATGAACACACCCTTAACAGACGATGCCTGCATACTCATGTCGAATACTACACCACGTGCAAACGAAGGTGGTGCGCGTGGTGCGACAAGTAAGCGTACAGGAAACACTGGATGACATTCAAGGGGTAACATGCTGTGCAACAAAAAAGGTTGGCAGTCATATGCACAACAGCGTCTGGCATGGGCAAATCTTATTGCAAGGGCCGAAGTGGCAAAACGAAATGAAAACGAAAGCGGTCCACGACATCGCCACGTGACCGGTTTTCCTCTTCCCATGTATCGATCGATCGTCATCCCGGGGGAGAAAGTCTCGGGCGGGAGGGTAAGGGCGGCCGCGGCGTGCACCCGCAAGGGTACGTCCGCGCCACCGGCGCATCAATCGCCTGTTTGCACCACAGCATGTAAGGGGAGAGGGTCCAGGCTATCCCCCAGTAGATTCATTAGCGTTACCTGGACGAGGGGGGGATAGCCTGGGCAACGACGCTATCCTGGGGAGGAGCAACAAAACTCACCACGATAATTACCGTCTTGAACAGGGGCCGACCGTCCCGGCATTCCTATAGGCCAGCCACGAAACGTTCTTGATACCAAAAATGCTCCCAGAGCAGAAACAGTGTTCTTAGCACCGAAGCCCGACGCGCGACAACAGGGCAGCCTCAGCCAGGAATGTTCTAGGGACATCTCGTGCAGACCACAAGAGGTTCTCAGAACATTCTTGGGTGGGCCCATAGGCAAAGTAGGACGCTGAGGCGGCGGAGGAGGAGGAGGCGGAGGAGGAGGAGGAGGAGGAGGAGGAGGAGTAGGACGACGAGGAGGAGGAGGAGGAGGAGGAGGAGGAGGAGGAGGAGGAGGAGGAGGGGGAGGAGGAGGAGGGGGAGGGGGAGGGGGAGGGGGAGGAGGAGGAGGTGGAGCAGGAGGAGGAAATGGAGCAGGAGGAGGAGGACACGCACACGGCTGGTGGGGCGGTTCGAGTCGAATCGCAATCGGCTCGCAGCGACGGCGGGGATGCGCGGTGGCGACCGCCATCTGACGAATGAGATCCGACGACCCTCAGGGGGGCCTGTGCGAAACCCATCAAAGACCAGGGAAGCACCAGAGAGTGGTTCTCTACCTGATCACACATGCTCTACGCACTGCGCTGTAACTGAGCGTTCGCAGAAACACAAGTGGGATGCACAGAGCAGTCATCCAGAACCGACTACAGCATATCTCTGCAGAGCCGCAGTCGGGCGCCGAGGCCGTTCCTATTGACGGCCCTCAAGCTCATGTTACGGAAGTCCACCTTGAACAGGTGCGTATTCAGCTTCATCTTAATCTTGGCGTCGCTGCGACCAGACAGAAACCTTTGGTATCTGGCCTCCAACGCCTCATTATCGCCGAAATTGCCACAGGAGGTGAAGTCCTCCCATTCGCCATTTATGCAACAGATTCTCCTTGATACTGATGGCCCTCGCAAGTGGTGTCGCACACGAGGGCCGTTTGCTCCATGGCCGTCTCGCCGCACGGGTCGACGGCGTCCTTTTTCGCGGGCTCGAGAACCCCGCAGGTGGTGTCGCTAAGCTCCTTGTTGTCGCTGAGCGGGTGGTCCTCGACGCGCTTGTCGAATGCCTCCACGACGGGCTGCTCCAGCGGCTCCTCATCCGCCTCGGCACGCCAGTCGATGACCTCCTTTTCGGCCCCACCCAGATCGGGCCTCTGTAGGTCGATGCACACCTGGTTCTCGCAAGTGGTGTCGTTCGGCCCCTTGCTGTCCACGGTGGGCAGGTCATCTTGCATATCGGTGCTCTCGGTCGGCACCATTGCCATGAACTCCTCAACGGCCAGCTCGCGCTCCAGACGTTTGAGGGCCCGCACGAAGTCCAGCTGGGGGTACTGCCTCAGAACCTCGTCGAGCTGCCCGGGGTCGCCACTGGGCTCCTCGGAGGGGGGCAGCTCCTGCTTCGGGGAAGCGGAGCCGATGCGCAGCTGAGAAGCCACAGGCTCCCTGTCGGAGATGGCGGGCGCCTGGTTGTCTCCCGCCTCCTCGTTAATGAACTTCTCGCCGGAGGCCTGCTGCTCGATGCCGTCCGTCGGAGCGAACAGCTGAGCGCCATCAGGGCCTCGATGTGCGGGAGCGGTGGTGCGGCCGTCGCCCAGGTAGCTGAGGACGGCGTCCGCGACGAACTCGCAGTGGCCGAGTTCGGCGAAGTGCTCCGTGACCGCGTGCTGCTCCTCGAAGGCGTACTGCTCCTCGAAGGCGTGCTGCTTCGCGTAGAAGTAGGCGACGTCGTCGCAGCACAGGCCAGGTGGCGGTCCTGCCGCCAAGAGTCCAGCCAGACGGTGGCTGGCGTGCTGGGCCTTCCGCGCATGCGTGGCGCGCAGGCGGGCCCGGCGTGCAGCGCCGCCCGACGTCATCCTCGGGGCCGCACGCGGGGGCGGCGCACTCGACGTCATGACAGGCGCCATCTTCTGCAGCGGGCGAAACGCTCCCAGTCGCAGCCAGCGCCTGGGGTGAACCAGGCGGGGCAGGGGGAAGCGCGGGTAAGAGCTCTAAACCCCTGGACCTGACCAGAGGCGCAGTGCAGTGGTGACCACGGCCCCCAGAGGCCGCGGTCTTGAGCCAGCAGGAGGAGGAGGAAGATGAGGAGGAGGAGGAGGAGGAGGAGGAGGAGGAGGACGAGGAGGAGGACTGCTCGACCGTTGAGCTCGAGCCCTGGCCCACAGGCCACGGGCCAGGCCGGGGGCGGCGCCGGCCAGCACGCCTCACGACGGCGGACGGCGAGGCGCGCGCTGGGAGCGCCAGTCGGCGACTAAACTCTGGGCGCTCGCCTGCGCTCCAGGCGCGCTGGTCCCCCGCCTGCCGCCCAGCGATCGCCGACGCCGTCGGCGAGCCTTCGGCTCGCAGGAAGCCGCAGGGCGCTCGGCAGGAACGCGGAGGACCGTCAGGCCGTCCTGGGAGCCTTCCGGACCGGAGATCCCGGCGCCCCGATTTGTATCACAGCGTGCGATCTCGTCTGGCATGGGGCCCTGGGACCCTCGTAGTTCGATCCGGCTACAAAAATGCCGCGGAGGGATCGGATCCAGAAGATATGATGTTGCAAATTGTTCGCGATGTCGGATCTCAGGCTAGGTCGGGTATGTCGTCCTACAGGCGGGTGTTTGACGAAAAGTGTATACAATAGTCAAATAATCAAAAACTGTCGAGAGTGCACGACAAATCGTGAGGAGGAGGAGGAGGAGGAGGAGGAGGAGGAGGAGGCAGGAGGAGGAGGAGGAGGTATTGTTTTACGATCCTTGGGGGCATGCCCGACTGAAGTCTGAGGGTTGAGCCACTCGCTTCAGTCTTGCGTCGATGCTGCGTCGAACGTCCGTCGACCTGAGCTCAATCTGAATCGACCTTTGGGCGAGCCAGAGTCGAGCCGCATAGACCTGTCAGGCTTCCAAAAACCCTCCTCGCGAAGAATGCAGGATTCCTGGAACCTTCCCAACAAAAAAACCGTCCAAAAACCCTCCTCACGAAGAATCCACGATCACTGGAACCTTCCCAAAAAACCTTCCAAAAACCCTCCTCGCGAAGAATCCAGGATCCATGAGTAGAGGCCTCCTAGATGGGGTCGGAGTAGATGGGGTCGGAGGATCGCGCCGCATCGCCGATGCATTGGCGATGCATCGGCGATGCATCGGTGATGTACCAGCGATGCATCGTCGACGTCGGCGATATCCGCGCCGTCGACGAGGAGAACATCGGGCTCCACATCGAGCCGCATCGCCGATGCATCGGCGATGCGGCGCAATCCTTCGACACCATCTATTCGGACCCTATCTGGGAGGCCTAGAAGGAAGGAGCCCAAAATGAACACCTGAGACGGTTCGCCGCGAAGGGGAGGTAAAGACAACGAACTACTGGTACACGCGCACTGCAAGGGCGGCAGGGCCTCGGGTTACGCACAGACCGCCCCCGAGTGGACGGTTTCCGCCGGGGCCGTAGGCGACCCGAGGAGGGGAGGGCGAGGAGAGGGAGGAGGTAGAGGAGGGGGAGGAGGAGGAGGAGGAGGAGGATGAGGAGGAGGAGGAGGAGGAGGAGGAGGAGGAGGAGGAGGAGGAGGAGGAGGAGGAGGGGGAGGAGGAGGAGGACGAGGAGGAGGAGGAGGAGGAGAAGGAGGAGGAGGAGGAGGAGGGGAAGGAGGAGGAGGAGGACGAGGAGGAGGAGGAGGAGGACGAGGAGAGGGGGAGGAGAAGGGGGGAGAGGGATGAGGAGGAGGAGGAGGAGGAGGAAAAGGAGGAGAGAGAAGGAGGACGGGTCGCCTAAGCCCTTGGGAGACATCTGCCAGCCCCGTGTAGCCCGGGGAGGTCTGGACACCCCGACCCGAGGGGGCCCAGGGGCCCCGCCGATGGCGGCGTGCGGGTTGCTGAGACCGCCCGCCCGGGACTCCTCTTAGGTCGGGCGTGCCCCCCTACAACAGGCGGGTTTGGAAGGAAGAATAGAAAATACCCAACATAGGTTCCAGAAATACTCCAAACAAATCAATCGTCCCCATACTATTGTTTGACCATTGCTGAATATTCCCCCTGTAGAGGGACAAGCCCGACTTAAGTCTACTCGGGGGGCCTGCTGAAGCCAGCCGGGACTGCCCCCTGCGATCCAACGCCATAAAAAAACGTGAGCGATCGCGAAAAATCAGGACCAGAGCAACAAGCCTGCTATTTCTGCTGGGTTATTGTTCGAGCTGGATCGATCTCTGCCCACACATGCGACGCCCTGATTTATCACTACGGCGGCCCCTGAAATTCTGACCCGTTTCCAAGGACCAGCTTTTCACATCCTGGGCCGTTCTTGAGGGTCCTAGGGCCCGGCGAGGGCCCCAAGGCCAGAAAATCGTGGAAAGCCCGCCGCCCATTTTTTTAATGACACGATCATGACTGGGTTGCACGGCTTCCCCCGGGGAAGAAGGCGACACGAGGAGGAGATGGAGGAGGAGGAGGAGGAGGAGGAGGAGGAGGAGGAGGCGGATGAGGCAGGAGGAGGAGGAGGAGCAGGAGGAGGAGGAGGAGGAGCAGGAGCAGGAGGAGGAGGAGAGAGGAGGAGGAGGAGGAGGAGGAGGAGGAGGAGTAGGAGGAGGAGGACGGAGGAGGAGGAGAGAAGGAGGAGGCGGAGGAGAGCAGGAGGAGGAGCAGGAGGAGGAGGAGGAGGAGGAGGAGGAGGAGGAGGAGGAGGAGGAGAGGAGGAGGAGGAGGAGGAGGAGGGAGGAGGAGGAGGAGGGAGGAGGAGGAGGAGGAGGAGGAGGGTGCGGTGGCCTGGGGCCGACCACCGGGCCAGACATCTCAGGGGGGGGCCGTCCGTGCGCAGTCCCCGACGCCTCACGCGACGCGAGGCGCACTGCATCCGGCGGCGCCTCCCTCACGGGCTCCCCCGGTCGACGGCCGAGGAGGTCGTGGAGCAGTCTCCTGGGCGCGCTCCCCGGGCCGCTGAGGAGGAGCAGGAGGAGGAGGAGCAGGAGGAGGAGGAGGAGCAGGAGGAGGAGGAGGAGGAGGAGGAGGAGGTCGTGGAGCAGTCTCCTGGGCGCTCCCCAGGCCGCTGAGGAGGAGCAGGAGGAGGAGGAGCAGGAGAGGAGGAGGAGGAGGAGGAGGAGGGGAGGAGGAGGAGGAGGAGGTCGTGGAGCAGTCTCCTGGGCGCTCCCCGGGCCGCTGAGGAGGAGCAGGAGGAGGAGGAGGAGGAGGAGGAGGAGGAGGAGGAGGAGGAGGAGCAGGAGGAGGAGGAGGAGGAGGAGGAGGAGCAGGAGGAGGAGGAGGAGGAGGAGGTCGTGGAGCAGTCTCCCGAGCGCTCCCCAGACCGGCCGCTGCATCCTGAGACCCCCTCGAGCCAGGGTAGAAACATCACGACGGGAGGCTTCTCCCCGTTTTTTGGCCTCTGGGAGCCCCTGCCGGGCCTCGGGGCCGTCAACATACAGTCGGGAGGGGTCGAGACCTCTGGGAGCGCACCTTCTCACTCGCGGACATGACGGGCACTATTTTGGGCGACCCCAAAAGGAGGTCCAGCTGAAAGGGGGTGGTGCAATAGATTTGGGCCAACTGTATTGCAAACGTAGTGCGCCAGAGAATTGTATTGCATTGTGTTGCAAGCCATGTGGTGCACGCGAAAATCCAGCAACTCATTTGCGACCCGGAATGTGCTGAACGCCCGAATGTACTGCAACCCCACGAATCTATTGCATCACATCTATTGCACCACCCCCTTGTCGTGAGACCCCCTCTTGGATCAACCAGAGTTGCGTATAAGCATGTGTGAAGGGGGGGGGACGGGAGGGGGCATAACATGGCGTCCCCGCCCCCCCCCCCACCCACCCACCCGAAGCGGTGGTACCAGACGCGATGCGGCAGTGCCGGGGGCGGCACACTGAGGGGGGAGCGGTAGGTTATGGGGAGGCGGGGAGGGTAGGGGGCATAAAGCTTAGATCGGGCATGTCCCCCTACAGGCAGACATTGGCGGGAACATAGAACATGTTCAAAACAAATGCAAAAGTAGCCGGACAGAGTCAACACACATCGTACCCAGACTATGTTTTGACAATGTTTGAACATGCCTCCTGCAGAGGGACGTGCCCGTCTCAGCATCACGCGCGCGATGGCCCGGGGTGTGACAAAAATACTGTCCCAAGGGGTCGAGAGGTCTCTGGGGGCCGACGTTCGGAAAAACTCACGACGTCGGGGGCCTGCATCATCCTCCTCCTCCTCCTCCTCCTCCTCCTCCTCCTCCTCCTCCTCCTCCTCCTCCTCCTCCTAGGGGTCGCGAGGTCCCTGGGTGCCGACGCTCGGAAACACTCGCGACGGCGTGGGCCTGGGCCAGGGGGCGGGCAGGAGGCCCACTCCCTCCCACTGCGGCCCCTGGGATGGCCGGGGGGCACGGCGCGGCGGGAGCCCTCCGCGGTGTCGGGGGGCAGCCTCCGGGAGGCCTTCGCAAGACCGATCAGGGCCATCCCAGATATCGGGCGCCTCGACTTTTTCGAGGCCAATGCCCCTCGATGTTTTTCGATTTTTTCAGGGCCAATGTTCGACGCCCCGAGTCGTTTCTGGCGGTCCCGAGGCCCCGTTAATTAAGGGCCCCGCGAGGCCGAGAACGATGAGAAACCCGCGTCTCGACTTTTTCGAGACGCTGGAAGTCTGGGATTGAGCCCGATTGCCGCAAAACCAGATCAAGCCTGTGAGCAAGCTGGATTCAGCGGGATCTCGACCACGGATATACGGGCGCCGACGCTGAATTTGACCTCCTGGGGGTTGCATCCTGAGCTATGGGCGCTCACGTGTGTCATCCTCGTCGCTGCAAGGTGGTGAAGGGGAGCGATGGGGTGGCCTGGCTCAGGGGGGGGGGGACATCGGCTTGGAATCGGCCATGCATCGCTAGATCGGCGATTGGCCCCCGATGGCCAAACCGCATGCTCCCAGGCGCGGTGGTGGGACCCAGGCCCAGATCGGAGATGGATTGGCGATAGGTGAGCGGGCAGGGAGGAGAGGGGAAAGGACCAGGAGTAGGATGCAGATTCAGACATCCAGCGTTTTGGAAAAATTGAGATGGAGTTGCGTTCATCATTCTTGGCCTCCGATCGGGGCCCTTGCTGGCCCGTCCAAAATTTACTCGGGATGAAAAACCAAACCCGGGGAATGGGTCGAGAACTCCGGGGTCGACGCTGTGACAAATCATGACGCCGGGCGACGCTATGAAGAAATCGGAGCGTCGGGGGTCTGGGGTTATGTTGTTCCCATCGTACTTCAGGACCACATCCCAGAACTAATCTCGAGCACCCTGAAAAGTATCGAAAGAGTGTCGAAACAGTGTCGAGACAAGGTCTCCCAGGGCCCGACACGTGAAGACTTTGGAGTGTTGTTTTTCTGGTGCTCGGAATTCTTTCTGGTGGTCGAGGCTAAAGTAGGCTGGAACAGCATAAGTCTGGGGATGCGCACGGGGAGGCGGCGGAGGCGGCAGATGGTGACCGCGCCGCCCCCCTCGCGTGAGCCCTCGCGCCGCCATTGGTCCGAGCTCCGATCCGGCCCTCTTCTGCGCGAGGCGGCTCGGGAGGGTCGGGGGTCTGAAATTCTGTGTTGGACCCCCGGCGCCCGAAAAGGTGGGAGGGGGAGACTGCACAGCAAAAGGATGGACGCCCAGACGTAAGAGTGACCCTGGGCAAGGGTGGCCTTTGGTGTGCAGCTTTTGGGGGGCGCGAGGGAGCCAAACCCAAGGGCGCGGGCCGCTTGTATCGCATCGCGCTCGGCGATCGGGGGGAGCCCGATGAGCCCGCACCAAAGGTCACTCCGGCGAAGGGTCACTCTTACATGTATGAAGGGGCCCCAGGACACACAAATAAATACACACAAATAAAAAGATTCCCCATATTTTCTTATATTTTCTGGGTTTCTGTCTTCCCCCCCACTTCCCATATTTTCCCATAGTTTCTGGGGAATCGAGCCGAGGCAAGCAGCGAGAGGACGCTATGGAGGCGCCGGGCATGGGGATATCGCCCCGCGCCGGCCCCCCCAAGCTGGGAGGACGACCCCCAACACCCGACGTCGTGATTTTGCCGCAGCGTCGACCCCCAGAGGTCGACGTCGACCCCCAGAGGGGCTTCGACGTCGACCCCCCAGGAAGGGGCCGACGTCGAAGCCCCCAACGTCGACCCCTTCCCCAGGAACGGCTTCTCTTCCTGCACCGCTGTTTGACGGGCGTCGGGGCCCGGGAAGGGCTCCGGGAGGCTGGAAGTGGCGAAGCCTCGCATCGCTGTTGTTCACAGCGCGAGGGGGTCTGGGGACGACGACGAGGGCACGAGCACCAAGGGGGGAACGAACGATGGGGCGACAACGGAGAGGAAGGCCACACACATCAGCGCGCTGGCGCTTGCGCCCGTGCACCGGCTTTTTCCTGCCTGTGCTCGGCCTGATCGGAAGAGCGAAGGAGGGGGTGGGGCGGGGATACCTACCAGACAACCCCAACCCAACCCGAAGGCCCAAATTTCGAGTTGGGGGGTGTACGGTTTCCACACGTGTTTTTCCATATGTATTCCCCTTCGCCTCTTTCTCACTGGGAACGGAGGGCAAATCGTGGCCTTCGTGTTGGGCTGGGGTGTTTTCTTGCATCCTCAGGAGACCTTGTCTGTTCCGTCGCGGCCCTCGCCGAATCCGTGCCGCATCCATGTCGGACTCCTCGGCTCCGGGCTCCGTGTCGAATCCGTGTCGGCTCGGCGTCGAGCCCGTGCCAAATCCGCGTCGAGTGCGCACGGAGCCCGCGTCGGGCACAAGAGGAAACACCGATTTGGGGAACAGGCGAGGTCCCCCGAAGGTGCAGCGCGAGGGGTGCTGTGGTGGGCGGTGCGGGGAGGTGCGGGAGCTGCGAGGGGGGAGGTCGGGGGCGGGAGGCGCTGTGCAGCACCGACGCCGACGGGCCCCGCGCGCCTACGTCCGCCGGACGGGGCGGGCGCGGCGGGTGCCATCGAAAAAGAGGAGGGCAAACTTGCCCTCAAGCGGGTCGCGATTCGGCCGAGGCAAGGGGGCAAAATCGCCAGGATTGCCAGAAAACAACACTATTGAAAGGCAGCCGCTCTCCACGGAGGCTGCCCTAAGCGCCATCGTCGTCCTCGTCCGCCTTCTTCTTCTGAATCTCTCCTTGTCGGGAGCGGCCAAGAGGGGGGTGTCCAAGAGGGGGGGGTGCAAATCATGCTCGGCGGCATGTGCGCGGCCCAGCGGGGAGGCCAGGGACGTGATGAAATAAGAAGAGGCGCCATGAAATCTGGGAAAATATCATGGCCCCCGCCATGATATCCCCCCTCCCCTAGTCATCCCCCCCCCTCTTTTCCGCCCCCGACCTTGGGCCCACTGCACCCACTCCGTGAACCTCTGGTGCTCCTGCTTGGCCTTCTCCAGGTTCCGGATCGCCTCCTGCCGGCGAAGGGCCCGCCGCGGCGACGGCGGCCCGCCCAGCCCAGGCCCAGGCCAGCTCAAAAGTCCAGGCTCCAGACCCCTCCACGGGGTCCCTCCCCCTCAACCCCCCCCCCCCCTCCCTCCTCCCCCCTCCCCCCCTCCCCTCCTCCTCATCCTGCTCCTCCCCTCCTCCTCCTCCTCTCCTCCTCCCTCCCTCCTCCTCCTCCTCCTCCTCCTCCTCCTCCTCTCCTCCTCCTCCTCCTCTCCTCTCTCCTCCCTTCTCTCCCCCTCCTCCTCCCCCCTCCCCCCTCCCCCCTCCCCCCTGACCGTTCTTCGAAGCGGATCCAGGGTGCTCCGGCATGGCCAACGAGGACGGCCAAACACGCCAGGGAGGGGCCGCCGTTTCTTCGGGGGGGCACGGATACCGGCACTGCTGCTCCCCGGACCTCTCCAGGCGCGCGGCCTGACCAGGATCTCGAGGCGAGCCCCGTCGTGGCGACGAGGGGAGGTTACAGCCAAAATCAGCGACGAGGTCGGAGTTTGAAGAGGATGTAAGGCCCCTGGAACGCGCCGAAGTTGAGGAAACCATGCGATCATCTTTAACCAAATCCAGGGATGCGAGGGACCCGTTCCAGCCAGCATGTTTGCCTTCCGCGCGCGGGGGACGCATTGGGAAGTGTACCCTTGGGCCGCGGAAGCCAGAACCGAAGGACGATTAGATGCACCCTTGCTAAAATGAGCCATTATTGGCACAAGTTTTGGCTGTAGCGGTAATTATCGGTAGATTGTCCTTCACGGACAACTCAATTGACTTACACTGTCGGAGATCCGATCGAACTTTTGGATCGGCGCTGGATCCCCTTCCTGGCGCTCTGAGCGCGCCAGGGACGGCGCCAGAGGCGCCGCCAAGGGGTCCCAGCTCCGATCCAAGTTTTCGAGTAGGAGATCGTCTTCAGAATTCATGCACCCCCAAATTTACATCCTTGTCGAGATCGGCAGGGCATTCTGCGTCTTTTACGGGTATCCGACGAGAAAAAAGAAGCCTGGGGTAAATGAATTCTGCAAGTCGCTGCAAGTCGACCCCCTACTCGAAGTTCATCGGGGGCGTCCAAAGAGGGGGATGTCCAAGAGACAGGGCACAAAGCATGGCTGGCGGCACGTGCGCGGCCAAGGGGGGTGCCGAGGACTTGTTGAAATAAGAATAGGCGCCATGAAATCTGGGGAGATGTCATGGCCCCCGTCATGATATCCACTCCCTCCTAGTTCGGGGGTTGCTAAAGGTGCCCCTGGCCAAAGTTGCCCCCAGCTTTTCGCTCCATCTCGGAGCCCCTGGGGCCATCTGGGGCTCGTGAGGGGTGCTCTGGAGGCCGTGTGGGCCTCCCTGGAAATCCTGGGGTCACCTTGGGCCAGGGGCACTTCTGGCAACACCCGACTTGTCATCACCTCCCTCTTGGCCGCCCCCGAACTCGTGCCAGTGCCATCCAAAAATGTGCCGGTACCGTCTTGCCCTCTTCGCGAGGGCCCGCCAGAGCGTTCCGCAGGCCCGCCCGCGGGAGGGGCCCTCTCGACGGTCCGATGCCATGCGCTCCGGACCCTGGAGGCCCGGGAGGCACCGTGGCCTCGACCCGCATCTGTGGAAAGCCGTCGATCCACCCCCCGTAATCGACACCCCGACAAGCGAAGCCGCTCCGAGACCCCCTCTCGTTGTGACAAAAATCACGACGCGAGGTTTTTCGCAATTTTCGCCTCCGGGAGCCCTTACCGGATCCGGGGACGTTCAAAAAGCGCTGCAGGAAGAGAAAGCAGTCTTGGGGAAGGGGTCGAGACCTCTGGGGGTCGACGTTGCGAGAACATCACGACGTCGGGGGTTTGGGTCTAGTAAGCGCACTCAAGGGAGGAATCGAGCAAGGCAGGGTTGTTCAGTGGACGCCCAGGGCCGCTTCGTAAGCGCTGATGGTCGGGGTATGGGTGTTCTTCCTCCCTTAGGGGCCTCCGAGATAGGGTCGGAGTAGATGGGGTCGGAGGATCGCGCCGCATCGCCGATACATCGGTGATGCATTGGCGATGCATCGGCGATACATCGGCGATGCATCGTCCATGCGTCGTCGATGTGGGCGATGCATCGGCGATGTCGGCGTGAAGAAAAGCGTGCTCCGCATCGAGCCGCATCTAGGCGGCCCAGATCCCTTGAATCTGGCTCAGAAAAGTGGGACCGCCTCGAGAACTCCGATTGGCTTTCGGACCTGACTGCCTACCAGACCTCCTCCAAGCTAACCCGAGAACCCAAATTTCGGGTTGGGGGGTAACCCTGAAAGATCTCTCGAACCCCCGCCAACAAGGGGTAACTAATCATTTTTCGGCGGACTGGGGTCCCACCAATGGGGAGTAACTCATGATTTGGACGGCGGCTGAGAGGAAGGACTGGGGTTCCTCCTTCTCCTCCTTCCCTCCTCCTCCCCCTCCTCCTCCTCCTGTCATTCCGAAGGGGGTGGAGGAGGATGAAGAGGAGGAGGAGGAGGAGGGGGAGGAGGAGGAGGAGGAGGAGGAGGAGGAGGAGGAGGAGGAGGAGGAAGAGGGGAAGGAGGAGGAGGAGGAGGAGGATGAGGAGGAGGAGGAGGAGGAGGAGGAGAAGGAGAGAGAAGGAGAAGGTTTTAGGACCAGTCCTGCTCACCGCCGATAGAAAAATGTGGGGGAACCCAAGCTGAAGACCTAGAGCGGTTACGGGCTCCGCATGGTTTTTTTCAATGTTTCCCGACGGCCCGACACCCCCCCCACTGGGAATGGAGGGCATATTGGGGCATTCGGATTGGGTGGGGTAGGGGTGGTTTGCTGGGTGGTGAGGACAATAACTCGGCTCACTGGCGGCCGTTGAGGACGACGGGACACCCCCGGAACGCTCTCGGCGGGGCGCAGCCTGTGGAAGGCATCCCGAGGCCGGAAGCTGGAAAAACCGACGAGAGCCGACGAAACTGGCCAAACAACGGTTTTTGAATTCAAAAAATTGCTTCTTGAATTCAAAAGCAATACTTCTACATGTCTTCAACTCAGAGACCAGATTGTTGATTTCAACAGTTTATCGAATTCAAGAGCCCCGAGCCGATATAAGCCCCCTCGGGTCCTGGTGCTCCTCCATCTTCTGGAGCACAGGGCACTTGGGCTCCTTCGCCCTCGCGGCCTCCCGAGCGCCGTGCTCGTGCCGAGGCTGCGCCGCGGGGGCGCCGGCACCCCCGCTGCCCTCCGCGCCGCCTCTCTTGGCCGCCTCGTGGCGCGGGCGACGACGGGGGAGGAGGAGGCGGAGGAGGAGGGGGAGGAGGAGGAGGAGGAGGAGGAGGAGGAGGAGGA